>CM026553.1:53209661-53719234 GCA_015143295.1 Tetracentron sinense
GCATATATTTTGGCGGTCACCATTTGTAAATCTTATGCTATTTCTATTTCTTCTTTATTAATATTGATGCATCTTGATTATTGATTAAAAATAATAATATAATATTATTGAACATCAATATCTTAGACACCGCTCTTTCATTTGAGTTGATACCTTCTTCATTTCCGTGAATTGATGATCTTCAACTCTATTTTTGGCACCTTGATGAGAGTTTCTCTGGCCTCAAATGGGTATTTATTAGCATGGATGAGCCAGGAAATTTCTTGAGGGTACCGAAGTAATCAAGAAAAGAAACAAAAAAAAAATGAAGAAAAAAGAAATAATGTGGCCTGGGGGTTTGGGGGCATAGCCCCTAGGTTCTTTTTTTTTGGGTTTATAAAATTTGTTGATGTTGCTTCGTAAAGGTCTAGTACAGAAGAAAAAACAAAGCCCTCATTTTGAAAGTGTCATATATAAATAAAATTAACATATTTTTAAGTTTAATATTAAGAAAATGAAAACATTACAAATTTGAAGGGGCACAAACTTTATTACATCGTCAAAATGTGTAAAATCCTAGTGGGGCATATAGACAAATATAGATTGTATTTTTTAAATTATACACTTATAAAATATAAGAAACTTTTCACGAAGACCCTTCAATATATAGACCTCACAAAAACCCTAACCTATCAAAAATTCTAGGCCACGAGATTAACAAACAAGAGTGTTCCCTTAAAGGATGTATCAAGCCATGCCCGCACGATCACCGGGGCAGAGCCACATGGGGCCAGGGGGGCTGTGAAATTTGGAAAAAACAAAAGCGTATGGAATGAATAAGGGTATAAGCTAGGAGAGGGCCCCACACACTCCCATCCTCCTACTTCTAAGAAAAAAAAAGAAACGGACACAAACAGATGCGATGACCCATGAACTTGGCGATGACCCATGAACTTGGCCCAAAAAAAAAAGACGTGATGACCCATGAACTTGGCCCTTAAAAAAAAAAACAAGTTGCCAGAAACCCCCATTTTTTACTTGTTATATGGGCTAAAATCATGTATTCTCTACAATGACCTTATAGGAGGGTTGTATCTAAAAGTTGAATCAATATTGATAGGAACCATTAATCACAAATCTAACTCCTAATAAATCAAAACTATTTCATCCTTCAACTAATATGTTATAAGATGTGGTATCTCATTCTTTATTATTTCATATAGGGAAGACCACAATGTGGGCTTAAAAAAAATGTGATATTGATGACCACAACCTTAAAAGTCTTACAAATCAAACTGTGCACTATTCCATAAAGGAAGATGTTGTGTGAAGCATTGTAGATAATGAAATGATTCGAAATAAAAAAACAAAAAAGACGAAAGAAAGGAACAAAACCACAACAGAGACAAGAATTTAAGTGGTTCGGCAAGAGGTTTAATACATGGGCAGCAGAAGATCAATCACTAAATCAAAATAAATTTCTACAAAATTACTAAGAAGAACTATTCCCCTTAATCCTTTTCAGTTCTCTTCTTTACACACTCATAAACATAAACTCTAAAATCCCTTAATATACCAGGGTACAACATAAGAGACAAAACGGAGTCAACATTACCCACGCACACATTGCCCATAAACGGGTGCATCGAGTCGACAACGGGTCATCAAGAATCTGGATAAAATTTTGAAGGGGGATCTTGAGAAAAAATTTATGCTGAAACTGTGATCCCAATGATTTTTACACTATAAAAAACCTAAATTATCTACTCGTTTTAGTATATTAACTTGGTGAATGAGTTTCACGGTGAACACAAAAATCCACGCGCACCGTCAGAACTCTTGTAGAGATTTCTCGAAGAAATAATCAAAGCGCGATCTTGTTCTTCGCGTATCCCCCCCGAAGCTTTGGAATCTCTACTTGGAATTGAAGAAGCAAGAAAAGAATATGGAGTATTGGTGTAGACTTCTATCACCCAAAACCTTAGAGTTCTGTAAGCACCCAATTTTTACACCTCGTTTTAACCACAATTAATATACTTAATCATGGTTAGCTTGCCTGAACCCTCGGTCTAACCTAGAACACATGGCACAATCTCGGCCCAAAGCCCATTTTTTTTGTTTGCTAAGGCCTTAGGACTTAGTCCAAACCTTGCTAAAGCTTAAGGCCGAAGCCCCTAGCTCACAAGCCTAGCTCTAAGCCTCAAGGGCCCAAGCCCATGACCACAAACCACACCCAGATCCAAATCCATTAACCCATAGCACAATCCATAACAAGGGCAACCACAAGTGGGACCTACCTTGTTTTTTTTAAAATTTTTAAAAGTTGGAACAAGTCCCAAATGGGGTAAAGAGAGCATTACTTTTGGCCCACACATGTGGTGGCTAGGCTCAAAGAAGAAACAAAAAAAAATATATTCAAAGAGGGGCTACTGTTCATTATCTTCTACAAGTGGACAGCGTACAGGCACACCCCAAGCTGCTGCCCCTGCTCTCCTGGCGCTTCCCAGCATGTCCCCCACACCTGTGGGGTGATCCTTATCCCTTCCCCAAGGCTCCCCTTCTCCTATAGAAAACCCCCACCACTTCCACAGTTGAGCAAGCCGGAAAACACCTAAAGTAACCCCTGTTCACATCCTTGCAGCCACTGCGGCACCATCACAGTCTATCCCTCTCAGTAACGCCACTACAGCCTCTGTTCAAACCGATCACATAGCTCACAACCCCAACCATTCGTGCAAATAACAGCCCCAAAACAGGCCCATTAAACCCCATGAATAGTCCCCCAACCTGACTCCATTAATATCTGCAAAAGAGTCCCTCTCTCTCTCACGGTCTGCACGTCCAGCCCAGATCAAAGGGAGTCTGTTGCTTCCACTACCAACACCCATCCCACTCCACACCTCCTTCCCGGTGGCAGGTAAGCCATCTATCCCATTCTTTGATTCTTTTATCATTAGATAATATTTTAAATTTTGATAATTTCAGATTAGTTCTAGTTAGATCAAATGCTTTCTTATATTAGATTAGTTCAAATGCTAGATTAATTTCAAATCTGAGTTTATTGGGTAGATTAATCATGTTTGTTAGTTTTAAAACCCCTTTTAGATTCTGAAATTTGATAGTTAAACTCATGATTAGACTTAGATGAAAATTCCGAAACCTGTTAGTTCACCCTATCTTTTTTAGTTTGTTTAGTTACTTAAGAACTTCATTCTAGTACTATGTTTAGAATTAGTTCCTGATTTTATTTTAAGTAGATACAATTCTTACTTTAATAGTCTAGATTAGCCTAATCTTTAGATTAAATAAAATCTGCATTCCAGTCAATAGGTTAGTGATAGAATATATAATCTGTTAAGCAAACTCATAGTTAAATTCGTTAGTATCAAGATGTGCAAATAGGTTAGTTGGTTAGATTTCTTTAGGTTAGCTTTAAGCGACCTCTAGTTTAGTTTAGCTCAAAAAGAATGTGATTTGTTTTGTTTAGTTTGAAATGTATTTTAGTTTAGTTCCAATTAGTTTAGAACTTGACTTCTAGGTTAGTTCCTTAAGCACTCTTTTGGATAAATTGGTTTTGGTTAGACTAAATTTTTTTTTGTGGTTAACATAGATTTGAGTTAATTAGTATCTAGGTTAGGTCTAGTTTAGTTAACTTTTTAGATTAGTGGTAGTTTCCTCTTAGTTTTATTTTTCTAGGTTATTTTTTTAATCGTATAGGTCTTGTTAATCATAGTTAATTAAAACTCTTCTTTAGAGTAATCTCCAAATAAATTTTAGAATCATCCAAGGACAAATTAATCCTAGGTTAGACTTAAGCTAGTTACAATCTTCATTATTAAGACTAGGAATAGTTTTGTGCACTTAGCTTAAAATTCTGGTTTTAGGATCTAAGATAATCTTAAGATAGACTTTAAATTGGATTAGACTAAAATGCTTTGTTAGTTTGAGATCATCGCAGGTTAGGTTCTAATTCGGATGTTTAGGAATGAGTTAGGATTAAAACTAGAATTATAAGGGCAATTATTGGTAAGTTAGATTAACTCTAGGTTGACCTTAAATAACCATAGTTAGTTTAAGTTCGTTGCTCCGCAACGAGCCTAAACTACTATTAAAAAAAAATCCAAAAAACTGAAAAACATTCAAAAATACCAAAAACATTCAAAAAATCCAAAAAGACCAAAATCATGCTTGCTTGCCTTTTTGACCTTGGTTAGCCCATCTAACTATGGTTAACACCCTTCTAACTGTAGTTAGACCTAAACCCTGCACTTGACCAACCCGGTCAACTAAACCCTAGCCTCCGGGCTAGACCCTTGACCACCTCATGCACACACACACACACCCCTAGCCTTGGCACAGGTTCATGTGCTAGAACTACGCTCGATCTGATCTCACCTAGTGAGTACGTAGGCAACCCCACTCGGGTTCGACCCTAGCCCATCTAGCTTTCTATCTTTCTTAGATTAGCATTTGTTTAAGCACTTAGGCATTTTAACTAATTTTGAAATTAAATTTGGCTTAAATTTAGAGAGTTGGTAACCATTGTAAAATGGGGATCCTGAGGTACCTAACACTTTCTGCAGGGCTTAATCGAACTGCTTACCCTAATATCTGTTTTGACCATTTGCCTTATCCAAATCAATCTGAGACCTATCCCTTAGAATGAATAGGTGGCGACTCTCAGTCAAACCATAATGTGAAAGTGGGTAGGAAAATCCTATGCTCACAAGTTCAAAACCCTAAAGTTAAAAAAAAAAAAAAAACCCAATATAGAACACCCTATGTAGCTCACGAAAATCCAAGGGGTTTATCCCTTGGAGCTCACGGTTTTTGAGAGGAGGAGAGAGAGAGAAAATTGAGAGAGAATGAGTGCTACACGTTTTAGGGGGTGTGGTGTATTTATAGGATTTGGATCACATCCTAATCCAATTATAACATATTCCTTAAGAATTATTTATCAATAATAACACTTATTATTAATTAAATAAATCCTAGGGTCCTATGAGATTTATTTGATTATAAATGCGTATTAAAAAGAAGGTTAGACACGATAAATGAAATTGTCTCTTATTTTATTTTATTTGACAAATCTATGCTTTGTATTGATCATTTATGAGAACTCTTACATGTTTAAATCTATGCATGAATTACGAGCTTTTTATTTCACTCACACGGATTCACGAAATCTATACATGAACAAGCATGAGAATAAACAAAATGACAAGTAATATACAAGTATACAAGGACACAAGCATTATGCATGATTGAGTTTTGCACTGATCGAGTACCCACAGGCCTATGATCAATGCAAGACCAGCCATATGCACCGGCGAATATGTAGACAAACCGTATACACCGGATAATATGTAGACAAGCCGTATACACCGGATAATGTATATATTGTGTGGTACCTCAGAAAGTAGGGTATATGTTAGTCTCTACCCGATATATGGGGTAGAGTTATATTAAGTTATTGCATTGCATGTTGTTGGATAAACTCACGAATAAGAAAATAAGTAAGATAAACAAGAGAAATAAGCATAAGTGATCATGTGTAAGAATCGAAATTTAATTATGCTTCCGCACTCTGAATTGTTATATGTTTACATGATATGCAAATTTTAAACCATGTTTGTATTAAATCTTGTTATATTGTTAGATAGGATTTTGTATATACGCTGAGTAACTTGTTACTCAGTCGATGACTGTTGTTGTCGGCAGGTTATAGTTTTGATACCAGTGCTCCAGGACATTGGGAGAAAGAAGAGTACGAGGAGGAACAGGAAGAGCCAGTAGATGATTACCTTGATGGAGAATGGAACTTGGATTACTGGCCATACATTGGACATTAGTTCACTAGTATCTTGGATTTTAGATTTTTGATTTTGTAATAAACTAATTATGGATTTATAGTTAGTTTGACTTTATGATTAGGGATTTATAGAGGATGATTTTAATTTGATTATGATGTCTTAGTATTTATTTTAGACATTGGACTTGATTAGCATTTAATTGAAGAGAAAAATTTTTAGGTCTATGTTTTTAGAAATGCCTTAAATGCTTTATGACAGGAAGTTATGGAATTAATGTTTTAAGTCACGTGCCAAGGTCTCACATTAAGTTAGGTGGGATTTTGTAGCGCGACACATACAAACAACATTTAATAAGAAAAGAAGTGCAGCTGATGGTGATTTATATATATAAAAAAAATCAATAAATTGAATGAAAATTTTATTTTCTTCTTTTTAAGCCTAGGCCTAACCTTGACTTTAAGGATAAGGCTTCGGCCTAGCCAGTTTAGGCCCTGGGCCAAAACAGCTTCTGATTCTCTCTAGCCCATGCTAGAAAAGTACTCAAGCGCCTCCATGCTTTAAGCGACATGTGGCTGGGAGAAGTCATTTCATATCTCCCCTGATTTTGACTTCTCCCCACTTGATATCTCTTCCTCTTTATCTCACCATTTTATCACCATGTGTCAAATAATGGCTGGAGAAGTCAAAATCATGGGGCCCATGAAATGACTTCTCCACCCACATGGAACCCTTGAGCACTTTTCTGGCAGGTGCCAGAGAGAATCCAAAGTCACCAAAACACTTATAAGGGAGGGCTGGGCTTGGACAGACCTGACTAGCCTATATATTGACAACCCTGGTTGTACCTACACCTATAAATCAAAAGAACGGCCTCAGATTGTCTCTGGTGAAGCCAGAAGCCCCTCGTCCGGGGCAACCATAGAATAGGGGACAAGTGGTGGAGAAGTCAAAATCATGGGCCCCATGATTTTGACTTCTCCACACATATATGACACATGGCGATAAGGAGTTGAGATAAAGGGGGAGAGATCAAGTGGGGAGAAGTCAAAATCATGGGGAGAAAATGAAATGACTTCTCCCCTTTTTCCACATGTCCCCTATTCTATGGTTGCCCGAGAGGGGCTTTTGGCTTCACCAGAGACAATCTAAGGCCCAAACACAGAAGCAGCTATTATAGGTCAAGGACTTCACACTAGGTTTCAACTCACTCGTTTCTGCAGACAGAAGCAGATATTATAGGTCAAGGACTTCATACCAAGTTTCAACTCACTCGTTTCTGAAGACGTTGAATTCACGTGTGACTATGGTCAATGGGAAATCCTTCCATACCCATCTCATCTCTGAAAAGGAAGAACGATAGGTGTGTTGAGAGTCACCACCAACTCTTTAGAACTTTCTCTCTCCCTTCCAAGTGTCTCTCTTTCTCTAGAGTCTTCTCTTTAGATTACTCTCTCCAGAATACTCTTTAGAATATTCTCTCATAGGTTCTCCTTTCATCTCTCTAGAATATTCCATCTCTAGAATTCTCCCTAAGCTTATCTCTATCTCTAGAAAAAGAGGTGGTAGTAGTCTCTAGATACTTCCTAAGAAATGAGGTAGGAGAAAGTTCTAGAAATCTAGAACATTCACATGCCCACTATAAAAAGATGGTTGGGTCCTTTGGTTTGTGCATAGAAGAAATACAAGCTCTTCTAAGTGTGTGAGGTCTAGTGTTAGTCTAAGTGAGTGTGAGTTCTTGTGTGAGGGTAAGTGTGAGTGCATCTCTTGAGTGTTAGTGTTCCTTGAGTGTCTTTCTTAAGTGTTGTACATTTTTCAGTTAGTGCATCAATAAAAGCTTCTTTATTCGGGTTTCCGCTGCTTCTATATTCAACAATTTGGTATCAGAGCCAAGTTGTCGGAGGCCGGTGTTCGAGCGCTACGAAGGAGAAATCTTGTACGTGCATAGTCCGGGACTGTGAAGCTGATTGATCTGGGATCAAGCTTACTTGGTGGAGTGAAGACATACCAAGTCACGATGACGGATTTGGCGAGCGCAACCGGTGGGATCAAGAAGCTTAACAACCACAACTATAGCAATTGGAAGTTTTGTACAGAGTCGTACCTACAGGGATAGGATTTGTGGGAGGTCGTTAATGGTAGCGACACTAATCCACCTCCTCGGGAGAATGTTGATGCACTAAGGCGATGGAAAATTAAAGCCGGGAAGGCTATGTTCGTGCTTAAAAAAACTATCAAAGAGAAATTATTTCAGCACATCAGGGATGCAGACACACCCAAAGCAGTATGAGATGCCTTTGCAGCCCTCTTCTCAAGGAAGAATGATGCAAGGCTACAACAACTGGAGAATGAGCTCATGTCAACCTCACAAGGAGAAATGACAATCAACCAATACTTTATGAAGGTAAAATCTCTTTGCCGTGAAATTTCACAATTAGATTCCAAAAGCTAATATTAATGAAGATAGGATGAGAAGAATCATCATCCATGGCTTGAGACCCGAATATAGTGGGTTCATCACGGCGATCCATGGTTGGCCAACGCAACCATCCATCTTAGACTTACAAAATCTATTGGTTGATCAAGAAACTCTAGCAAATCAAATGGCTAGAGTTTCATTAAAGAATGAGGAGGATGCACTCTTTAGCAGTAGAAAAGGTCGACAAGGATGGCAGAAGGCTGCAAGACCCAAGAAGGAAGAAGGTGGATCGAGGAGGCTGCAGGAGAGGAGCTCTCAGACAAAAGGAGTTCAACAAGCCCGAGATAGAGACGCACGACAGTCCAGACGGCGTAATGATGAATGCTACAACTGTGGCAAGAGTGGTCACTTCGCTCGAGGTTGCTGGTCAAAGAAAAAATCAGCAGAAGGTAACTTGGTGACATCCAGCAATCACCAAGGTGGAAGTAGTAGCGAGGAAGAGTGGGATACTGAAGTATCCTTTGCCGTGACTGAGCAAGTCAAAGAAATCTGCTCAGAAGATGAGATTGTCTTCGAGGAGAAGAAGACAGATGATCAATCTGGTACGGTCACAACTGAAATAGCAGTAAGTTCTATTGTGACGGAAGCAGAAGACATGGCACTTGCTGCAATACAGAATCATGGAGTAATCGACTACAATGAAGACTAGATCGTTGACTCTGGATGCTCCAATCACATGACTAGCGATAAGGATAAACTGCTCAGTGTATTTGAGTATAAAGGTGGTCGAGTAGTAGTGACGGCCAACAACTCAAGACTGCTAATCACACACATTGGCAAGACGGTGATCGTGCCTCGCTTCAGTCCTTATCAAGTTCAGTTGCAGAACGTCTAACATGTGCCTGGAATGAAGAAGAATCTATTGTGAGTATCACAGCTGACAACATCAGGTAACTATGTGGTGTTTGGGCCAGAATACGTCAAAGTGTATCGAAGCTTGGAGCCATCAGATACACCTATCATGGAGAGACGAAGGTTAGAATCCATCTACGTGATGTCAGCAGAATCAGCATACGTAGACAAGACCCGAAGGAGTGAGACTGCGATCTATGGCATGCGCGGCTAGGGCACGTCAGCTATCACAAGCTGAAAGAAATTATAAAAAAGTCGATGCTCAAGGGTCTTCCTCAACTAGATATTCAAGAAGATACCATCTGCACCGGGTGTCAGTATGGTAAGGCTCATCAACTGCACTATAAGGAGTCAAAGTTCAGAGCAAAAGAACCCTTAGAGCTTATCCACTCAGATGTGTTCAGGCCAGTAAAGCAGGCATCAACTAGCGGCATGTGATACATGGTGAACTTCATTGATGACTACTCAAGGTACGTGTGGGTATATTTTCTGAAAGAAAAATCAGAAGTATTCTCCAAATTTAAGGACTTTCAAGAGAAAGTTGAAAGTGAAGTCAGTCAAAAGATTTGGTGTCTACGCATTGACAATGGGGGAGAATACACGTCGGATGAATTCTCAGCCTACCTTAAAAAATGCAAAATCTGACGACGGCTGACTTGTGCTAGCACCCCACAACAGAATGGTGTAGCTGAGAGAAAGAATCAGCACCTTGGAGAGATCTATCGAAGCATGCTACATGCGAATAATGTGCCTGGACGATTTTGGGCAGAGTGTATGAAGACAGCATTTCACGTGATCAACCGGTTACCACAAGCAAGGCTTGCGTTTGTCTCACCCTTTCAGAAACTGTGGAATATAAAACCCACAGTAAGTCACTTCCGAGTCTTCGGTTGTGTGTGCTATGTGTTTGTGCCTGATTATTTACGGACCAAATTTGATAAGAAGGCTCTTCCCTGTATCTTCAATTGTTATATAGCAAGAGGAAATGGTGAAGATGTTGCGATCCCAAAACCGGACGCTGCTATACATCACGAAATGTAGTATTTAACAAGGCTTCATCTTGGTGGTCATCACAAGATGTAGTACTTCCAGATTCCAAAGATTTGGAGAACAAGTTACAGGAGAAGCTGGTGGAGTTAACTCAAGAAGAAGATTTACAGTCCAGTCAAGAAGCTGAGCAACAAATTCACCCACCAGGTATTGGGAAAATAAGAAGGGAAGATCGGCCTGCAGTATTACAGCTTGACTCGCCAAGATCACCAAATAGGTCTGTAGATCCATGGAGAATCGGTGTACATCACAAAACACCGGAAGAACTTCGACCAAGTCAACATGAAGACACTGAAGAAGATTCAAGTGCACAACTTCGCAGGTCTATCAGGCAGAGACGGCCAAATCCGAAATATGCAAATGTTGCCCTTGTTGAAGAAGAGTTGGTGTTGAGGGGGACTGTTGAGAGTCACCACCAACTCTCTAGAACCTTCTCTCTCCCTTCCAAGTGTCTCTCTTTCTCTAGAGTCTTCTCTCTAGATTATTCTCTCTAGAATACTCTTTAGAATATTCTCTCATAGGTTCTCCTTTCATCTCTCTAGAATATTTCATCTCTAGAATTCTCCCAAAGCTTATCTCTATCTCTAGAAAAAGATGTGGTAGTAGTCTCTAGATACTTCCTAAGAACTGAGGTGGGAGAATGTTCTAGAAATAGATGGTTGGGTCCTTTGGTTTGCGCATAAAAGAAACACAAGCTCTTCTAAGTGTGTGAGGTCTAGTGTTAGTCTAAGTGAATATGAGTTCTTATGTGAGGGTAAGTGTGAGTGCAACTCTTGAGTGTTAGTGTTTCTTGAGTGTCGTTCTTAAGTGTTGTACATTTTTCAGTTAGTGCATCAATAAAAGCTTTTTTATTCGGGTTTCCGCTGCTTCTATTTTCAACAAGGTGCCCTAGTGGCACACCACAAGGACAGTCTGCACCATTAGGACAGTCTGCCTCACTACAGTAGTGTCGGCTCAGGATTAAACTCACGCAATTATGTAAACCACATGATACTAACAAACTCTCTTGGATGAATTTTTTTTTAAGCCACTTAGTTGGAGTGGAGGTTTGTCAAACTCTTACCTGTTTATTAATAAAAAAGAAACATGAGAAACTTAAAATTGTCATATATGGACACAAGAACACAAACCTTAACTATGGATACCCAATTAAGGATCATTATATGCATCCTTAGATCTAATAAGGATTAAGGTCTTCTCGACACTAATCTTAATCTAGCATTGATCTTCAAAATTTAACTCTTAGAAATATCTACACGAGCATAAGTGCAATCAGAATTTTATTCTGTAAAATATGAATGGTCATAGAAAAAGAAAACGGTAAAATCAATGGTACCATGCTTCTCAATTCACTTTATCTGCATGGTTATGGAACGTGATTAATTAATATAGTATGCATGGTAATAAAGTGAATATGAAAGATTCAAAGACTTGATTTCCCTATTGTCTAATTTCTTTTTTAAAGTTTGAATGATTAATGAGGTCCTTAATCTGGATTTTAGCCATAATCTAAGGTTTCAACATATTAGAAATGGTGTTATAAAAAAAAAAAAAAAAAAGGAAAGTGATAAGAAACTCTCGATAGTATATGATAATCTAAGAGGTGCCAAAGCTTGAATGCATTTTAATGGGATGGGGGGGGGGGGGGGGGGGGGGGGGGGGGGGGGACGACCCAAATAATATCCGAGAGTTTTTACTCTTTTTTTTTTTTTGTAAAGAACCGAGAGTTTTTACTCACTTCCCAAAAAAGAAAAAAACAAAACAGAGTAGAATTTTTGTTTTTTTGGTTAAAACAGATTAGAAATGGATACCGAATATGAGGCAGAAATTACGTGTCGATAATCCTTAATTTTTGATCAATTAATTTGAGAAAGTTTTTTTTGGTCAAATTTTGAGAGAGAGTTGCCAAGTGCCAACCCCAAAGTCAAAAGTATGCCCCCAAGGACGCGGCACCGTGTTATTCATTTTTGGTGACGTGTTCTTCATATTTGGGCTTCGGATTCTCTCGGCGCGTGCTAGTGAGGATCTCTCGGGCCACCACAAATAGGTGCCATGTGGAGGGAGAAGTCATTTCTTGTCTCCCATGTTTTTTGACTTCTCCCCAATTGATATATCTCTCCCTTTATCTCATCAATTTATTGCCATGTGTCAAATAAAGGAGGAAGAAGTCAAAATCATGAGGCCCATGAAATGACTTCTCCCTCCACATGGCGCCTCATTTGTGGTGGCCAGAGAGATCCCCACTGGCACACGCCAAAGAGAATCTGAAGCCTCATATTTGGTGAAGGGCAACGATTTCTGTTTATGCCCGAGATTACCACTCTTTGCGTGACGGAGGGAAGCATTTAATTAGGGCAGTGATAGTCATTGGATGGTACACACCTCTTAGACATGTCTTCTTTGACATTTATTAATTGTAGTTGAGATTCACTTATCTTTGTGTTAAATAATTTCACTTTAGATTTTAAAAGAAATATTTTTTAAAAAATTATCCTTGTTTATGATTCACTTACTCATGTAGTTAATTATTTATAATACTTTCTAAAAAACCCAAAGTTACTATATCTTAAGGCAAGTAAATCTTAACTATTGAGTGAAGTGGTAGGGGTGCTATTTATTGCCTCCGAGCTGTGGAGGAGCCCTAAGAGCTAGGAGGGTGTAGTAAGATACAGTAGGAGCCTAGTTCGCTGTGGGCACTTAAGCCTTTTGTACCTTTCACTCTTTCGCAATTGCTTTGTTTGCTTTTCTTGGTAGTTAGTAAATTGGAAAGTACCATCCAATTAAATGAGCAATGCATGCTATCATTCCCCTGGCAGATGTTCAGAATCTCATTAATGGAGTGTTTTGGATTGGATTTTATTAACTAAAAATCAATTCTGATAAAATAAATTTTGTAAAATAAATTATCAAATAATTATTTTTTGAAATAATAGTGTTCGCTTGTTCGGGGAATATAAAGTTGAATCTATCTGTTAACGTATCACAAGAGATATCTTCCAAGCATCCATCTCAACCATCTTTGGAAACAATACCAACTCAAGAGATCACGTGTAGCTAGGTGATTTGGACTCTTTCCAAAAGAGTTAGAATCTTATTTTAATAGAAACTTTACAAAATATGTAAATCCAAAGAATCCTATCACAATAGGAATTCTATTAGTGCTGTACCCTATTGCCTTTATATACAACAGTCCCTCTCCTCAATAGATTAACAAGGCAGAGACTTTTTCCTCAATATTTTGTAAAGCTTTCATGGTATCAGAGCGATCATAGGCGTGTTCCTATTCGATCCTCATGGCTTCTTCTCCATTCCCTAATGGTATGAACCGCTCATCGAACGCCCAAGGCTCTATATCTCTCTCAATCCAAATATGTTCGCGACTTACTCACTTGTGCCAAAATGGATGGAACTAAACCCATTAACTCACCAGTTGCATCTGGCTTTAAGTTGTCACGACTTGATGGCGATCCAATTGCCGACGTAACAGAATATAGAAGCATTGTCGGTGCCCTACAATATGTCACTCTCACTCGCCCAGACATCGCCTTTGCAGTTAACCAAGTGTGCCAATTTATGCATTCTCCTCAGTCAACTCATTGGGCAGCCGTGAAACGAATCCTTCGGTTTCTCAAAGGCTCCCTTACTTGTGGCATTATTATTCAGCAGGGTCCTCCTACGTTACATGCGTATTCTGATGCTGATTGGGCAGGTGATCCGGATGACCGGCGATCTACCTCGGGTTATAGAGTATTTCTTGGAGTGCCAAAAAGCAGCCAACAGTTGCTCGCTCTAGTACCGAGTCTGAATATCGCTCCTTGGCACATACCGCAGCTGAGTTAGCATGGATTCGCATGATTTTGCGCGACCTCGGTGTCTTTCTTAAATCTCCGCCAATCATTTATTGTGACAATATTAGTGCCTTGTCTTTAGCCTTGAATCCGGTTTATCATGCTCGCACGAAGCATGTCGAGATAGATTATCATTTTATTCGTGAAAAAGTGGTTCGAGGTGATCTCGATGTTCGATTTGTGAGTTCCATTGATCAAGTTGCCGATATTTTCACTAAGGGTTTAACCACGGCGCGCTTCAAACTCCTGCAGTCCAAGCTTCACGTCACTGAAGTGCCGCTTTGCTTGCAGGGGCGTGTTAACGTATCACAAGAGATATCTTCCAAGCATCCATCTCAACCATCTTTGAAAACAATACCAACTCAAGAGATCACGTGTAGCTAGGTGATTTGGACTCTTTCCAAAAGAGTTATTTAGAATCTTATTTTAATGGAAACTTTACAGAATATGTAAATCCAAAGAATCCTATCACAATAGGAATTCTATTAGTGTTGTACCCTTTTGCCTTTATATACAATAGTCCCTCTCCTCAATTGATTAACGAGGCAGAGACTTTTTCCTTAATATTTTGTAAAGCTTTCACTATCATCTTCGTATTCCCCAAATACTATTATTTAAAAATGTGATTATTTGACAATTAATCTTACGATTTTTGGCTAATAAAATCCAATCCAAACACTACATTCTGTCCGGCTACACACGGGACTTCGGTCTATGTAAAGTGGCATACGGTCATCCCATCTCCAAGCAATATATTCTTTCCAAAGAATGACTGCAAACGACTTCACATCACAATTTACATTTACACACGAAAAAAAGCTAACAAATTTATTTTCCCAAACTTAATGAATGCGTTGGGATCTTTGCACCACTCAGTCACTAATGGCTATCAGGAGTATGACGAGGAAGAGGTTTTCTCATCTAGTTTCCCAGCTGATTTTCTCCCTGTTTTTACATGCAATATTTGGATGCAGTCACAGATACCATCAAACCAAGTCAATCCATTTCTAAATCGGAAACCATCATATCTGCTGGCGGATAATTTGAATTAGGATTCTTCTCCCCGAGAAATTTCAGGATTTACTTCGTAGGGATATGGTACAAAAAAGTTAAAAAAATTTGAATGATTAATGAGGTCATATTCTGGATTTTACTGATGGCTCAGGATCCTCTCGAGATTGAACCCCTAGAGGTTGCCACGAGGTCTCCCTTGACACCCCTTGACCATGGGTAAGGTTCACCCACCCCTAGGGTTCATCCATCTATCGGTTTTTTTAAAAAAAATATTATTTTTTTTTAAATTAAAAACTTTTTTTAATATTAAAAAACTCTAAAAATAGTTTTTTAATTTTAAAAATAATAATTAACCCCTAGGGTTCATCCATCTATCGGTTTTTTTAAAAAAAATATTAAATTTTTTTTTTAAATTAAAAACTTTTTTTAATATTAAAAAACTCTAAAAATAGTTTTTTAATTTTAAAAATAATAATTAATATATATATAAAAAATCAAAGATGGGTGGGTGAACTTTAGGGGTGGGTGAACCTTACCATAGTTAAGGCTGTCAAAGGAGACACGTGGCAACCTCTAGGGGTTCAAACTCGAGAAAATCCTGTGCCTATGATAATCTCAGGTTTCAACAGATTAGAATTTGATACCGAATACGAGGCAGAAATCACGTGTTGATAATCCTTACTGTTTAATTCATTAATTTGACGGAGAGTGCTGCCAAGTGCCACCTCAAAGTCAAAAGTATGCCTCCAAGGACGCGGCTCCGTGTTACTCGTTTTGGTGAAGGGAGGATGGGATCAGATCATAGCCCATTACATTTGAATTTATTGCATATACGTGAAATATGGATTAGAAGAAAAAAAATTAAATTTGGCATTTTCTATTTTTTTCTCTCCATTCCATACAACACACATGCGATTGAATGGCTATGATTTGATCTCAAGAGGATGTTGATCAATGTCAGTCCACTTGGGATCCTCTCAAAAGCTGGTGAGGAGGTCGCCAGGGCCAACTGGC
Source organism: Tetracentron sinense (assembly GCA_015143295.1). Lineage (NCBI taxonomy): Eukaryota > Viridiplantae > Streptophyta > Magnoliopsida > Trochodendrales > Trochodendraceae > Tetracentron > Tetracentron sinense. Next base: position 53,225,708 of record CM026553.1, read on the forward strand.
CACGTTTCCACTGTCACGTCCACCACACATGGGTAGCGCGCATAATGTCTTGGGTGCCAGTGTTCAGTGGGAATGTGGTACTTTGGTTGGTTGCTGGCCGTGTCCCTGTTAGCAACAATCGGGATCGGATTTGGTCTTGCAAGAGCAAGGCCAAAACCGTCTTACCTATGTTCTACATCCCTCATGTGGCGATAAAAAAAAAAAAAAAAATTGGGAGAAATCATTATTATTTTTTATTTCTTTTTTGAGTTCTCTTCATTTGATAGATATATATATATATTTTTTATCGCCACATGACGGATGTGAACCTATGCAAGACGGTTTTAGTTTTGTGAAAGGAAGACCAAATATGATCCTGCAACAAACGGAGAGGAACCAATGTCAATGTCAGAAACTAACTAGTCTGTTTCTGCCAGCTACACAAGGGGGTCGTCGCCCGTCGGTCCATCCAAAGTCGCATTCGGTCATCTCCAAGATATAGATTCTTTTCAATGTTGAAGGAAGAGACTAATATAACGACTTCACATTACATTCACACTCCAAATAAAAATTATCGCTAACTTTTATTGAGATTAATTTTGAACAGAGCTCTGCCTCAACGCGTTGATGCAGAGCTCGTCATTTTACAACATGGATATGGCACGTTTGTAATTACCGATCTTTGTTGAGTTTTAATTTTGCAACACACCAAATTACAAGGTTGTTAATCGGATAGTGATACTATAAAAAAGGGGAGTCCCGCTCTCGTACTCTGAGTTAAACTCGGCAGCGATTGCCTTTGTATTCCTTGGGCAAAGTCAATGGCATGCCAACACGTGGGGAAAAGTTAAAAATAACATTTTAAAATAATGAAAAATTGGTATGATATAGTTTTTTTTTGAAAGGGTAACAGATTTCCTCTAAATGGCGGGTATTATAGTAAGACCTTTTGTAGACCCGGGATTTTAACCCCCACTCCCGATCAGGATTGAACCTGAGGAGGAATAGTGCTAAAAATGTTGAACAGAGAGAGTCGCCACCTATTTAGATTGTGAGGGAAAATAGGGTCCCTTAAAAGATTGGATAAGGCTTTGGTCTGGAAATAGAGTTCAAGGTAAGGGTTCATTTGAGTCAGGGGAAGGTGTTAGGCACCCCTAAACTCCCATCCGGAGATGGTTACCTACTCCTTAAGTCTGAATTAAAGTAGGGAAACCATAAGAGAAACTTGTATTTCATCTATATGCTTGACAAACATTGTATGAACAGTAATGTACATGTTAAAGTAAGCCGGGACAGGATAGGGGTTCTATCCTAGGTGAGCTGAACCCGATCAGGGTTGCCTACGTATCCACAGTCAGTGGAATCAAGCCACACGTAGTTCCAGATGGGTAGTTGATGGTTTGATTTGGACTGTGGGTGTTGGACAAGCTGAGGTTGACCTTTGGATGTTAGGGTGTTTTTGAATGGTTCAGGGGTTTTTGCTCCTGTTAGAGGAGCGAGGTGACCTTTTAAGCTCGTGCTGAGGAGCGTTTGGACAGTTTTGGCTCATGTCAAGGAGCACTTGGACAGTTTTAGCTCATGTCAAGGAGCCTGGTGCTAGGGTTTGATGGGATTTGAAACAGAGTTTGAGCGGAGTTTGTAGACAAAAGTTCAACTAGGTGGGTAAGGTTTGACTTAGGGTTTAGTTAAGGTTTAACTAGAGGTCACTAAGGTCTACCTAGGGTTAACTAGGGTTCAGGTAGGGTAACTGGGGTTTAGGTAGGGTAACTAGGGTTTAGGTAGGGTAACTGGAGTCAACTAGGGTTTGATTAGGGTTTAGGTAGAGTTTAGGTGAGGTTTTGAATCAAGGTTTGAGCCGAGATTCGGACAGGGTTTCGACAGGGTATGGTATGTTTGAACCGAAGTTCGGACAGAGGTTGGACAGGGTAAGCCGGGTTTGAATAAAACCGGGCAGAGGTTGGACAGGGTAAGCCGGGTTTGAATAAAACCGGGCAGGGGTTTGACAAGGTAAGCCAGGTTTTGAGTAAAACCGGGCAGGGGTTCGACAGGGTAAGCCAGGTTTTGAAGAAAACCGGGCAGGGGTTCGACAGGGTAAGCCGGGTTTGAGTAAAACCGGGCAAGGGTTCGACAGGGTAAGCCGGGTTTTGAGTAAAACCGGGCAGGGGTTCGACAGGGTAAGCCGGGTTTAAGTAAAACCGGGCAGTGGTTCGACAGGATAAGCAGTCTAAGTATTTAAAAACAATAAAATAATTAGACTAATAAATGACAAAGCAAACGTCAGAGTTTCGGCGATTTTACCTTCCGGGAAACCCAAAAGGGTCTCTGAATTAAGTGCTCCCGAGAACGATTCTTCGAAATCGAGTTCCCGGGATCGCCGACGCCAAAAGGGGGATTTTCGAAAGAGGAGAGAGAAGAGAGCAAGTGGAAAGGAATGAAGAATAAAGGAAGGGGTGGGGGGTATTTATAGTTTTTCAAAACGGGGTCCGCGCCTTTTTAAAGGGCGCGATTTATTATATTTTAATGAATAGTAAAGCGGTATGAACAGTGAGTCGGCAACGCGTCGGCAACCGATATTTCTAAATCCGCGCCTTTTTAAAAGGCGCGATTTAATATATTTTATTATGAATAAATAAAATAATAAAAAATGAAATTTGTAGTGCAAGTGGGGCCCACATGGTCCCGCGCCTTTTAAAAGGGCGAGCTTGCCCCTTAGGGCCTGTTTGGGTCTTCAAAAATGAGTTTTTTTGGTTTTTTTTGTTTATGCTCCTATTTGCCGAAAAACTATTTTTATCGTTTTAAGCCTATTTTGAGCCCGAAAATAGTCAAAATTGAACCGAAAAATTTGTAAAATTGTTTCGGATGAAATCATAACTTTTGACCAATTTTCAGGGGGTGTTTTGGTCATTTTACGCTATAGGGGCATTTCGGTCATTTTCAACCGTTTTAAGTCCGATTCAACTCCAAAAATAGCCAAAATTGATCAAAAAATTTATAAAATCATTTTAAACAAAATGAAAACTTTTCAGCACTTTTTCAGGGGCATTTTGATCAATTTTTACCCGAGGGGTATTTTGGTCAATTTTTACCTGTGGGGCATTTCTCGGAAATCGAAGCACATGGAAAGATGGTTTTTTAAAAATGGATTTTTTAAAGGGTTTTTAGAGGTGTGCAAAGTGATTAAGGGGGTGCAAAATTGGGGTGTTTACAGTTGCCCCGCTTTGTCGGAGGGTGCGGGCACGTGAACGACAAAGGCTGATAACGCTTCAATTTTGCACGCGTGTGTGAAGAAAACCTGAGAAAAGATAGAGGAAAAGATAAAATCTACTTAGACTGCTTACCAGGGACTGGATGACTGATGGGTGACAGAGGAAGGGTGCGCTCATGCCAAGTCGGCACTTGCTGGGGATTGGGAAGGGTTATGGTGTATGAAGCTGCCTGCTAATCGATCACACGACCAACTAGCGGGGTGCATGATGCAAGTGGGTGAGATGCAAGTGAGTGATGTTTGTTGCAAAACCGGCTTCACAAGAGGCCACAACTGATGGTCGATCAGACAACCGTGTCAATTACTCCTTTAAGAGTGAGCAAGTATTGCAGTGCTGTGCGGTGAAGTGTGCAAGACTTGTTTCACAGGAGGCCGCAACTGATGGTTGATCAGACAACCGTGTCAGTTACTCCTTTAAGAGTGAGCAAGTATTGCAGTGATATGTATGAAGTGTGCAAAACTTGTTTCACAGGAGGCCGCAACTGATGGTTGATCAGACAACCGTGTCAATTACTCCTTTAAGAGTGAGCAAGTATTGCAGTGCTGTGTAGTGAAGTGTGTAAGACTTGTTTCACAGGAGGCCGCAACTGATGGTTGATCAGACAACCGTGTCAATTACTCCTTTAAGAGTGAGCAAGTATTGCAGTGCTGTGTAGTGAAGTGTGCAGGACTTGTTTCACAGGAGGCCGCAACTGATGGTTGATCAGACAACCTTGTCAGTTACTCCTTTAAGAGTGAGCAAGTATTACAGTGATGTGCAGTGCATGAAGTGTGCAAGACTTGTTTCACAGGAGGCCGCAACTGATGGTTGATCAGACAACCGTGTCAGTTACTCCTTTAAGAGTGAGCAAGTATTGCAGTGATGTGCAGTGAAATGTGATGAATGATGCAAATGAGTGAAGGTTGGTTACACAACCAGCTTCATAAGAGGCCGCAACTGAAGGTCGATCAGACAACCGTTCAGTTACTCCTTCAAAAAATGGGTAAGATGCAATTAGTGCTGACAACCGCGCGGTTGCCCCACCGGGTAAGATGCAATGAGAGGCCGTAACTGAAGGTCGATCAGACAACCATTCAGTTACTCCTTCAAAAAATGGGTAAGATGCAATTAGTGCTGACAACCGCGCGGTTGCCCCACCGGGTAAGATGCAATGAGAGGCCGTAACTGAAGGTCGGTCAGACAACCATTCAGTTACTCCTTCAAAAAATGGGTAAGATGCAATTAGTGCTGGCAACCGTGCGGTTGCCCCACCGGGTACTATGCAATGTGGTGCTGACAACCACGCGGTTGCCCCACCGGGTACTATGCAATATGGTGCTGACAACAGCGCGGTTGCCCCACCGGGTACTATGCAATGTGGTGCTGACAACCACGCGGTTGCCCCACCGGGTAAGATGCTATGGTGCTGACAACCGCGCGGTTGCCCCACCGGGTAAGATGCCAGTAGTATGAATGAAGTCAGGTTTTGAAGGGATCACACGATCACTTCAGCACAAGCAGGCAGATGTATAAGTGGAGATAGCCGAACGGCTAGTCCACGAGCAAGTGTATAAGCATGTAGTGTATGAGTGAAGATAGCCGCACGGCTAGTCCATGAGCAAGTGTATAAGCAAGCAGATGTATAAGTGGAGATAGCCGCACGGCTAGTCCACGAGTAAGGTGTATCAGCAAGCAGATGTATAAGTGGAGATAGCCGCATGGCTAGTCCACGAGCAAGGTGTATCAGCAAATAGATGTATAAGTGGAGATAGCCGCACGGCTAGTCCACGAGCAAGGTGTATCAGCAAGCAAAGTGTATGATGAATGGAGACAGCCACGCGGTTGTTCCATTATTCAAGCAAGATATATGAACGGGGAAAGCCACACGGCTAACCCATGATAAAGTAAAATGTAAGGTTAGTGAGGATTGGTTACACAACCATCTCCATCGGGCATGAAACAAGCAAGCAAATGCATGCAATATATGTACAAATGGAGATAGCCACATGGCTAGCAAAATGTAAATGCATAAAAGGGGATAGCCACGTGGCTTACCCATAAGCAAGCAAATGAAATGACTGGGGTATGAGGATTAAAAGAGTGTAGCACGACCCTGAGCCGCTACCAGTCCTTTGTCTGCATATCTATTGCCAGGTTGTGAAGGAGATGGGCTCGAGCCTACTTTTGCTTTGATCTGTTTGTTTTGCACGAGTGATGAAGATAGATTTTTGACTAAGCCAAAGACATACTAGGACTCTAAAACTTTTAAAGATGAGCTTGTTTCTGAAACTTTTGTTTTTGAATTTGATTTTTGAAAATGCAAGTAGGGATGCTCTCTTTGTCTGCTGATTCATAAAGGGGTCTACTCTTGCTTGAGATTGTGGATCTTTTGTCCCTTAGAAGACAGAATATAGCAATGAGCAATTGTAACCTTTTGAGCCATGGCTAAGAAAGGTACAAGCTTAGTTTTGACTTTGTTGCACGCTAGATCAGACCTTGCTTGGAGCTGAGGGCTTCGAGTTGTTATGTTTTCTGAGCGCTCACAGAGGTGATGTTGCTGGGGTTGAGGCTGACTTCTGCCAAGATCCTGCTACCAATATAGTTCAACTTTTTTCCTTTTTTGCCCTTGGAATGACCAAGTCTGGGGTTCGCATAACTTTTGCGCAATGAGGCCGTTTCCGGTTTTCACTCATGCCTGCGTAGTTGAATAATTTTGTTTCCCTTTTTTGCCCTTGATAACAATATCAAGGCTGGGCTCGCATTATTTTTGCGCCTTAGTGCCATTTCTGGTTTTCACTAGGCCTGCGATTTTCTGATAATTTGCTTTGTCTTCTCCCGTCATTGCCTTGTGGATGAGATGTATAACTTTTGATATTTGTCAGTCAGTCTGCCAGTACTCTTAGTCTCTGAGGGATCTAGGAGGGCTTAGGATAGGACGAAACGTAGGCTAAGGGGTCGAAGATTTGAGACACCCTGTTTGCTTTGGAGCTTTCTTGAGCGCTTCTTTTGAGCTTTTCTCTTTGGCTTTTGTTTCTTTTGATTTTGCTCTTTTGCTCTTTTCTTTTGACTTTTGCCTTTTGGATTTTGCCTTGTTTTTTTGTGAAGCAGTATTTTGCTCAAGAAAGATGATTGCTTTGTTTTGTTTTGACCGCACCTGTTTTGCAGGTTGCCTACGTACCCTTTTCAGGATCAGGTCATGTCGTAGTTCAAGCAGGTGATACAAATTTTGTAGGGGGTGTCCCGGTGTTTTGAGTTTAAAGAAAGAAAGGCTATTAGGCTCGAAGGGCTAACTAGCGGATCTCATTAATATAAGCTTGATCGGTTATGAATAGGGAAAAAATGATGTGCCAAAAATGGCCTCCTTTCATTTCCTACAGCGACTGAGAGTACAAGCAGTTTCCTGAAAATATCTTAAGCGCAGTGGTCTCTTCATCTGATACATATTGACTAGCTCTGGGAGGTCTTCGTCCTCCATACGGCCGAGTTGTAAGATATTGCTAGAAAATCCATTTCCAACCGTATGGGCCTTCAAAAGATGGACTGAGCTTGCTCTGTGATGAATTACCGATGCTTCCAGGACGATCAGTCATTCTTCTTTGTTGTATTTGCTTGAAGGATGGTACTGCCCCCTGTCTTACGTATTGGTGAGGGTGATGTTGTCCCGATATGTAGTGGATGCTCCGTATGGCTCAACAGTACGAATGATTTGTAACTTTGAATTCTGACAGTGGCCTGATGTACTTTGCAGGATCTTCTTAATGAGATTGCTCATTTTCTCTCTGCCCCCAGCGTAGCAAGGTTCCAATTTTCGCATTCTTAGGGTCATTGCTGAGTTTTGTCTCTTTCTCGCTTGGTTCTGTGAGTAAAGGGTTTCTTTTGGAAATTCCTCTTCCAACTCATTGATATATGCTACTTTGGGAACTCTGAAATTTTAATCACAGTTTGAATGATCCCTTTGTAAACCAGCAGATTAAGTAAGCATGATAGGAGAAAACTATTTTTTTGATTTTTTGTGGCCTCTGATCACTAGAGCTCTTTGGAAGCACTAGATCATCATCATCACGGGCCTATTTTTGCAAGTTTGAGAAAGCTAATGTTTTGAAAAAAAAGTATTAGTTTTGTAAATTTTTTGAAAAGTATTGGTTTTGTAAAAAAAATGATTGTACAAGACTTGACTGAAAAATGTTTTGAAATGTTTTTTTTTTGTTTTTTGTTTTTTTTTTGACAAAGTTAAAATGACAGTTTTGAAAACCTAGGCTAGACTGACTAGACTTGGCTTATTCTCGATCGACCTTGCTTTAGCATGATGGCTCTCGACCTCCTTCCTTTGGCAAGCTCCGGAGATGCTTCAATTGGCTGCTGTGTTTTTTTTTTGGCACTCGCTCAGGGTCTGCTATGAATTGAGATGATAAAAAATGTATGTACAGGAGGGTCACATGACTGTCGCCATTTGGACAAGATGCTCGATGAATGATGCCAAGTTGGATGTAGTCATGATACAAACATATGATCAAATAAAGGCATTTAACATGGGACGTTGCCCCTTGTCTGACCATGAATATGAATATGTACAAAGAATGATGGATGTCTAATGCACAAAATTTGAATTATTAGCATGTTGAATGTGTTGATACACACAAATGAAATGAATGAACAAATGAATGAATTGAATTGAGTCAAATGAACTGAGCAAGTATACTCAGAAAATGGATGAGTCAGCTCAACGTGTGATCCAATGAGGTGAGTGAACTGAGGTCCATTTCACTTATCTGGGTTGTTGGGAGCCAGAGCCCAATGGGTCAAGATCGAAATGAATCGATGGATTCTCCATATGATTCGCTTTAGAGTCTAGGCTTTTAAACCTCACATGATTGAGCTAGTTAAAGGATAGATTAGGGTTAGACCTATCTAGCAATCAAGGCTCACACAAAGTCCAAAAATGGTTTAGTATAGGGATACGGTTGTCCCTATACCTGAACAAATAATGCAGGAGCTAGCGGCTTAAACCAGTAACAGAATAAGGATAAGGTAGTCCTTCCTGACAGGTGTTCTTGGTTTATGCCCAAACAAAGACCTATAGTATATATGCTTATGCTGGTGTATGCAAGGTTTTTGTCTAAAGGTTGATGAGCACTTGACCGTATATGCGACTCCCCGGTATAGGACATACCTGAAAAGGGACGATTGGTGCAAGTGGGAAAGACCAATCGCGTTAACCGGAGATAACCATCTCTCGGTCTACAACCAGTACTTTCCACAGATCTTTGGGCTCCAGCATCGGGGATAACCATCCCTCGATTGTAAGCTTACCGGATCCAATCTAGATAGGTGAAAGGGTTCTTTATTATGGTATGCATTGAAATATGAATGTATATGAATACAATAATCAAAATCAAGCAATGAATAAAAAATGGAATCCTAGGCATGTTGCTAAGTTGGCAAACAAATGCCCGAGATTCAATGAATGACAACAAATGAGTTAGTATATGTACAGATTAGCAACATATAGATGTAATTAAAAGTTTCTGATATGGTTTCCCTTGTTCAGTTCAGACTTAAGTTTTGGCTCGAAAACTGGTCTGCGAAACCAGAGATTCTGGGTTCGATCCCCAGCAGAGTCGCCAAGCTGTAGACCCGGGATTTTAACCCCCACTCCCGATCAGGATTGAACCTGAGGAGGAATAGTGCTAAAAATGTTGAACAGAGAGAGTCGCCACCTATTTAGATTGTGAGGGAAAATAGGGTCCCTTAAAAGATTGGATAAGGCTTTGGTCTGGAAATAGAGTTCAAGGTAAGGGTTCATTTGAGTCAGGGGAAGGTGTTAGGCACCCCTAAACTCCCATCCGGAGATGGTTACCTACTCCTTAAGTCTGAATTAAAGTAGGGAAACCATAAGAGAAACTTGTATTTCATCTATATGCTTGACAAACATTGTATGAACAGTAATGTACATGTTAAAGTAAGCCGGGACAGGATAGGGGTTCTATCCTAGGTGAGCTGAACCCGATCAGGGTTGCCTACGTATCCACAGTCAGTGGAATCAAGCCACACGTAGTTCCAGATGGGTAGTTGATGGTTTGATTTGGACTGTGGGTGTTGGACAAGCTGAGGTTGACCTTTGGATGTTAGGGTGTTTTTGAATGGTTCAGGGGTTTTTGCTCCTGTTAGAGGAGCGAGGTGACCTTTTAACTGGGGTTTAGGTAGGGTAACTGGAGTCAACTAGGGTTTGATTAGGGTTTAGGTAGGGTTTAGGTGAGGTTTTGAATCAAGGTTTGAGCCGAGATTCGGACAGGGTTTCGACAGGGTATGGTATGTTTGAACCGAAGTTCGGACAGAGGTTGGACAGGGTAAGCCGGGTTTGAATAAAACCGGGCAGAGGTTGGACAGGGTAAGCCGGGTTTGAATAAAACCGGGCAGGGGTTTGACAAGGTAAGCCAGGTTTTGAGTAAAACCGGGCAGGGGTTCGACAGGGTAAGCCAGGTTTTGAGGAAAACCGGGCAGGGGTTCGACAGGGTAAGCCGGGTTTGAGTAAAACCGGGCAAGGGTTCGACAGGGTAAGCCGGGTTTTGAGTAAAACCGGGCAGGGGTTCGACAGGGTAAGCCGGGTTTAAGTAAAACCGGGCAGTGGTTCGACAGGATAAGCAGTCTAAGTATTTAAAAACAATAAAATAATTAGACTAATAAATGACAAAGCAAACGTCAGAGTTTCGGCGATTTTACCTTCCGGGAAACCCAAAAGGGTCTCTGAATTAAGTGCTCCCGAGAACGATTCTTCGAAATCGAGTTCCCGGGATCGCCGACGCCAAAAGGGGGATTTTCGAAAGAGGAGAGAGAAGAGAGCAAGTGGAAAGGAATGAAGAATAAAGGAAGGGGTGGGGGGTATTTATAGTTTTTCAAAACGGGGTCCGCGCCTTTTTAAAGGGCGCGATTTATTATATTTTAATGAATAGTAAAGCGGTATGAACAGTGAGTCGGCAACGCGTCGGCAACCGATATTTCTAAATCCGCGCCTTTTTAAAAGGCGCGATTTAATATATTTTATTATGAATAAATAAAATAATAAAAAATGAAATTTGTAGTGCAAGTGGGGCCCACATGGTCCCGCGCCTTTTAAAAGGGCGAGCTTGCCCCTTAGGGCCTGTTTGGGTCTTCAAAAATGAGTTTTTTTGGTTTTTTTTGTTTATGCTCCTATTTGCCGAAAAACTATTTTTATCGTTTTAAGCCTATTTTGAGCCCGAAAATAGCCAAAATTGAACCGAAAAATTTGTAAAATTGTTTCGGATGAAATCATAACTTTTGACCAATTTTCAGGGGGTGTTTTGGTCATTTTACGCTATAGGGGCATTTCGGTCATTTTCAACCGTTTTAAGTCCGATTCAACTCCAAAAATAGCCAAAATTGATCAAAAAATTTATAAAATCATTTTAAACAAAATGAAAACTTTTCAGCACTTTTTCAGGGGCATTTTGATCAATTTTTACCCGAGGGGTATTTTGGTCAATTTTTACCTGTGGGGCATTTCTCGGAAATCGAAGCACATGGAAAGATGGTTTTTTAAAAATGGATTTTTTAAAGGGTTTTTAGAGGTGTGCAAAGTGATTAAGGGGGTGCAAAATTGGGGTGTTTACACCTTTAACTCAGGAGGTGATGATATGCATCACACATTCTATTGAATATTACGAGCACACCTCCCAAACTTGCCATATGTCCTCTTTTGACACTTATTAACTATGGTTAAGATAGAATTAAATAATCTAATCATAATTTTTTAGAAAAAAATATTTAAATTTTTTTAACCTTGGCTATGATTCCTTTACTGTGATTATTTTTTAAAAAAACATTTTTTCTAAAACCAAAGTTAGATTATTAATCCTAAGAGACAGGGAATCTCAACCACATTTAATGTGTGATAAAAGGGACACATGGTAAGCTTGGGAGGTTTGCATGTACTAATCGACAGAATGTGCAATGCATCCTATCACCTCCCCCGAGTTAAAGCCTTTCCACACGTGAGATGCATCGAGATATGCATCTGCAAGATGAAAACTCGGGCATCTGCCACATGAATCTGATGCCTTTTGAAGGGCCGTGGAATCTTTACTCCCTTTTCTTCCCCTTTATTTGTGCTTAAGCTTAATTAACTCTAGGTTAACATATATTTTCTTCAAAGCAAAGTTAGATTGACGAAACCTTGAGTGAGTGAATCTTAACTATAGTTAGTGGAGCTCCTCTACAGATTACATAATACATAGGAGACAATCTTGTTATTATGGCAAAAGATAGTGGTAATTTTCTAAAAGGATTTATCTCCATAATTACACAATTGCCACCCATTTGAGCTAAAACATAGGAAGTTCCGACTCAAGCTTTGAAGCAGAGCTTGGCCTCTTACTTAAACACATTGGTATTATTGCAGAGACCTAGGAAGATACTTTGAAAATGGAAACTTACCCGTATCGATCAACCAGACGTTAAATAAAAGTCGTCCGTCCGTAATGGCGAAGACTTATGGGTCATGACATGACCTCGGAATCGTTATTGCATCAGGCTAGTTGATAATTGGGACTTGCATCTCTTTGCACCACTCACCCCAAAAAAAAAAAAAAAAAAAAGATGACTAGTACGAGGTTTTCTCATCTAGTTTCCCTGCTGATTTTCGCCCTTTTTTACATGCAATATTTGGATGCAGTCACAGATACCATCAAACCAGGTCAATCCATTTCTAAATTGGAGACCATCATATCTGCTGGCGGAGAATTTGAATTAGGATTCTTCTCTCCGGGAAATTCCAGGAATTACTTCGTGGGGATATGGTACAAAAAAGTTAATGTTCAAACTGTAGTATGGGTTGCCAACAGAGAGCAACCACTTACCAGCCCATCGGGAATTCTGACCATAAACATGGAGGGCAATCTTGTGGTGTTGGACGGGAACAAGTCTTACCCGGTGTCAGATGTATCGTCAGTCAAGAACACCAGTGCTACACTCTTGGATTCGGGCAATCTTATATTGAGAGATTCGAAATCCCAAATCTTGTGGCAGAGCTTTGATTATCCTTCAGATACATTTTTACCCGGAATGAGGATCGGGTATAACAAAAAGACCGGGAAAGCCTGGTCTCTTACATCATGGAGAAGTGAAGAATGAAAGTATGCCTCTTTTTAATTTTAGAAACACAGTTCTTGGGGGGCATACATCGAATCCCAAGATCTGACTAAGATTCTAATTGATTTTATTCAATGAAGGGTAGAATAACATTCACCTTTGCGACTTTGAAATTGTTAAGTCAAATCCACGTTAGAATAGTACTCGCAAAACTTCACAAGTGTCAAGTCTCCTGTCGATTCACACGAACCTTCTTTTTCCTTTAAAGCTTTCTCTAATGGAAGCTAATGGCCCTTCCAAATTTTCAGCTCTAGGAATCTTGAATAAAGATCCAATCTTTATTGATCAAGAACCTTTCTTGATGAACAAGATAAATTCTTGTTTTTCCTCAAGATCCAATCAAGAAGACAAAAGAAGAGAGAGATGAGTGTGACCATACACCTCAAGGAGAGAGAGGGGAGGGTGTGAGGTTTTTTAGGAGAGGGAGAGAAGAAAAATTCTGGAGAATTATGTATCTTAAAGGGCTGGGCATCCAATCCTTTATATAAGTTCTCTCTTGGTTGCTTGAATTGTAATCCAATTATAATTCATTAACCTTATCCTAATCCAATTAGGATTCCTCAATAGTTTCCTTTATTGATTATTCACCTAATCCAATTAGGATTAATCTTAAAAGAAACCAACCTTATCCATTAGTAACTAATCTTATCCTTATCCAATAAGGAATCTTGAATTAGTAACTAACTAATGGAATCCCTAACAATTAGGGAATCTTTAATTAATAACTAACTAACTAACTAACTAACCTTATCCAATAAGGTGTTAATTAATTAGAAACTAATTAAAATAATAACAATTATTATTCCTCCTTGAAGTGGGCGTCCCACCCTAGGTGGGTCCCACTCCACACGCCCAAAGGGTTTCCAAAACCCTTCTTGGTCACTTGAATTATTCTTTTATAATAATTCCCAATGGGTCCTACCCATTTGGTTTTTCACATCTAATGTGATTCCACCTTTTAGAGCTTCACTATACCATATAGTGATTACTTAGAGAAATTAATTAATTTAATTATAAATTAAATTAAATACTTTAAGAAGGTCCTTGTGTGTGGGATCTAAAGGGATCTCCTATTTCCGGTTGTGGGACCAAGTACTTCACCTTTTTGGTTGAAGCATTGTTACTAGGAAACACCTTTCCTAAAACTCCATTAGGATCATAGAATGTTATCTAAGTCCCTGGACTTCCACCAATCACAATTAATGTCCATTAACACAATGTGATTAACCTCCAGAAATTAGAGAATTGCTTGTAAGTACCATCTCACAATATATTTACAAATAAATCCTTCCACATTCCGATATCACATGTAAGTTTCCGGGATTGGAACTATTCCACTGTCTTAGTCCCTAGCTTATGAATAGAACTCTGTCTCATGATTACTTTTCATTGAACTGAACCTCCAAAACATTTTTGAAGAAAACATTAGAAAAGAACTGACATATATATTTATATATACTTTTCCATATTAAAAATATCAACTTCGATAAAGACCATTTTACCGAAAAGCACCAGTACTGGATTTAACAGTTCAGTTCAACAAGTATCACCTTGATATCATTATCTCCAATTAAGGAGTTGTGGATTCCTTATTGAGTGTTTACACACTTCTCCAAACATAGTGTACATGACCCAATGTACCCGGAGTTAGTCCTGTGTATTGGACATTGCCGATTGGCACATCAAAGCCATATAGACAAATGTCTGAGAAAATGTTAACCTCTCAGGTCTAAGGACAATTTGTCAAATGGATAACCCTAATACAATCTGACAGTGTATTCCATAGGGTATCCACTAGTGACCCCGTTCAGTATTATGTACTTGCTACATATACTCACATGATAGTCAAGAGTCACCACTCTCTGTGAATGAGATTCATCACACTATCTCATAGAACTACACATGTGCAAGCCATGATGAAGTACGGCGCCCAACCAGTACTCTAGAGGCTTCGAACAATATTAGGTTTACAAGGAACCGGAAAATCATATCTCCTCGCAACCTTTGCATGATTTTCCTACAATGTTACCTATGGAACTTTATGTCATCATCATATGAGACAGTAATTAATATAAATACCCTTTATAGTTGGTTGTGTGAATATAATGTTTGTCTAATCAACATAGAAAAGTCTCTTATTGGCTTTCGAGGGCATATATGTCCAACAATCTCCCACTTGCACTCTAAGCCAATTAGATGTAATGCCCATCTTCTCAGTGATGTTTCTTAAACACCAATTGAGACATAACTTAATATGTATGGGTCTGTCATGTCTGCTTTACCACAACTATTGTAGTGATGCAATAACACTTGCAACTCTTGCAAATTTATTATCAATAACCATAGTCTTAAAAGACTAAACAAAAATGATACTGTCCAACAGTCATTTTCAGAAGTTAAGTTGCTTGTGCTTTACCCTTGTGCAATGCTCCGGACTAATCTGATCAATATCTTATCACATCAACATGTGATAAATATCCGGTCTAGTACAAGTATAGTTTCTCATGATATCATATATCTAAGAGAAACAGATTCCATCCCATAATGGTAGAAACTCTTTTCTTGGAATCTTACTTGCACAAAAACATCATTGTTATTAGGAGAATAACAATATCATTTTCCTTTTGTCTCTAAACCATTTAGGACTAAGAAAACATGATGTCAAAGTTTTTGTCCTTCATTGCATAATTGCTAGATCAAATCTAAGAGAAGAATAATATTCATACTTCATTCACAATGAAAAGAATATTATCTCTGCATAGAGCCAGGAAAGTAATTATGCTCCCACTAACCAATTTGCACACAAATGATACTTTCATTCTTAGATGAAAATCAAACAGTTTGATTACTTCATCAAAATAAAAGTTAGTCCATCTACAGATTCTGGGACCTGTGGGTTCTAGTGTACTATTTAGGTATAGTGAGAGTAGAGAGTTGATCTCTATCAATTCTCATAGTTATTGGTCTATTGGGCTTCCGCTTCTAGAACAATTCTAGATTCAGTTTCTCTACTAGGAAACTTGTATTCCTGTTTACAAATATCTTTTGTTATCCAGGAATAGAGATTAAGTATCTCTAATGCGAATCCCAAGCTCATCTTCTATCAAATCATATCCAATATAATTCGATTTAACAACACCATCATGCTATGGTTTGTTATGAGAATTATCTGAGACGGATGTAATGAGAGTAAATTATGAAATTTCTATTAAGAGGTACTCTTCTCAATCATGGAAGACTTACCTAGCTATTTATTTATTTCAATGCGGAATTCCTTGAACTTTTCAAAGAATGTGAAATAAAGTTAGCTACCTCTTAATGGAAGATTCATATGGTTACGATCATCAAACTTTTGTCTCATTCCCAAGTAGAAGTTTTATCTACTCAGATATCTCCTTCTTCTTAACAAACATGCAACTATTGCACTTATGCAAGATCATACCAAGCATTAGGAGCTGGAGGTTCCAACAATTAAGTTGGACTTGATGAGTATACAAACTGGACAATCCTTCCAAAGGTTTGTCTTGTATCTAATGACCAATTGCTTCACTATGAAGCACAATCCTTAACTTTCCTTTCTTCTCAGAAGAGCCTTTGTCCATACTACTAGAATACCTTTCCAATGGAAAATCTTGGATTTCTTTCCTTTGCATAAATGCTCGGGATTTAGAAAATCCAATTCTTTTGAACATCTTTGTAAGTAGCATTGAACTCTTCAAAGGTTCTTAGCCATATACAACACGTGGGATTTCAGACAATCTGATTTCCTACTTGTTCAACATAACCATATTAAAGGACTGCGGGAGTTTGTCGAAGATCATATCCTCTAATCCCATAAATTTATCTCAATTTATCTCAGCACCAAGAATTGGGATTTATGAATCCAATGATCTCTATCATATTCTTTGTGACTGGGTTTCCCTAGTCAACTTGGTGTCCACTTGTCCTTTTATATAGTAAGCTGCCTAGCAGCCCTATTGTATTCTGTAAACATCTCATATGAGATTTAACATCAGTAGTGAGAACTTGGGCAATTCTTTAGATAGTAAGCACAAACTTGAGATTCATTTTCCATTCCAAACACTTTGAATTGGTCAAGAGATTCTCATTAAAGTCTTGGTAAGGTGGTTATAGAATGACATGAAAATAAAACATACATCATAATATTTCACACATTATAATATCATTAGATCAGGGCTTTCGATCTTTGATGATATTGCTCATCATTCAGTCAAATTTCATAGACCCCTCAATCTATAAAATTAGGAAATATGCTACTTCATATTTCTGATGAGCATTGGGTGCCTTATAATACACATGCAATCTTCCATGCTAGGATAGTACCACACATGCACTACAAGGTGGATAGTAACTATCCATCACTGAACATCTCATGCATAACTCCTTATGTTAATCAGTGATTCCCAATTTTCTTGTGACCTCCAAGGACAACATGACTGTCACTGTGTCAGTCGTCATGTTCCTTGGTTAAGTGAAACCCATTATTCTCGGTTGTCATATGATCAAGTAGGAATATGCCCCCATGCTAGTTGACACTCCCTATCAGGCCATACACATTCCTATCTACTATAGAAATAAAACACTAGGAGTTTAATTTAGACTGAATTATGTCCGATTCCTGTCAGAGAGACAAGACTCAGGCTAATTAATTCCTAGTCTTATTGATAATGGAAGGTCATAGGGCAACATTATCCCGTAGGATAGATTAGCCCATTTAATTCACTTAATATTTTTCTTGAGGGAAAACAGAATATCATGAATAAATTATACATCTAATGCAGATATCAAAAGCATTCACAATATTTATCATTGTATCACATGTATAAAAAATATACAAATATCATCATATGATAATAAATCAAATTTCATTTAATTAGATCAAACTAATTCCAATGAACTCCCACTAGCCCCAGAAATCTTAGTGGATCTAATCCAAGGGTACAAAGGTCATTTTTAACATCAGTGGGCTTTAGATGGTTCATTCATCCATATGATGGACCATTGGTCATACCAAGCACCATGGGCCCAGAATAACAATTATAAAGTGTCCATGTGCATCACTAAAGCCCATAAGTCAAAATGGACTATATTACCCTTTAATTCTCTACGAATTATTCTTAGCACATTAGGGTTCAACAACCTTAAGTCTAAAAGAAATTATGGAAGTCTTTAAACAACTCTCTAAGACCTCTACTAGGGTCTATAAGTGTTACTCAAGCACTTCTCATAATCGTGAATATTGTTAGCTCACATCTATGCCAATTAAGACATAATTATCTCATAATCATGCAAGTAACATATTTCACGTAAAAATTTCAACATGGACTACATGAATCATGTCCAAAAGGGCTATAATAATGTGTTTTATTTAAACAGAAATCTTTTATGTTTGAACAAAACACATATTGTGGGGTTTGATCCAATTATCCAAAATTTGCACAAAAACGATAATCACATTATCACAAGGGTTATGGACTTTTCTAAACAACTAAAAGCTATAATAAATCATCACATGAAATACATAATATTGCCACACAATGGGTCAACATGATCATGCTATCTTAGAAATCCTACAACTACTCTTGTAGAACACCTTCTAAGATTTATTCTCCATGCGATTACCATCATCTTCGATCTTCAATTTGATTTCTCCATAGAAAAATCAGCAACTCCTAATACTAAGATTACATCATATTCAAAATAAGAAACCTTGAGAAACCACCCAAAATAGGGTGCTCAAGGGGAGTACATCTCATAAGAAGAAAGAGAAGAGAATAGAGAGAGAAGAAGAAGGCATGATCATGGAACCCATCCACCATTCAACAAGAATATTTATTAACAATTCATCAACTATGAATAATAACATGGCATGACAAATTACTTAGAAAGTCCATAACCTCAACAAGGGTTTTGTTAACCTTAGGGAAACTCTTTCCCATATGGTTAAGGTCTCTATTAACATTTAATAGAAATACCCTAGAGCAAAGAAAGTAAGCATGACAAGAATGAATTCTTAGGGTTTTTAGATCATCATTAAAAGAAAACAATTTTCCTTTAATGCTTGGAAAATCATTAAGAGAAACAATTTCTCTAAAATTTAATCTAACCTTAAAATTCATTCTCACATTCCTCAATTGATAAACAAATAGTAAACACCATATTAAATTCGGCTAGGCTAGGGATCTAATCCCTTCTATATTATTTTGATCTAATAACTATTAAAAGACCAAAATAAAAATCAGCAAATTGCTAATTTTTAATATCACTTTATATTGATTCAAAATCAATAATAGGTGAATTCAAAATTTTCCATAATGGCCAACTGCTTTAAGGATTATTTGATTTAACAATTAAATAAAATAATACCCTAAACACTAGTATTAAATGTCCATAAAAATAATTGATCTCTATCAATTAAAATTTACATGAGATAAAACTCTGTATCTCAACCAATGACATTTATGTAATTACTTGATTAACTATTAATCAAATAAAAACTTATAAATACTATGCAGGCAGTCATTCTGAGCACATGTAATTGATCTAAATCAACTACAATAATTATGGTATTATTCCCATAAAATTTTTTAGGGAACCATAAAAGATATCATAATTAACATTTAATTAAATGATAGCCTGTGGACTCGAAGCAAATAATTAAACAATTTAATTAAATCTCAGCCCGTGCTCTCGAATCAAATAATTAAACTATTTAATTAATTGATAGTCCATTAAACGATTTAATAGCATCCCATGCTCTCAAATCAAATAATGGAATTTAGGAAAAATTTGAAAGCCTCTTGGAAAATTAATTTAGAAAACTCCTTTTCCCGCTTTAGATTTTCGACTCAAGTTTTGACCCTCAAAACGATTGATTCTGGAAAAACTTTCTTCACAAAAGTTGTAGATCTTTTCGACGGCTTCGAAACGATGTACTGACGGACCTAAATCGGACTTACGGTCACAAAGTTATGGCTGAAATACCGAAACTGTATCGATTCTTCTAATCAAATACAAATCCGAAAATCCATGAATCAATTTTAATCGAAATAAGCTTTAATCTCCAAGAAAACTTAAGCAAGGGTGTCTAACACCATGATATTTATTAATTAACATTTAATAAATAAAATCTCATCTATATTTGCTAGCCAAAATATCAATGGGTATCTAAGTGGTATATATCAAAGGGAAAACTTGCCCTGGGCTCTCTAAAATAAATTAAACAATTTAATTTAATATAAAAAGGATCTCTAAATCCTTAAAGGACTTTAACCAAATTTATATCTCTATATACCTATCCCTAATAGAATCAAGAGAGATTTTAAAATCATCCAAAAACTGAAATTAGTATCACACTAATTTCTAGGGGCTTGATTACTCCCACAATAACTAGAGGGGGATCCCTTAAGCCTAATAATGATTATCCAATAATCAAGAATCTAGAAGATTGATTCATTAGGGCTACCAAAATTCGTAGGGAAGGTAATCTTGATATAAATCTTGATTAAACTCAAAAATCAAAGAGAAGCATAGCCCTGGCTCTGATACCAATGAAAGTATGCCTCTTTTTAATTTTAGAAACACAGTTCTTGGGGGGCATACATCGAATCCCAAGATCTGACTAAGATTCTAATTGATTTTATTCAATGAAGGGTAGAATAACATTCACCTTTGCGACTTTGAAATTGTTAAGTCAAATCCACGTTAGAATAGTACTCGCAAAACTTCACAAGTGTCAAGTCTCCTGTCGATTCACACGAACCTTCTTTTTCCTTTAAAGCTTTCTCTAATGGAAGCTAATGGCCCTTCCAAATTTTCAGCTCTAGGAATCTTGAATAAAGATCCAATCTTTATTGATCAAGAACCTTTCTTGATGAACAAGATAAATTCTTGTTTTTCCTCAAGATCCAATCAAGAAGACAAAAGAAGAGAGAGATGAGTGTGACCATACACCTCAAGGAGAGAGAGGGGAGGGTGTGAGGTTTTTTAGGAGAGGGAGAGAAGAAAAATTCTGGAGAATTATGTATCTTAAAGGGCTGGGCATCCAATCCTTTATATAAGTTCTCTCTTGGTTGCTTGAATTGTAATCCAATTATAATTCATTAACCTTATCCTAATCCAATTAGGATTCCTCAATAGTTTCCTTTATTGATTATTCACCTAATCCAATTAGGATTAATCTTAAAAGAAACCAACCTTATCCATTAGTAACTAATCTTATCCTTATCCAATAAGGAATCTTGAATTAGTAACTAACTAATGGAATCCCTAACAATTAGGGAATCTTTAATTAGTAACTAACTAACTAACTAACTAACCTTATCCAATAAGGTGTTAATTAATTAGAAACTAATTAAAATAATAACAATTATTATTCCTCCTTGAAGTGGGCGTCCCACCCTAGGTGGGTCCCACTCCACACGCCCAAAGGGTTTCCAAAACCCTTCTTGGTCACTTGAATTATTCTTTTATAATAATTCCCAATGGGTCCTACCCATTTGATTTTTCACATCTAATGTGATTCCACCTTTTAGAGCTTCACTATACCATATAGTGATTACTTAGAGAAATTAATTAATTTAATTATAAATTAAATTAAATACTTTAAGAAGGTCCTTGTGTGTGGGATCTAAAGGGATCTCCTATTTCCGGTTGTGGGACCAAGTACTTCACCTTTTTGGTTGAAGCATTGTTACTAGGAAACACCTTTCCTAAAACTCCATTAGGATCATAGAATGTTATCTAAGTCCCTGGACTTCCACCAATCACAATTAATGTCCATTAACACAATGTGATTAACCTCCAGAAATTAGAGAATTGCTTGTAAGTACCATCTCACAATATATTTACAAATAAATCCTTCCACATTCCGATATCACATGTAAGTTTCCGGGATTGGAACTATTCCACTGTCTTAGTCCCTAGCTTATGAATAGAACTCTGTCTCATGATTACTTTTCATTGAACTGAACCTCCAAAACATTTTTGAAGAAAACATTAGAAAAGAACTGACATATATATTTATATATACTTTTCCATATTAAAAATATCAACTTCGATAAAGACCATTTTACCGAAAAGCACCAGTACTGGATTTAACAGTTCAGTTCAACAAGTATCACCTTGATATCATTATCTCCAATTAAGGAGTTGTGGATTCCTTATTGAGTGTTTACACACTTCTCCAAACATAGTGTACATGACCCAATGTACCCGGAGTAGTCCTGTGTATTGGACATTGCCGATTGGCACATCAAAGCCATATAGACAAATGTCTGAGAAAATGTTAACCTCTCAGGTCTAAGGACAATTTGTCAAATGGATAACCCTAATACAATCTGACAGTGTATTCCATAGGGTATCCACTAGTGACCCCGTTCAGTATTATGTACTTGCTACATATACTCACATGATAGTCAAGAGTCACCACTCTCTGTGAATGAGATTCATCACACTATCTCATAGAACTACACATGTGCAAGCCATGATGAAGTACGGCGCCCAACCAGTACTCTAGAGGCTTCGAACAATATTAGGTTTACAAGGAACCGGAAAATCATATCTCCTCGCAACCTTTGCATGATTTTCCTACAATGTTACCTATGGAACTTTATGTCATCATCATATGAGACAGTAATTAATATAAATACCCTTTATAGTTGGTTGTGTGAATATAATGTTTGTCTAATCAACATAGAAAAGTCTCTTATTGGCTTTCGAGGGCATATATGTCCAACAAAGAAGACCCTGCTCCTGGGGTTTTTTCTTTGAAAATGGATCCTGAAATTTCGATGCAGTTACTCGTCACCAACGGGTCTGAAAAGCACTGGACTAGTGGGATTTGGAATGGCCGTACTTTTAGCCTAGTTCCCGAAAAGAATATAGACAATATCATCAATTTTAGCTATGTTATGAACCAGAGCGACAGATTTTTCACATATGATATTTATGATACTGTTCTGTCCAGATTTTTCTTGGGTTTCACGGGGCAGATCAAACAACTGGCGTGGATGAAATCACGCAGGAGTGGAAATTATTTTGGGCGCAACCAAGACCACAATGCAATGTTTCTGCTAGTTGCGGTGCTTTCGGTAGTTGCATTCATGATACCCTGCCTTTCTGTGAATGTATGCCTGGTTTCGAGCCACGCTCTTCGAAGGATTGGAATTTGACTGATGGTTTGGTGATTGTATGAACGGACAACCAGTTACAGTGGGGGAATAATACCCTATAATATGCAGGACAGAATTTCTACTCGTCCCATATTGGATTGCCCGGAAATTCCCCCATCTTTGGAGTGGGGGTCTGAAGACTGCAACTGGATGCTTGACTAACTGCTGCACTGATATTCTCTTTCCTTCCCTTTTCTCAAATTACCATCAAGAGGAACAAACCAAAACCCATCATCATAAATACCCCAAAACCCTGCCATTGAGGCACAGGGCAACCCTGGACGAGCGAATTCGAGGATCTCCTGTTAAGCTGAGCGGGAGAGAATGCAGTGGCTGAGGTTGGGAACATGACAAAGGCAGGCAGTGGTCACAAAATCTGATGAGAATGTATAAAGCACAAAAGGCAGATGTGATGAGAACTATAATTTGGAAGAATGAGGAAGGAAAAAGATAAGGACCAGAGGGATCATAACTTAAAAGAAAACGAGGCAGTGAAAAAAGGCAGAGAGGGAAAGCTGAAAGGTGTTGAAAAAAGCAAGCAGAAAAAGAACAAAGCTGAGAAAGAGAAGAGTTGGAAAAAAGAAAAAAGAAATGGGAGCATAGAGGCACCAGAAATGAGGAAGATGAAAATTCGAGGCAACCCTTAAGGAAGAAAGGGAGGGTATCAAATGAGCAAGCAGCAGATTTTGTCAAAATTGTTCAAAAAAGCCAATTTAATGTGGTAGAACATTTGAGCAAAATACCAGCTAGGATATCCATCCTAAATCTTTTGCTGACATCAGAAAATCACAGAACGTCTCTCCTTAAGGTCTTAAACGAAGCTCATGTGCCCACTGACATATCCTCCCAAGGATTAGAGAATCTGGTAGGTCAAATCATGTCTCCAAATGTCATAACTTTCACGGATGAAGAGTTAAGCCACGATGAGCGAGGGCATATCAAGTCTCTAAATATCACTATTGTTTGCAAGAGTATGGTGATTGCTCGGGTCTTGATTAACAATGGATCAGCTTTGAATATCTGCCCATGGGTCACAGTTCAGAGATTGGGAATGGATGAGTCACATATCTACCCCAATGGCATGACAGTCAGAGGCTTTGACAATTCAAAGAGGGAAGTGATGGGAGGAATTGAAATGCCCGTAACTGTTGGCCCATATACTTTTGATATCACTTTTCAAGTAGTAAAAATTCCAGCGGCATTCAATTTGTTACTTGGTCGACCCTGGATTCACACGGCCGGAGCTGTACCTTCTACCCTTCACCAAAGGGTCAAATACATTGTCGACAATCAGCTTGTCACAGTCCTGGCTGAAGAGGATCTACTAGTTCAACCATCCCCTGATATTCCTTACATTGACATGGAGCTTTCAAAAGACCAGAGCATGTTTCACTCATTTGAAATTGTTTCTGCAATAGACATTTCTGTGATGAAAGAGCCCAAGTTGGGCAACGTGGATTTGATGGTGGCAAGGGTAATGATGGACAAAGGATTTCAACCAGGAAAAGGTTTGGGTTTAAACTCACAAGGGATACCAGAACCCATACCAGAAACAACTTACATTCCATGGTTTGGCTTGGGTTACAAGCCAAAAGGAAAAGATTGGATCGAAAGGGAGAAAAAAGTCAGAGAAAGAAGAAGGGCCAGGTTGGAAGGAAGAGAATCCAGAGAAAGATTGGGACCGATCCCTCACATCCGCGAAACTTTCCCCCGGTCTACTTACTTTATCCTACCCGACACCCAACCCCATGAGTATTTAAACTTGTCCTCACTCAGTCACTCCTCACCATCTGTCTCCATTTACCCTAATCCTGTGGTCATGCATGAAACCATGAACATTAACGAGCCAACTCTGTTAGTATCAGAGGCATCCTTTGAAGAGGACGATTGGATGAATGATGAAGAGCTGATGCAACAATTATTCGAGGAAGAGCAAGAGCGAGAAATGAAAGAATTTGTGATGGAAGCACCACCAACAATGAACCAGGAGGACATCCCAGCCCTTGATGAGGAAGAAGAGTTCCTGAACCAGTTTCCCAGAAGTACTGATGCTGAGGTACTAATGGTTGATTATCACAGAATGGTCAAGGTTTCTGATCTGATTTACCCCGTCAAAGGTAATTATGAGTTGTTGAACTGGGAGATCACTCCACTCACTTATGAGGCCGCTTGCAGTAGCGATACTATAGCGGCTTCCAAAAAAAAACACCTGTGAGAGAATGCCCATTGCCTGAGGGTTTCAGTAATAAACCTTCAACCTCAGGTAGTTTTAAATATGAAGGTAAATTCTCAAAAGAAAACCTCAAAAATATTTTTGTTTTCCCTAAAAATTATGTTTTAGAAAAAAATTTCAAAAAACCTCCCTTATCAGTATATGACAAAGAGGATAAAACTGAATATGAGCAAAATGAGTACAACTTTAATGTCGCCCTCGATTCTGAGCTCCTTGAGCAAGAATGCGATGACGATGTCATTCCAGAGGAAGAACCTCCAAAAGAAATCATAGACCTCTTGGAACGCCATGAGCGAGGCCCTCAACCCAACATAGACGAAGCTGAATCCATTAATTTGGGTTCAGAAGAGGACCCCAAGATGGTGAAAATTGGTACTCATCTGACCCCGCAACAAAGAACAGACATGATTGAATTTTTGAAAAGCTATCAAGATGTTTTTGCTTGGTCCTACCGAGACATGCCTGGCTTAGATACAGATCTTGTGGAGCATCGTTTGCCTGTTTTAGATGGATTCAAACCAGTCAAGCAGAAACTCCGAAGACTCAGACCAGAATGGACTTTAAAGATCAAAGATGAGGTTATGAAGCAGTTTGAAGCAGGATTCTTGGATGTCTCGACATACCCTGAGTGGCTCTCTAACATTGTTCCAGTTCCCAAGAAGGACGGGAAAGTCAGAATGTGTGTCGACTATCGGAACCTGAATAAAGCTAGCCCTAAAGACGACTTTCCTCTGCCTCACATTGATGTCCTGGTCGATAACACGGCAGGGCATGGGATGTATTCCTTTATGGATGGCTTTTCAGGTTACAATCAAATTAAGATGGCGGAAAAAGATAAAGAGAAAACAGCGTTCATCACTCCATGAGGGACCTTCTGTTATAAGGTTATGCCATTCGGACTCAAGAATGCTGGAGCAACATATCAAAGAGCCATGATGGCGATCTTCCATGACATGATCCATAAAGAGGTGGAAGTCTATGTGGATGACATGATTGTAAAATCCAAGGAGGAAGAAGACCACTTGATCAATTTGAAGAAGCTGTTTGATAGACTGAGGAAGTACTGCCTTCGCTTGAACCCGGCTAAATGTGTATTTGGAGTCTCTACAGGAAAATTGTTGGGATTTATCGTCAGCAGAAGAGGAATTGAGGTTGATCCGACAAAAGCCAAAGCAATCATCGACATGCCACCGCCAAGAACCCAAAAGGAGGTAAGGAGTTTCCTGGGGAGATTGCAATATATCAGTCGTTTCATTGCCCAGCTCACACCCATTTGTGAGCCCATCTTTAAGCTTCTCAGGAAAAATCAACCTACCGATTGGAATTCAGATTGTCAAGAAGCTTTTGATAAAGTAAAGAGATATCTGCTTAGCCCGCCTATCTTGGTGCCGCCGACGCCAGGTCGGCCTCTGTTGATGTACCTGTCAATATCTGAGAATTCTATGGGTTGTGTTCTCGGTCAGCATGATGAGTCAGGAAGAAAAGAAAGAGCAATTTACTACTTGAGCAAGAAGTTCACGGATTACGAAGCAAAGTATAATTCAATTGAGAAGACATGTTGTGCGCTTGTCTGGGCCTCTCAACGCCTAAGACACTATATGTTGGATTATACCACTGTGTTGATCGCAAGGATGGACCCGTTGAAATATTTGTTTGAGAAGCCAGCTCTTACCGGTCGCACAGCTAGATGGCAAATGCTCTTATCTGAATTCGACATCACATACGTGACTCAAAAGGCAATTAAAGGGCAGGCTATCGCGGATCATTTGGCAGAACATCCGATTCCTGACTATGAGCCACTAAAGGTTAACTTTCCTGATGAGTCCATTCTGGTCGCAACAGGTGAAGATGAAGCAAATGTCTCAGCAAGCTGGAAAATGTACTTTGATGGAGCAGTCAATAATTTGGAAATGGGGTAGGTGCAGTACTTGTGTCTCCAAATGGAAATCATATCCCCATCTCCGTAAAAATGAGATTCCATTGTACAAACAACATCGCCGAATATGAAGCTTGTGTGGTCGGTCTCCAAGCAGCCCTCGACATGAAAATCAAAGAACTTGATGTGTATGGTGATTCAGCTTTGGTGATTCTTCAGACAAAAGGGAATTACAAAACAAAGGATGCCAAGTTGATTCCATATCACGAGTACTTGGAGGAGATCGCGGAGAAGTTTCACCGTATCTCATTCAACTACATTGAGAGGACAGAGAACCGTTTTGCAGATGCTTTGGCTACCCTTGCCTCTATGATTCGCATACCAGAAGGAGTTGATATCAGGCCAATTGAGATTGAAATCAGAGATGATCCAGCATACTATCTAGCTCTTGAGGAAGAAGAATCAGATGAGAAACCGTGGTATTATGACATAAAGAGATATCTTGAAGATCAGGTTTTTCCTCCAGACGCGACACCTACTGATCGAAGGACAATTCAAAGGTTAGCCGGACAGTTCTTCCTTGCTACAGGCAATCTCTACAAAAAGCCGCATAATCAAATCCTGTTAAGGTGTGTTGACGAAGAAGAAGCAAAGACTATTATGATAGAATGCCATGAAGGGATTTGTGGACCTCACATGAACGGGCATATGCTAGCAAAGAAAATTATGAGATTGGGATATTATTGGTCCACCATGGAATGTGACTGCAATGATCATGTCAGAAAATGTCACCTATGTCAGATTTATGCTAACCGAATCAATGCAC
The DNA here is from genome assembly GCA_015143295.1 of Tetracentron sinense. Lineage (NCBI taxonomy): Eukaryota > Viridiplantae > Streptophyta > Magnoliopsida > Trochodendrales > Trochodendraceae > Tetracentron > Tetracentron sinense. The sequence continues at coordinate 53,253,225 of CM026553.1, forward strand.
CTGCGTCTGAACTTCACAACATGACTACTCCGTGGCCATTCTCAATGTGGGGTTTGGACGTCATCGGCCCGATTTCCCCGAAAGCATCAAACGGGAATCGCTTCATCTTGGTAGCAATCGATTATTTCACCAAGTGGGTAGAAGCAGCCGCATACACTAATGTCACTGCAAATCATGTCGCTAAATTCTTAAAAAAGGACATTATCTGTCGCTATGGATTACCGAGCGCAATCATAACAGATAATGGGACTAATTTCAAGAATAGGCGCATGACGGCATTATGTGAAGAGTTCAAGATCAAGCATCACAATTCTACCCCGTACAGACCTCAGATGAACGGAGCCGTTGAAGCTGCTAACAAGAATTTGAAAAGGATTATCGAGAAAATGACAACCACTTACAAAGATTGGCACGAGATGCTCCCGTTTGCTCTTCATGCGTACCGAACTTCTATAAGAACGTCAGTCGGAGCAACGTCGTATTCCTTGGTATATGGTATGGAGGCAGTCTTACCCATAGAGGTTGAAATACCCTCTCTCAGAGTGTTGATGGAGGCAGAGATGGAAGAAGCTGAATGGGTGAGGGCAAGGTTCGACCAGCTCAATTTGATTGAGGAGAAACGCTTGAACGCTATATGTCATGGCCAATGTTACCAGAGGAGAATGGCAAGGGCATATGCGAAGAAAGTGCGACCCCGACAGTTCAAAGAAGGCGATCTAGTGCTAAAGAAGATGCTTCATCACCAACCTGATCTGCGTGGGAAATTCAAGCCAAATTATGAAGGACCCTACGTGATCAGGAAGGTACTCTCGGGCGGGGCCGTTATTCTAGCTGAAATGGATGGTGAAGACCTTCCTGAACCGGTAAATTCTGATTCGATTAAAAGGTATTTTGCATGATTCACCTTGAGATTAAACAGTTAAAATTGAAAGGAAGAGAGGCCATCTTTTTATTTTCCCGTAGAAATTCCCCAAAAATCCTAGTCAAGCCATTTGAGCCTCCATGTCGTTTCTCAAACCAAACCGGGACAATTGAACCCCACACTGGGGCAGTTTTTATAAATTTTAGGATGTTTCGTCAAAGCCCATGCACTGGGGTAGTTTTTATTTTTGTAAATCAAAGCAAAAAGGGAAAGGAGACCAAAAAAAAAAAAATAGAAAAAGAGAAAAGTGTGACCTAAGCCAGCCTAGAAAAGTGTGGAAAAAAAAAAAGAAAAAGAGAAAAGTGTGGAAAAGTTAGTGAACAAGCAAAAGAAAAAAAAAAAAAGAAAAGAATAGAAGAAGGAAAAGGAAAAGACAGAGAAAAAAAAAAAAAAAAAAAAAAAAAAGTATATATATATATATATATATATATACTTATGGTAGTTTACTTTTTCACAATTAGTCCCGGTCGTCCCATTTCATCTTTATTTTGAGCCTTTTTATCCATTTATTTCTGAACCCAACCTAGCCTACGTTTCGTCCCATAATAAAGTCCTCTCAGATCAAGATTGACTGTGAAAATCTCAAAATGAAACTTATATTTATTCAAATCAGAGTTCCGGTGATGATGGAAGCTTGCAGATAAAATTTTCATAAAGAAAAGCATGATTTGAAAGGGCGTGATGAAAACCCGAAAGGGCGTCACGAGTAAAAAAATCAAATCATGGCAAGATCCAAATACCACGGGCTGGATGAAAACCTTTCAAGGCGTCCATGCGCAAAAATTACGTGGGCCAGACCTAGTGAAAACCGTAAAAGGCACTAGGGGTAAAAAAGGCATTCCGAAAAGAAAAAAATAAAAAAAAAATAAAAAAAAATAAAAAAATAAAAAAAATCAGCAAATCAGCAAGTATGTTGACGTACTCCAAGGCGGATGGATTCTTCTACAGTTCAGTTATCTCGGATCGGTATGACCTAAGCCAGCTGTTTCAGACTAATGCGGTGATATGCCCTACACTGGGGCATTATGGGGATTGATAGTTTCAGAGATTGTGGACTGGGGCATTTTGGCCCAATTTGACCTATTAAGGGTGAAGCTAATGAATCTAAGGTATACGTGGGGAAAGTATAGTCTATGATGGTTTGAGCGCCTCGAATGTGGTATAAAGTTCACTCATTTGCTTACTTTCATTTAAGTCCTTTTATGTCATACCCTTGGGTTTAAAAAAAAAAAAAAAAAAAAAAAAAGACCAAAACTAATATTTTGGCCGATGAGGAAAATTCTAGGATATTCAAAAAGCAAAAAAATCAGTTTTTATGCAAGAATGATAGACAATTCTGAGGTCAATAAATACCAAAACCTTTTGTTTCATTTCATTGTATGTAACTCTCTTTACATTAAGCTCATTTCTTTTAAAAAAAAAAAAAAAAAAAAAAAGGGGGTGATCTCCTAGTCCATCAGACTCCTCAGATGAAACTCAGTCTATATTTCTCAACTTCCATCAAAGACGAGCAACGACAACATTCAGCAGGAAGAGTATTCTCTCTTGAGAACCAGCATGAGTCTGAACATTCTAGCAATACTCGTTGATACTCTCCAAGGTCATCTCCCGAACCTCCAGCTCCAAAGACTCATTCCTTGCTCGAGATGGTACAAGAGAATTTTTTGTCAATTATGCATTGCCTTCTTTAAGAGGTACATTGTCCCTGCAACCAATCCAAAATATCAATCAAGATTAAATGATAAGAATTTGTAAATGCAACAATTCTATCTCTAGTTATCTTGTTATGCAAATTTTTCATAAATTTATTGAAAGCGAGCTAACAAGGTTTTGTAGGGATATGTCAATATACTTGCGATTCAGATGATGAATGAGATAATCGGCTGAGACCCGCCTGCAATGATGAATGGAACAAAAATTGTAAGTGCATGAAGTTAATGAATGATTAAACTAACTAACATGTTATTACGCTACCTGTGCAGGTGAATGCACAAATGAGGGTCCGAGAGCTCCATCATCAACACTCGATCAGATAAGCTGCATACAGACATAATGGTCATGAGAAGAGAAATTGCAGATGTCAATCAAGAATAGCAACGAAGTGAAGTTGTTCCAAAACGCACGTGTATCATGCAATCTGTTAACCCGTCAATGGTTTATCAGTTGAAAAATGTGCAACATCAAAATTTTAAGTCTAGATAATTTTTAGATTTAATAAGGATTGGAAATCAATGGGCCGACTTGATCAATAGTCGATATCATTTGATCCCCTTGTTTGAAAGATGATGTGTTTAACCTGAATCAATGATTAGATGACTCCATAAAATATTTTTAAAATAATTTGAAAGCTTACAAAAACAAAATTTGTTTCCTTTTTTTTCAGTTGCGCTATTCGCGGGTCCCAGATGAGGCGATGAGTCGCGAGGCCAGTTTAGTGAGGGGACTAAATTCCACATCAGTCTTCATGCAGTGGATTTAGTTCCATTTCCTTTTACATCTCAAAAATATATATATATATATATATTTTTTTAAAATATGAAAAATGAAAGCTTTCAAAAAGTTTTAAAGAAATTTTAAGGAGTCACCGTTCATTTATTTGGGGTATACACGTCATCTTTCCCGGGTAAAACAGGCTTGTGTCTTTTTTATCTTTGTCATTCTTTGCAGGCAAATCTGGCAAAGAGGGGCAGCTGTAGACACCCTGTTTTACCCGGAGTCTTTTCTTCCTCTCCAACTCTCCACTATCCAAGGCTTTCTCCAAACACTCTTGTCACACCCTAGTATACCCCATACCTAAGCCCTCAACCCTTTCTCATGTGGGACCCCCAAAAGCAAAAAGGCAAACCAACTAAAAGTCAAAAAGAAAGAAAAGGACTAATGATTGGACTATAATGATGCCTCAAAATTGGTCTTGTTTCAAATACCTTTGGTCGTTTTTGTTATAAACGACCAAAGCTTTCACCAAGCTTTTGTATGGGTCGTTTATTACAAAAACGACCCACCCATATGGGACGTCACCACCTATGTCGTTTTTATTAAAAACGACCAAAGTATTTGCAATCTATAATCTAAGTCGTTTTTGGTATCAAAGACATAATTTATTTGGCCTATTTTCGCGGAGTCGTTTATATTAAAAACGACCCGAGCTTGACCCGTAACTACCCATGTGCGAGGGAATCTTTTCCGTTACAAAAGGGGATTTTTTGGTCGTTTTTACCAAAAACGACTGGACCATTTTGGCCTATTTTCTCCCTGTCGTTTTTGACAAAAACGACCAGACTAATACTCAAATTTTTGTCCATCAACTCTTATGGTATATTAACTTTCTTTGGACCAAAATACCCTCAATATTTCCAAGTTTTCAGGGATTTCGTCCAAACAATTAAAAAAATGACTTTTATGTCCCTAAAATTGTTTAGTCCCACATTGGAAATGGATGAGTTTTTCCCCTCAACCTCTCCCCTATAAATACCTCACCTCTTTACCCCATTTGACACACCACTCTTGCTAGCCAAAACTCTGCAAAAAAGAGACTAAGAAAGCCATGCTTTGCAAGGCATTCTAAGTCTTGAAAAAAAATTTTCTTTTATCCTTGTCCCTTTGCCCCAAAATTCCCTAAGTCCCAAGAGAGTTAGAAGAAGAAAACCTTGGAGAGGAGAAAGAAGGAGAAAGAAGGAGAGCTTGGAGCATTTGGGAAAAGCTTGAAGATTTAATTTCAAGTGGGTCTCCAACCCATATAGGTAGGCCAACACCCTACCTCATCTCATTTCCTTTGTACTACTTCTCTTCTTTACCCTCTCTTTTATTTTTTTATGATGTGAGCCTTAGGTAATCTTTAAGACCTACCCCCCTTTTCTTCAAGTAGTTTGGACCCTTCTATGACGCGTTTCGCCGATTAGGGGGCTTCAAATGGAAGGAAGAGGGGTAGGAACCCTTAGGTCTTTTTTTTTAGAACCCTTTTTTTATTTTTTTATTTCCTTTTTTTTTTTTTAATTAAAAAAAATGATGTATGGGCCAAGTCGTTAAAATTCTCCCCCCTCTTTGCTCTAATGCTCATTAAGGACCCCCTAAGACGCGTTTCGCTGAATTGGGGCTCCTTGTGAGATATGAGATATAGAGATATCCATAAACTCACATTTTTGTTCTCATTATTGCTCGAGCATTGTAATGAAGTGCTCCTCTTCTTCTTAAAATGTTCATTAAGGACCCCCTACGACGCGTTTCGCCGAATTAGGGCTCTTTGTGAATAGTAAGGAAAAGAGGGGTATTCCATTCATTGTTAGACACATGTTTGTTTTCAAAAAATCGTTTTCTTTTTCTTTTTATCATCATTGTATGCAATATAACGATGTCTAATCTTTCTAGATTAGAGTCGTTATAATGCCGATTTTTAGATAGATTTTTATCATTATTTTAGACAATATAACGATGTCTAATCTTTTTAGATTAGAGTCGTTATAATGTCGATTTTTATATAGATTTTTATCACCATTTTATGCAATATAACGATGTCTAATCTTTTTAGATTAGAGTCGTTATAATGCCAATTTTTAGATAGATTTTTATCATCATTTTAGACAATATAACGATGTCTAATCTTTCTAGATTAGAGTTGTTATAATGCCGATTCTTAGATAGATTTTTATCATCATTTTAGACAATATAATGATGTCTAATCTTTCTAGATTAGAGTTGTTATAATGCCGATTCTTAGATAGATTTTTATCATCATTTTATGCAATATAACGATTTCTAATCTTTCTAGATTAGAGTCGTTATAATGCCGAATTTTAGACAATTTTTTTTATCATCATTTCATTTTCTTTAAGCCGATTTATTAAAGATTTTTAAGGGAATTTTGAAATCATAGGTTACCGTCTTTGGACGGGTGATTTGGGGTGCCTAACACCTTCCCCAAATCACAATAGAACCTCCTTTCCCGGGATCTCATTATGGTTTCGTATTGATTTTATTTTAAAATGAATTTCGGTGACCAATCACACCATAACTCGATGATTGGTGGCGACTCAAAGTTCGTTCTCTTCAAAAAAATATTTTTTTGAAAAAAAAAGGTCGCTATCCCACAGCGCCCAACAAAAGCTTGGATTTTTTCCTATTCGGTTTGTGGTTTCTCATTCAATTCCTTGCTCTTTTTTTCATATCTCATAGTTGTCTAGCAATAGTTTACCAACATTTGATATAAAAATGCAACAGAGACAATCAAAGGAAGGCTATTAGATTGGGAGATACGTAATCGCATCATTGAAGGGATTGCTCAAGGACTTCTTTATCTCCACCAATATTCCAGGCTACGTATTATTCATAGAGATTTGAAGGCTAGCAACATTCTCTTGGATAGTGACATGAACCCCAAAATATCAGATTTCGGCATGGCAAGAATATTTGGAGGCAATGACTTACAAGCAAATACAAATCGAATTGTTGGGACTTAGTAAGTAAAAAAAAAATTCTAAGAGAACATGAACATACATTCGGATCACATCTTCTTAAATATTTGGTTTAATGATGTAATGCTGTGGTTATATGTCCCCTGAATACGCGATGGAAGGACTTTTCTCCATAAAATCTGATGTCTTTAGCTTTGGAGTCTTGCTGTTAGAGATCCTGAGTGGCAAGAAGAATACTGGTTTTTATAATACTGACTCTGTTAATCTTCTTGGATATGTGAGTGACTAAAAACACCTTTTTTTTGGTCTAATTAGAGCTTTTAGGACGTTGGAATTTACTTTTTGAGGATTTTGCTTTAAGGTAACTAAAACTAAGAATTTTCAGGCATGGGAACTGTGGAAAAGTGATAGGGCACTGGAGTTGATGGATCCAATACTGAGCTTGCCCTCATCTACGTCTATGATGTTGAGGTACATCAATGTGGGGCTTCTCTGTGTCCAAGAAAATGCAGCTGATAGACCCACAATGTCCGATGTTGTCTCAGTGCTTAGCAATGAACTTACACCTCTACCAATACCTAAACAACCGGCCTTTTTTGCTGGAAGAAGTGTGATTGATGCAAATCTACATTCGAAGGGGAGCGGAACTTGCTCAATAAATGAAGTAACGGTTTCCTTGATGGAAGCTCGATAGTTGTTTGTGTTAAGAATTTTGTTATCTTTCAATAAATCTGTGTTTCCTATAGTTTAGGACTCACTTGTGGTGTTTTACATATTCAATAGAAGTATCGAGTCACTTGTGGTGTTTTACCTATTCAATAAGAGTATCCCAGTTATGTAGGAGTCCTAGTAGTGGCTGTTAGTCATAGAGTAGTCTGTTCCATTTTATTCGGATGAGTTTGTTATCATTTATTCTATTTAAGCTATAATCAGTCATGAAATTGTTAAGTTGAATAAAGAAAACTTCAGTTCAGAATATTTTCTTATCTCTGTTGCTTCCAGTAAACGTAGTTTTTAACAAGTGGTATCAGAGCCAGGTTGGGCAATCACTGCAACAACAAGGTTTAATGGCTTCTGACAACAACAACTATGTGCAACCTGCCATACCCCGCTTTGATGGTCATTATGACCATTGGAGCATGTTGATGGAGAACTTTCTGAGATCCAAAGAATACTGGAGTCTCGTGGAAACTGGTTTTGTAGAACTAGCAAATGGAGTTGTCTTGACAGAAGCACAGAGAAAGATGTTGGAAGACCAAAGACTGAAGGACCTCAAGACAAAGAATTACTTGTTCCAGGCGATTGATCGAGCCATTTTGGAGACCATTCTCCAAAAGGACACCTCTAAACAAATTTGGGATTCCTTGAAGAAAAAATATCAAGGTATAGCAAGAGTGAAACGTGTGCAGCTTCAAGCTCTTCGCAAAGAGTTTGAGACTCTTCATATGAAAGAAGGAGAGTCAGTCAATGATTATTTTGCATGCATGCTAACAGTAGCAAACAAGTTGCGTATTCATGGTGAAAGAATGGAAGATGTTACAATCATTGAGAAAATCCTTCGATCAATGACCCCAAAATTCGATTATGTTGTCTGCTCCATTGAGGAATCGAAAGACATTGATAGTCTTTCGATTGATGAGATGCAAAGTTCATTACTGGTGCATTAACAGAGAATGACTAGCCACATTCCAGAGGACGTGGTCGTGATAATCATTTTCCTTCCCATGGATGTGGCCGTGATAATCAATTTTCATCCAATCAAAGGGTCGTAGTTTGACAAGTCCAATGTTGAATGCTACCGCTGTCACAAACTTGGCCCTTATCAATATGAATGCACATAAATGGAGGAGAAGACTAACTTTGCTGAGATAGAAGAAGAAATGTTCTTGATGGCATACATTGAGAAGAAGGAATCTCAATCAGATACGTGGTATCTGGATTCAGGCTGCAGTAATCACATGTGTGATAATAAGTCTCAATTCTCTGATTTGGATGAAACTTTTAGAGAAACTGTGAAACTTGGAAACAATTATATATTATCTGTCATGGGGAAATGGAACATCAAAATTCAGACGGGAAATAATGCTATGCAGACAATTTCTAGTGTTTTTTGTATTCCAGACTTAAAGAGTAATCTCATTAACTTGGGCCCGTTACAAGAGAAGGGCTTTAGAATAAACATTCAAGGAGGATGCTGCCAAATTCAACATCCAGAGAAGGGCCTAATCGCACAAGTTCACATCACAACAAATCGGATGTTTCCATTACACACTCAGAATGATGTTCATACCTACCTCTCTATAAAAATGCACGATTCAACATGGTTGTGGCAAGGGCCTAATCGCACAAGTTCACATTGTGAGCACTGAAAATTTACTCACTGAGTGATTTAGAGTCGCCACTTATTGATTCAGAAGGAATAAGTCCCCTGGGAATGTTGGATAAGGCTTGGTTCGCGATCGGAGATCGGGGTAAGAGGTTCGGTTAAGTTCGGGGAAGGGGTTAGGCACCCCGACACTTCCACACTTGGTGGTTCCCTACTTGCTAGATTTAAGCCAAAATAAAGATCAAGATTAATCGAATGCCATTAATGTTTAAGTTAATACTAAACGGAAGAAAGTAAATGCTAATTAGGGTCGGGCTCGTGTTGGGCTGCCTACGTACTCACATGAGGGGTGAGATCAGACCGAGCGTAGTTCTAGCACTTGAGCCCGTGCTAAGGCAAGGGGGCGTGTGTGTGTGCACCAAGAGGTGGCTAATGGACCTAATCCGGCATATTAGGGTTTTGCTTGACCGAGGCTGATCAATGTGCAAAGGGATTGGGCCCGGAGGCTAAGGGTGAAGCTCGAAGGCAAAGGTGAGGCCCGGTAGGCCTAGGGTGTAGTCCGATAGACTAAGAGAGGTGTTAACCATGGATTAGGATTGCTAACCGGGGTTAAGAGGGTGTTAACCATGGTTTGGGTTTCTAACCAAGGTTAAAAAAGTCCAAGAGTTGATTTTTTGGTCTTTTGTATTTTTATGGATTTTTAGGGATTTTTCCATATTTTTTTGTGGGGTTAAGTGGTGCTTAACCAAGGTTAAAAGTTAACCGGGGGCCTATTTTAACCATGGTTAAGGGTCAAGATTGGTCAAAAATGGACCCAAAGGGTTGGGAAGGGCCTAGAGTGGCCTCCTACCAGGTTTGGGCCTTGCACAAACCTCGAAATCGAAATTTTACAGAATGGAGGTAAGCAGATTACCTCCATTTCAGTAAAATTCTAACAAGGGTTTGTGAGGTTATTAACTAGGGTTAGGGACCTCCCCCGGGTAAAGTAAGCACATGGATGGAAAGCTGGGAGTACCACCTTTCCAATGGACCAGGTGGCAACCTCTGAATAGGCAAGGAGTGGGCCCCACAGGGGCCTGAAGTCAGTCAAAATTTCATACTGTAATGTCGGCAGTTGGACTGCCGACAGCCTGTACAGTGTTTTAACCCGAGTTTGGGGCCTTGCTAACCATGGTTAGGCGTGTCCACTGAACCTGAAATTTTGCAAGGATGCAGAGGGGGTCAAGGGCTTTCCAAAGAGCTATTATAGGCCCCCAGGGGATGAGGCATGTGGGCCCCACAGTGGCCCGAAAATTGGTAAAAACAGTCTCAAAGTGTCGGTAAATGGACTACCGACAGACTGTTATAGGTCTTTTTTGAGTGTGTCGGCAAAGGAACTGCCGACAAAGGGGGTTTAGGCCAAAATTTAGTGGTCGGCACTGCTATTGCCGACCACTAGCAGATTTATCCAAAAACCAATTTTTCCCCATTGGACTTGAACCAACAGGGGTCTAAGGGTTCCCTCATTGCCTGAGGGACCCTCAGACCTTGTGGGGTGTAACCATGCACGATGGGTGGGGTGTTGCACCCGAGTCTAGCCTCTAGGGGGTTCCCTACACCTATGGTGAAGGTGGGGGACCCCTATCCTTGGCTGTGGCAGCTAGATAAGTGAAATAAAAGCAAAAGAGGGCCCCTGGATCAGGACCAGGGGTCCCTTACAGTAAGAGCAGCAAAAAAGAGGGGTGAGGGATGATCCCTACCCTTGGATGGTCGGTTGAGGTGGAGCCAAGGTGGTGGTGGTGTCCGGGACAGGCCTAGGATGGCCTAATGCTACTGAAGGAGGGTTCAAACAAGTCCTAGTTGCTGGATGAGCTCGGACAAGGGTTTGATGCAAATGGAAAAGCTTGGGTTTTGCATGGGGATGGCTTGAGATTTATAGGAGAGGAAGGAGGACGCCCAAGGGCATTTAGGGTATTTAGGGACGGTCCAGGGACCAATGGGGGAGGTCCCAAGCCTCTGGTGGTGCTGCAGTGGAGCCTGCACACGCTAAACCTAGAAACACTGTAATGTCGGTAATTGAATTACCGACATTCAGAAGTTAGGCCAAAAAAATAATGTCGGTAATTCGATTAGCGACATTACCGATTTCATTGCTATTTCGGGCCAAGCCCAAATCCACTTGGGTCAAAAGGGTTGTGGGCAGCCACTTAGGGCAATTCCCGCCCATTCTCGAGTAGGGGGGTTGTGGGTCCCACCCATGTGCCCCTCATGGGTTGAGGTGGGCCCAAGTGTGGGCCCTAAAGGCTATGGGCTTTTGGTTTTTGTGGTTTCTTGGGTTTTGAATGGGCCTTGAGCCTATAGGGTTGTCCTAGGTCTTAGGCTAGGGTTAAGCTAGGGTTTGGTCTAGGGCTAAGTCTAAGGCTAGGTCTAGGGTTATCCTAAGGCTTTGTGTTTAGGTTTCGGGTTTTGCAAAGCTAATGGGCCTTGAGCCCATAAGGGTTTACCTAGGTTTTTTAGGGTTCTACGGTTTAGGTCTTAAGGTTTAGGGTTTCGGGGGATGGTTAGTGTAAACTAACCCTAGTTAGGCAGGGTGTAAAAATTGGGTGCTTACACACATCACAACAAATCGGATGTTTCCATTACACACTCAGAACGATGTTCATACCTACCTCTCTATAAAAATGCACGATTCAACATGGTTGTGGCATTTCCATTATGGACACTTGAATTTCAATGGCTTGAAGACTCTACAGTAGAAAAATATGGTGACAGGTCTTCCTCAAATTCAATGTCCTTCATCAGTTTGTGAAGAATGTGTTATTAGCAAACACCATCATGATTCATTTTCAAAAATGAATTCTTAGAGAGCAAAGAGGGCGTTGGAACTAGTTCATTCTGATCTTTGTGGTCCCATAAATCCTACATCTAATGGAGGTAAACGATACTTCATTACGTTCATTGATGATTGTAGTCGGAAAACGTGGGTTTATTTGTTATAGGAGAAATCTGAAGCTTTCGCAGCATTTAAAAATTATAAAGTGCTTGTTGAGAAAGAAGTTGGCAAGTTCTTCGCACTGATCGTGGAGGAGAATATAACTCACAAGATTTTGTATATTTTTGTGCAATGCATGGCATTAAAAAGCAACTCACAGTAGCCTATACACCTCAACAAAACGGTGTGTGTGAGAGGAAAAATCATATAATTTTAAATATGAGGTGTAGCCTCTTGCATAGGAGTGGAGTTTCAAAAACTTTCTGGCCCGAAGCATTGAATTGGAGTATTCACATATTGAACAGAAGTCCCACACTTACTGTTCAAAATATGACACCTGAAGAAGCATGGAATGGACGCAGACCAGCAGTTGATCATTTTCGAATTTTTTGGTGTATTGCATATGCCCACATTCCCGATGAGAAGAGGAGAAAACTAGATGACAAAGCAGAAAAATGCATTTTTCTTGGTGTTAGTGATTAGTCCAAAGCTTAGAAATTGTACAATCCTATCACCAAGAAAATTGTAATTACTCGTGATGTTATTTTTGATGAAGAAAGCACTTGGTCATGGGGTGATAATGGCACTGGACATCAAATTCTAGCAAACTTTGATAATGAAGATGAAGCGAGGAGGCATCAACTTGAGGCAAATGAGCAACACTCACCAGATTCTGTGCCGACAGTATCTCAAAATCCACCAGTAGTTGATATGGATGAATCATCAAGTGTACAACCAGATATATTAACCAGTACAAGTCCTCAACGCACTAGGACAAGACCTGCATGGATGACAGATTATGAAGTAAGTGCACTTGACCAATCTGATGATCTACTCACACATTTCGCTCTACTTTCAAATTGTGACCTATAACCTTTAACGATGCTGTCAAAGAATTAAAATGGCAGAAGGCCATGGATGATGAAATTGCAGCCATTGAAAGGAACAATACTTGGGAGTAGATAGATATTCCTAAAGGGCAAAAAACAATTGGTGTCAAGTGGGTTTACAAAAAAAAATTGAAGGAGAATGGTGAAGTTGATAAATATAAAGCGCGCTTAGTAGCTAAAGGCTATAAGCAAGAATTTGGCATCGATTACAAAGAAGTTTTTGCTCTTGTTGCATGACATGATACAATTCGATTGGTCATGCATTGACAGCACAAAACTCATGGCCTATCTTCCAGTTGGACGTGAAATTAGCCTTTTTACATGGAGACTTGCAAGAAAAGGTATTTATTGATCAACCCTTTGGTTATGTGAGGCTTGGAAATGAGCATACGGTATATAAATTGAAAAAGGCTTTATATGGACTAAAACAAACTCCCAGAGCTTGGTATAATCGTATAGAAGCTTATTTTTTAAAAGAAAGTTTTCAAATATGTCCATATGAGCATACACTTTTTACAAAAATTGGAGATGGAGGAAGACTTGTTATTGTATGCTTATATGTAGATGATTTGATCTACACTAGAAATGATAGTGTCATGATGGAACAACTTAAACAGTCTATGATGATGAAATTTGATATGTCTGATCTTGGAATGATGCATTACTTTCTGGGCATAGAAGTGGTCCAATCTCCTATTGGCAGTTTTATGTCACAAAAGAAATATGTGCGAGACATTTTAGACAGATTTTAGAGGAAGAATTGCAATTCTGTTAGCACTCCAACTGAAATAGGTATGAAGCTTATCAAAGATCCTGAAGGAAGAAAGGTTAACAGCATGCTTTACAAGCAAATTGTGGGAAGTTTATTGTATTTAATTGCAACCATGCCAGATATAATGCTCCTGTAAGTCTCATTAGCAGGTACATGGAATGCCCAAGAGAGATGCATCTTCTAGCTGCCAAAAGGATTTTTCGGTACTTGCAAGGTACCATTGAATTTGGGCTGTTCTACAAGAAGGGAGGAAAATCACATCTATATGGCTTCACAGACAGTGATTATGCAAGAGATCCTGATGATAGAAGAAGCACATCTGGGTATGTCTTTATGATGGGTTCAGGGGCGGTTTCTTGGTCATCAAAAAAGACAGCCAATTGTTACTTATCAACTACCGAAGCCGAGTTCGTAGCTGCAACATCATGTGCATGTCAAAGTGTCTGATTGAGGAAAATTCTTAAAGAGCTTCATTTCAAACAACAAGGACCAACTTCAATTTATTGTGATAGCAGTTCAGCAATTAAACTCTCCAAAAATCATGTTCTACATGGAAGAAGCAAGCACATAGATGTGAAGTATCACTTCTTGCAGGACCTCACAAATGATGGAATGATTGATCTCATTTACTGCAGGAGTGAAGACCAAGTTGCTGACATACTAACTAAGCCCCTGAAATTAGTTATGTTTTTGAAGCTGAGGAAGCTACTTGTTGTCTGCACGTTAGAGGATTCAATTTGAGGAATAGCTGCAACGAATCACCATTAAACTGAATGTTAGAAAACTTTCAGTTTAAGGGAGGGTGTGAATTTTGTTATCTTTCAATAAATCTTTGTTTTCTATAGTTTAGGAGTCAGTTGTGGCGTTTTACCTATTGAATATATAGAAGTATTGAGTCAGTTGTGGTGTTTTACCTATTCAATAGGAGTATCCCAGTTATGTAGAAGTCCTAGTAGTGGCTGTTAGTCATGGAGTAGTTTGTTCCATTTTATTCTGATGAGTTTGTTATCATTTGTTCTATTTAAGCTGTAATCAGTCATGAAATAGTTAAGTTGAATAAAGACAACTTCAGTTCAGAATATTTTCTTATCTCTGTTGCTTCCAGTAAACGTAGTTTTTAACAGTTTGGAACATGTAAGTTTAAATATTCATTATTTTCCTTCTATTTTGATTATAGCTATTTTTCATAATAAATTTAAAGCTTCTCTCACTAAAATGAAACTATTTTAGTGAGTGGGTGTGGTGTGTGTGTGTGTGTGTGGTTTTCTTTCGTGTTGCCTTTACCGTCGCCTTGTGGTGATTGTGTAGTTTCAACCAAAAAAAAAATGAAACTATTTGATGACTTTGAAATGTTATAGGCATAGAAACTATGGAGTGAAGGTGATTGATCCACCAATTAGGCATTTATGTTACCCGCACGTAGTTGTGAAATACTCATACGGAGCTCCAGTGTGTCCGAGACTCGACTGATAACCAAAAAGTCTGCGATCGTTTTCATTTTGGGTAATGATGTAAGTTTTATAATGGATTTAAACTACCATGATATAGGAACTCTCATCTAATATGCATATAGATAAAAATAATAAAATAATCAATAATACTATTCATACCTATAGACAAGTTCCTTTGATTTTGAGTTGAATTTCTTCTTTTACCTGTTGGGTTGATCATCTTCAACTGTTTTTTTTTATGGGCTTTGCTACTGTAACTGTCTAGGATCGACATTGTTATGGTCAGCACGGGATTCTCGACCAACACGAGTCCCGAGCTATTTTTTTTTTACACTTTTGAGACCGTGCTGGGCGGGATGGTCTCAGACGGTCTCGGCCCTAGCCTGTCTCAGAAGCTTTATGGCTTGGTGGGGAGCTTCTCTTGCCTCTTTCGTGTGTGGGTATGAGTGAGACCCTTTATATATAAAGACCTCCCAAATTCTATCCCTCCAAGGATTCTGTGCCACCAGATTAATAGTTGGTTGTGCCCCGTAAAGATACGATGCAACATAGTTTGGGTGTACTTGCCCTGTCCACATAATCATCTTCATTATTGGGGCTCAATGCAGTATGCTCTAGTCAAGTAGGGAAGATCAATTGGTTGATGGGGAGCTTTATCCTAATCCAAAGATTTTAGGCTACAAGAATATTGATAACTATTTGTGCCCCCTTACATGATACATATCACTTTTCTCGGGTGTATCAAGCTTTGTATGCATGATAACAGTCATTATATTCGGGGGCGGAGATTTTTTTGATTATTATTATATATTAGTATTATAAAAAAATTGCTCCTTCCCTTCCAAAAATTTGTTTGTCTTCAACGGGTTCAATATTTATATAGGTCCTCTCAAATTTTGGAATTTTACAATCTAATTATATAATATTTATTTTTTGATCCTTAAATATTTTTAAATATTTATTTCTTAAATTTGAGCAAGCCCTTTTACAAGGGTATATTATAATTGTAAAGGATTTATTCCTTCTAATTGTAATGAGCAATGATTAATGGATCGTGCATTTGGCTATGTAGCCAAGTACTGGTCCGCATGCATGTTCCTTTTAACTATGGTTAAGCTTAAATAATTAAGGTTACTAATTTCATTTTAAACAACCAAGGTTGGATGGATGAATGTATGAGTAAATCTTAAGCACGATTAGTCGGTATTAAAAAAGGGGCTGTGGACCAATGAGGACTGACATTTGGCTACATAGCTGAATGCACAGTCTGCTATATATTTCCCCAATTGTAATTGTTTACTCTTTAGGTTTTTTTACTTTATCAATTTGCTAGACTTCAAGTTGGGAAAATGTTAATGTAGAAGAAAGAAAGAGGAAGAAAAAAGAACGAATAAAAGTTACAATGTTTGAAAAACTAATATAATTGATTCGGGATAGTTTAGGATGCTTGAAAAATTATTATGATTGAATGAAATGAAGGAGTAACCACTAATCATCCACTTGCATTAAGAGACCACCAATAAGTAATAAGTTAATATAATAATACAGGTTTTACCATTTAGGATTGAAAATATTTGTGAGATACAAACAGCCATGTGGGAGACTAGCCTTAAGTTTCGATATAGTTAATTTTACTTATATAATAGATCTCAAAAGAGAGGGCATATATTTTTCTTGTGTACTAGACCATTATTAGAATACAACATTGCCAAATTATTCTTACCACGATAGTCCCATTACTCATTAAAAAAATTAAAAAAATGTCAGGAGCCATGCCTTGAAACCCGAGGCCACATAGCCCCAAACTCATTAATTTTCTTGATACATATTTTTTGGACCCCTGAAGGAAAAATTCGTAGCTCCGCTCCACTCCTGATTGCAATCCAGTACACTCTAGCCAACAAGGGAATTCAAATTTAGAGTTATTCAACAAAAAACAAAAAAAAATCTTGTGATTATTACTAGATCACCAACCAAAAAAAATCTTATAAATAAAACTCCATCCCTTCCATCTCGGAAGGAACAATTCTCAATTCTTGCTTTGCCGTAAGTGTTCCATTGTTGTCGTTACTACTTCAGATGATGCCCGTATAAAAGTTAATTTTCATGGTAGGTAAGCGGGGAATTAGTGAATTAGTGAGCGAAAACGAAATTTCTATACTAAGTATACTTAGGGGCAGAGCCTGGAGGAGAGGTAAAAAAAAAATCTATTTATGCAACCCCCCCCCCCCAAATTTCTGCATTTTTTTTCTTATCTTTGTATTGGCCGCCTACAATTTTTTAAATTTACAATCTATTATACAATATTTTTGTTTTGACCCTTAAAACCGTTAAATATTTATTTCTTAAATCTTAAAATAGCCCATTTATAAGTGTATATTGTAATATCAAAATATTCAATCCTTCTAACTCATGTAATTATTTACTTTTCTAATTGTAATTGTTCACTTTTTTTCGTTACTAGGTTATCATCTCTAAATGAGACTCCAATTGCGATTGAACTCGGAGGCCCCTTTTAACTTTAGTTAAGAACTTTTAACACTTACTGTTATACAATTATATTTTATTATTATACACCCACTCCCATAATAACAATCTTCTTAGGTGGCGTTTGGACCAGATTTTATTAACCAAAAATCAATTGTTATAAAATTGATTGTGTAGAAATTAGATGTCAAATAATCACTTTTACAAATCCCCGTAGGTTTAATATTTTTGAAACAAACCAAGGTTAAATTGTTGAACCCTAACGGTTAGTGAATCTTAACCACATTTAATACGGGTTAAAAGAGACATGTATGGATCTGTAGATCAAGATTGATTGTGATTTGATGTCCCTCAAATCCTACCCTCTTTTTTTTTTTATGTTCCTTTAGTTTATGTTTCAAAAATTATTATAATTAAATGAAATTATTCCGCTGACTCATTTGTTCCAATTGGCTTCACTTAGACCAAAACTCTTGGTTAAAGGAGTACTGCTCCACAAACATGTCCATGACATCCTGTCAGGTCTTGACTCTCTGCTTGTCAACTGACATCCACCAGATGAGGATTGCTCCCTTTAAACTCTTCTGGAAATTCTGGATCAATAAAGACTGATTCTTGTTGTATAGGAGCATGTCCCCCAAGTATATTTGCAGATGTTGTCGAGGACAGCCTGAGCCGTCGTATTTGTCGAAGTCGGGCACCTTGAACCCTGAGGGTACTGTATTCCCAGATGAGATTGTCAGATCCTCCAATGAAAGAGAGGGGTTGAGAGATGCCCCTTTCATAATTTTCATCTCTTCCTTCATTTGTTTAATCTCCTCATACTGATCCTTGAGAAACGGTGTAGGGTTAGATGAAGATGGCTGGTCGTGATGGACGCCCTAGGTTGCTCATCATAGGTCGAATTCTGCTTCTCCTCCGCCTCCTGCAGGTCCAAGATTAGAGATTCTGATGGAAATAGTTTCAGGTTCAGGGATAGGCTATTCAGTGGGTTCTCTGGTTGGGATCCGGTTAGAGGGTTCTTTGGCTCGGGCACTAACAAGAACATTCAGGGATTCCAAAACTCGGTCCAGTTTGTTCTACATGGCAACAATGTCTCGGTCATGTGACTGTATCGGTTTGTCGATCATTTGTTGATGGTCTGATGGTTCTTTCATTGCTTCTGAGCTGCTCTCAGATGGAGGCCGGTAAGGTACTAGCTCTGTGATTGGTATTTTCGTCAGGACTGCTTCTGCGACGTCTACGAGAATCGCAGTTATAGAACGAGTCATGGGTCGGCTCATGCAAATTGAAAAAGATGCAACGGCTAACCATGAATATGCATGAAGACAGGAGACATGATGCTAGAAAAAGATTTTTTATTGATGCATACTAAGGTGCAGTGAGTACAAGACTGTGACTCAAAGAAAAAGAAAAGACTCGTTCTTAGGCAGGTCCATCCGGGATCGCAAAGTCAAGTGGTCGAGGCACATCCTCTAGCTCCATGATTTACTGCTGGAGGGATGTGACCTTAACCTCCATGTTGGTAAGGGACTCTGTAGTGCCGAACATTTGGTATCCGAACTATTGGATACGGTCAATCATCTTCGCCTTTACACTATCAAATTGCTCCTGATAGAAGTGCAACTGAGTTCTGAGGATGGCTGTTTCTTTGGCGTCGCCTTTCCGCTTCTTCTAGTAAGAACGGACAGTCTGTTCAAGATGCTCGATCTGCTCTTGCCTGACTTGGAGTTCGCAGTCCCGCTCTGCTTTCTGTAGCCTGAATGTCTGTTGGGCTTTCCGAAGTCGTTGTTCTCTCATCTGGATGTGGAACTGTCTCTCCATGAAGATGTCTATCCAGAGGACTACCATTTCAGCCAATGGTATGGTACCATGTGATGGAGCTGAGACTGGAGTGGGTTTTCCCTAGGTGCAGGGATGAGAGATGGAATGTCAGGATTTTCCACCCAAAGCCGGTACGCTGCATCTGTAGATGGTCCTGTTGTGACCACAAAGTCTGGCCACTGATCTCTAGAGCTTCGCCAACTGGATTGAAATCGGCTGGTGAGATGCTCGGAGTACACTCTGAAGTCGGCAAAATCATTTTCCTATCGGTTTATGACTAGAATGCGCTGAGGGAGTCCAAACTGGCGGAGGACTCTGAGTGGTACATAGGCTGCAGAGCCTGTAAGACTGGCAAGGATCATGCACCATCTCCCCGTGATGACGACCCGAGGTAGTCTCGGCATGACTAGCCACTTGTAATGCCATATGATATCCTTCTCTGTCAGGTCTTGGAGAAGCTGGTAGAGCTCTCGGACGTCTGTGGTTACAACCGGACCCTAATCCTAAGAGATTTTCTAGGGGATACTGTAAGCTTTGCGGAGGTCGGCTGATATAGATATGATTGTCGGTAGGTGTGCTACCAACCAGAGGTGCAAAAGCGGTATGCTGGCATGGAAGATGCCCTTTCGACGACCTGCTGCCTGTTGAGAGCTCTAAGAAGCTCTGCAAGGATGACTAGTATGATGGTTCCAGAACCGTAGGTGTCCTCGATAATCTCTACCAGTACAGACTCGACAAGCGCACGACATCTCGGGAACAACAACTGAGACACAACTATCAGTGTAAAGGCGTTGAAATCGGGGAGTTCTGCCATTATGTGGTCAGGGTTCCACTTGGGGCATTACAGCTTTTTTAGAGGCTGCACGGGTATCCGATCAAGAGTACAGTTAGGATTGGACTACAAGCAGGCAGGCTTGAGATGCAAGAACCTTGGTAGGTCTGCCTGGTAATTTGTCTTGTAGCGTGATACTATGGCATTGCCGTCCATGTTTAACCTCAGAATGCGTTGAATTTCCTCCAAAGTCAGACATAGTTCATTCTTACCGAAACGAAAGACCATATACGAGGGGTTCTAACACTGGATTTCAGTATTTAAGAGGCGCGGGTCCGGGTTAACCATGGATAGGTCTAGGACGGATCCCAATTTGTAATACTGGGCCCAAGCCAAACGTTGATCGGAAGTAAGGACCTTTACTGCTTTCTAGAGGTTCCGATCACATGCCTCCTTAAAAGTCAAATGCACGGACCGCAAGGGTTGACTAGTTGTCTTGATAATCCCTGAAGGACCTGCCATCTACCTGAATAAGGACAGACTCGATGAGTGTATTGTGTATGCAGATGAAGATGCAAATAATGATGTAAAATTTTTTTGATTTTTGATTAGGTGTGACAAGGCACATGTGAGCCAATAGAACAGTCGGATAGAGTTCCGGCGTGCTTTAACCCGGGTTCTTGGGAACCTGGGGAGCCTATTAGGTCAAGGTTAGGGGTAGGCCCGGAGAAGGCCTATCCGCCTGGGATTTGAACCCCATATACTATGTCAAGACACGGGGTTGTGTGTGTTTTATTACAAGCACAAGTAAAGCTCAGTACATACCTTGGATGAGTGTTTACTCGGGTAAAGTGCGCAGATAGCCAACCATGGATGGGGACAGGTATCGGGTGTAAGCAAATTAGGGTTAGGGGTCCCTTCTGAATGGACTGCTTGTAGACTATATTCTAGCCTAAGCTATATGTATGAATGTTGGTGTATGCAAGTGTGTTCCTGATGATGGGGGAGTCACTTAACACCATATATGCTACTCCCCGATATAGAACATACCTAAAAAATGATGATTGGTGTAAACGGGAGCGTTCAGAATCGTTTCCTGAGGGTCATTACCCAATAGGCAAAATTTCGCAGACCTTAAGGACTTTAAGCCACTGACACTGATGATCATCATTCAGCAGCCGTTAACGTAATAAGCCTGTCTAAGGGTATAAGGTTGATTACACTACTATGGTATGTATGAGATATACAGTATACAAATCATCAAAGATGTGTAAAATGTCTAGTATTAGTTTAAATACTAAGGCATTTGATTAATTTTGAGGTTTATTTGGGTTA
The DNA here is from genome assembly GCA_015143295.1 of Tetracentron sinense. NCBI lineage: Eukaryota > Viridiplantae > Streptophyta > Magnoliopsida > Trochodendrales > Trochodendraceae > Tetracentron > Tetracentron sinense. The sequence goes on from CM026553.1 coordinate 53,274,383, forward strand.
AACCTAGATTCCGGGTTGAATCTTGCACTTGTATCCCCAGCAGAGTCGTCAGAGTTGTGAGCGCAGAAATTTTTCACTCACGGGGGTTTTGTTAAAAGTCGCCACCTATTCATTCAGAAGGGATAAGTGCCCGGGAAGTTGGATAAGGTCTTGATCTCTTATCAAAGATCAGAGTAAGAGGTTTGGTTAAGTTCGGGGAAGGGGTTAGGCACCCCAACACTTCCACCTATAGTGGTTCCCTACTTACTAGGTTTAAGCCAAAATTAGTCTCAATGTTAATCAAATACTAAAGTGTTTAAATTAATTCTAACCGTAAGAAAGAAAAGCTAACTGGGGTTGAACCCGGGTTGGGTTGCCTACGTACTCACATTACGGTGAGATCAGACCGAGCGTAATTCTAGCACATGAGCCCGTGCTAAGGCTAGGAGGGTGTGTGTGAGTGCACCAGGGGTAGCTAATGGGCCTAATCCAGTGATTAGGGTTTTGCTTGACCGTGGTTGGTTAATGTGCAAGGTATGAGTCCGGTAGGCCAAGGGGTTGTCCGGTAGACTAAGGATGAAGTCTGGAGGCTAAGGGGTGTGTTAACGCAGAGTTAGAGTTGCTAACCAAGGTTAAAAAGTGGTTAACCATGGTTAGGGGTGCTAACAATGGTTAGAATGGTCCAAAAGTTAATTTTTTTGCTATTTTCTATTTTTCTGATTTTTTTCCAGATTTTTGTATGGTAGAGGGGTGTTTAACCATGATTAAAAGTTAACCGATTGTCATTTTAACCATGATTAATGGTCAAGGTCAGTCAAAGTGGGCCTAGAAGGTATGGTAAAGCCTAGAATGGCCTCCTACTAGGTCTGAGCCATGCACAAAACCTAAAAAGTTAAAAATCCAAGAATTGAGGTAATCAGATTACCTCCATTACAATGAGTTTTTAACTCTGGTTTGAAGGGGTTTAACTGAGGTTAGGGATCACCCCAGGGAAAGGTGAGAGCAAGAATGGATAACCTGAAATGCAGGGAATCCAATGGATCAGGTCTGAGCCCAAGAGTAACTCAGGTGTGGGCCCCATAGGGGCCTAAAGTCAACAAAAAGAAAATACTGTATTGACGGTAATCTGATTACCGCCAATGAGCTGGAGGGCTTTTTCTGCTATGTCGGTAATCAGATTGCTAACAGTCTGTTAACCAAAGTTTAGAGTCCTGCTAACCATGGTTAGGCTTGGGCCCTGGGTCTAAAATTTTACAGGGAGATAGGCGAGGTCCAGGGCTTTCCACTGGGCCTTGAATGGGCCCGAGAGGATGAGGTATGTGGGCCCCGCAATGGCCCAAAGTCAGCAAAGAAAATCTCCATATCTGTCGGCAATTAGACTGCCGACAGTCTGCTAACCCATGTTTAAGGCCTTGTTAATCAGGGTTATACCACGAGTTAGGGTCCGATTGTTTGCAGGGAGTTGGCCAAGGGTCTGAGGTGCCTAAACCTGGCCCTAGAACTGACCAGGGTTCCACCTAACTAGGGTTAAATGGCAGGTTACAAGGAAGGTCAATAGTGGCGGTAAATGGATTACTGCCACCATGCTGTTTTCAAAAAAACATGATTTCCCCCTGATGGGACTGAACCAGTGCACGTATGAGGGGTTCCTCATGGTCTGAGGACCCCCCAGACGGTAAGGGAGCTACTCATGCATGACGGGAGGGGTTGGACCCAAGCCAAACCTTAAGGGATTTTCTCCATATCTATGAAGAAGATAGGAGAGACACTATCCTTGGTTATTAAGCTAAATGAAGCAAAATGAATGATAAATGGGACCCCTGGAATGGGACCAGGGGTCCCTTACACTTGCAACAACAAAGATAGGGGGTGAGGGGTGACCCTACCTTGCTGAGGAGAGGTGCACGATGGCTGCAGGCAATGGAGGTTGCTGCGATGGCTGTGGCTGAGCTGGGGTGATCTGGTGGAGGGCTAAAAGGACCTTAGGAAGGTCTAGGGGTTCCCTACAGTAGAGGGTTAGGTGCTAACAGAAGCTAGGTGAGATTGGGCAGGGGCCTTCTATGGCTTTTCCAAAGTGGGGGAGGTTGTAGGTCGTAATGGAGCTTAGGACAGGCGTGTCAATTGGCTGGTAAGGTAGCTAGGGGACTGAGGTTCTGTCCAAAGGGGAGACTGAGGCCAAGAAGGTCTGGGAGTGGAGTTTGCACTTGGACAAGGTCTGGCTACAGCAAAAATGGCGTGATCAAACCATGGGGGTGCTCCTACTTTTATAGAGGAGAAGGGGGAAGGCCTGGGGGCAGTAAGGTCATCCCCACAGGCGTGGGGGACCAGGGGGAGAGAGCCTAAGTGGCTGCAGAGGCTGGCCTGTACGTGGTTTGCAGAAGAACTCAGGGTGATAGTAATCGAATTATCGCCACTATTATAATAGGGTATTTTGGGGGTGTTGATAAACCCATTACCGACACCCATGGATTTTTTCTATTACAGACCAGGCCCTCGCACACTTGGGCCGAAAGCAAAGGTTTTTTTGCCAATTCAAGGTTTTCCTCGCCTAGATTTGAACTTGAGGGGTTGTGGGCCCCACCCTAGGGGACCCTAGGAGTTGGTGGGCTCTTGCTTGGACCCCCAAAGGCTCAAGTCTTATGGATTTTGGCTTGGATTGGTTTGTGGGCCTTGAGCCCAAAGGACTTTGGCCTAGGATTTCACTAGGGCTTGAGGTAGGGCTAAGTCTAGGGCTTGGTCTAGGGCACACCTAGGGTTAGGCCTTGGGTTTAGGTGTCCTAAGGGTAATGGGTCTTGAGCCCGCAGTTTTAGGTTTTTAGAGGGTTTAGGACTTACCAGGGGTTTAGCTAGGGTTTAGGTTTTGGGCACACCTAGGGTTTAGAGATTGACTCCACTGGGGATGACCAGGGTTAAATGGAAGTTAAAACCTGGTTAAGCAGGGTGTAAAAATTGGGTGCTTACAATTCCTTTGATAAACACATGACAAAAAATTAGTCTAATTGAATGTTTAAGAGCGTATAGCCTAAACATATTCGATCGGGCTGATATTTTACCACTTGTCTCCCAATAACCCATATTGATACCTAACTTTCAGATTTGAAAAACACATGGCATGAGCCTCAATTGCATAAAAGTAATGATGACTTATTGCCAGGTAGGTTGGCTAGCCACCTCGATCATATGTATATATGGCGATAATCCGCTCCTCACTCGGTGGAGCGAGGAGTTGCGTCTCGCCCCCCTCTAACTCGACACGTGTCCCTTTAAACTTCCTTTAAATGTAGACTAGCGAACTGCACGCGCGATGCACGTGAGTGTCTAGTCCTAATGTTTGAGAAAAGAAAATCAAATAAGAGGCTTGTAACTATGGCTTTGTACAAAAGCAAAAGATATTGGGTTGAGAGATTTATGATTTCTAAGGGTAGAACCGAGATGGTTCCAGACCACAACATTTCAGTAATAGGTAGGAATAGGATTATAATAAATAGGGATTGGGATCAGACCGAAAAAAAATTAAATGAATTGAATAATTTTGTCATTCAATAGATGAACATGTCACCTAAATTTTATGACGATATGTTAGATCCAATACAACAAACATCAAATATTAAAAAAAACATGGGCAAATTATCACATCAATTTGAAAATACTAAATATTAACGATAATGAACAACAACAAATAAACAGTAACTAAATTGGAAACCCAATCTTAACTCAATATCCAAATACACCTTATTTTTCTCGAGAGATTCATTGAGCTTCAAATCCGGATCAACCCTCTTGCATTCAAGAACCCAAATGTCTGTATATCGCACAGCTTGTTTGTTTGACTTAATACAGTTATTCGTCTTTCTCAACACACAAATTGGAAAACCCAACCGAGCGAATTGCATTTGCTTTGTCCAATATGACAACCATAAGTTTGTTATAGGACCTGAATATTGGATCTTGTTCGGACTATGGGCTTCAAGTTGAATACAGGTTGAATAACTAAAAAAACCAATATGAAATTCTTAGGCACTCAAAAGGATGTGATATCAAATAGTGCAGAAATTGAGAAAAAATCATTTTGAGACTTAATCTTCGTTCTTATCTATTCTGGCTGTGATTAAATCTGTTGGTATACATATTTCTGATTTTTTTTTGAATTATTAAAAAATATCGCTCGAAAATGATTATTTGTTGAGATATGGTGCTATTGTGTATTTCTGTGCACTTAAAAACAAATTTCATTCACAAAAAAGTGTCACAAATCCAAAAATTGGAACAGTAAAGAAAAAGAGGAAAGAAAAATTAGGACCGTTGATTCTTCTTTCTTTTTTCAGAAAAACACTTCTGTGTCCAAGCCGAACCCGTCAATGCTCCAGATGCAATCCACCTCCGACGCCCGAAATATCTCCACCAACAGTCTGACCACTATACAACTCGTTAGTGGAGTACTTATCAGTCCGTTCGTGATAGCGCCACGTGTAGCACGAGTACTCTACCCGGCCTCAACGTTCGTCCGTTCGATCTTTACCATGAACAACTTATTAGAAGCTTCTTATGATCTTATGGTTACTCAGTTACTCTGTTCTCTATGTACATAAGTGAGACATCATTAGTTAGTTGGTTAGTTTCAGATTAGTTGGTTAGTTTCAGTAATTAGTTAGACAGGTAGTTAATTGGATAGCTATTTCTATTGAGTCAGATATCCCTGTTTGTATATAAAAATCAGTATGTACAGATTTCTTGAAGGTAATGAAAATGTTCAGCAAGTTCAACACATTCCAGTTTGTAATATGGTATCAGAGCAATATTTGCTTCCGCATTTGTTCTCGAATTTCTTTAGTTTCTTGATGAATTGAAGATCTTTTCTTCAATTCTTTCTTTCTTTCTTTCTTTCTTTCTGTCGAATTCTTAGTGTTTCTTCTGTTCGTTTTGAATTCTAAGCTTTGAAGCTGCTGAAATGACGACAGAAGGTGTTTTTGCTGAAAGAGTTTCTGGTGATGTACATTCATCAAGTGAAAACTCCAGGTTGCACAATGGTAATGAGAATCATTTCAATCCCTACTTTCTCAGCAATGGTGATTCACCAGGTATTGCTCTTGTTTCTCAGCATCTTGTAGGAAGTGAAAACTACAATACATGGGAAATTTCTATGACTGTTGCTTTAGATGCAAAAATGAAATATGGTTTTGTCAATGGTGAAATTCAAATGCCTGCAATTGTTGATTCGTCATATAGTTCTTGGAAAAGGGTGAATAGTATGGTGATTTCATGGATCTTAAATTCTGTTTCTAAGGAAATTGCATCTAGCATCATATATATGAAATCTGCTTGTGAAATCTGGAATGATTTGAAAGAAAGATTTTCTGAGAAGAATAATCCAAGAATTTTTCAGTTAAAGAAGGCTATTTGTGGTTTGAATCAAGATCAGATGTCTGTAAATAGCTATTTCACAAAACTGAAGATTCTTTGGGAAGAATACAGCAACTACAGTATAGTTCCTCATTGCTCAAATGGATCTGCATGTGCTGCATTGAAGATGATGTTAGATTTTCAACAAAAGGAGTATACCATGCAGTTTCTTATGGGACTTAATGATAGTTATGCAAATTTGAGGAGTCAGATTTTGTTGAATGATCCTCTACCACAAATCAACAAGGTCTTTGCTTCCATAATTCAAGAAGAAAGGCAGAGAAATTTATCCCCTTTGGTGAATCAAGTGATTGAGCCTGTAGCTTATGTTAGCAAGTTAGAGAATGGAAGAAACGTTGGTAATCCTCCTACTTTCAAAAATGGATTCAAAAGGGATAAACCTACATGCACATTTTGTCATTTGCAAGGACATGTTGTGGACAAGTGTTACAAACTACATGGATATCCACCTGGGTACAAGTCTAAAGGTAAAAATGGGAGTCAAGGCTATGGAAATTCTGGTAACAATTCTGCAAATCAGTTTCAAGCAGCTTCTGTTCAAAGCAATATGAGTCAAGGCTATCAAATGCAACCAACCTTTTCTCAAGGAGCTCAATACTCCTCTAGCCAGAATGCATCTGATGAGGCACCTGTTACTCAAGGACAATTTCAACAACTCATGGCCTTAATCAATAACCAATTTGGGAGTTCCAATCTTGTCCAGAATAGCCCATCTCTTGCTCAGAATAGTTTCAGTGCAAGTGCTTGTTCCTCAAATGATTTCAGCCCATTTCCTTATCCCCAAATGACTGCTACTCAAAGTCAAAATTCGTTTCCTGTACCTAACAAGTCCTCTGCTCAGAATCAAATACCCACCATACATAACTTGTCAGGTAATTTTTTCAGTATTCTTGCTTGTTTATCTGCTTTAGATAACCACTCAAAGCCTTCAAAGCCCTACTGGATCATAGATACAGGAGCAACAAATCACATGGCTTGTTCCATTAATTTTTTCCACTATGCCACTCCAGTTTCAAATATGTCAGTTAAACTTCCAAATGGTTTCATTGTTCCTGTCACACATGTAGGCACTATCATACTTTCTGATTCCCTTATAATTACAGATGTATTGTGTGTTCCATCTTTTTCCTTTAATTTGCTCTCTGTCAGCAAATTAACTAAATCCAACTCATGTTATTTCGTATGTGATTCTAATTCTTCTTATTTTATTCAGGACCTCATCCATTGGAGGATGATTGGACTGGGTAAAAGACATGGTGGTCTCTACATCCTGGATCAAGTCAGTTCCAAGTTTTCACAGTCTGCTCATGCAAGTGTTTCCTTCAATGCTAGTGTCTCCTCTGAAATATGGCATTATAGATTAGGTCATCCTTCTCATGTAAAGTTACAAATTCTTCAGAATTCTATTCCTAGTGTAACTTCTTCTAATAAAGACAATCATTGTGTGATTTGTCCTTTGGCTAAGCAAAAAAGACTCATTTTCCCTTGTAATAATCATGTTGCTAAACATCCTTTTGATATAATACATTGTGATATATGGGGTCCTTTTTCTCATCAAACTTATGATGGATACAAATATTTCTTGACCATAGTAGATGATTGTTCTAGATCTACTTGGGTTTATTTGATGAAAGCAAAATCTGAAGTTAGAGTTTTATTACAAAACTTTTTCCAATATGTTGCCACACAATTCACTTCAAAAATCAAAATTATCAGAACTGATAATGGACTTGAGTTTTCTATGTCTAATTTTTTCAAAAATATAGGAACTATTCATCAACAGTCATGTGTTTATACACCTCAACAAAATTCTGTTGTTGAAAGAAAACATCAACATATTCTAAATGTTGCAAGATCCCTCATGTTTCAATCCCAATTGCCTTTAAAATTCTGGGGTGACAGTATCCTAAGTGCTGTTTATCTCATCAATAGACTTCCTTATCCTATTTTAGAAAATAGAACTCCATATGAAGTTTTGTTACAAAAGGCTCCATCATATGAACATTTAAAAACTTTCGGATGTTTGGCATATGCTTCTACTATCAATGTTTCTAGATCAAAGTTTGATCCTAGGGCCAGACAATGTATCTTTATTGGATACCCTTTTGCTATCAAAGGATATAAGCTGTATGACCCTTCTACAAATTCTGTTTTTGTGTCTAGGGATGTTGTTTTTCATGAACAGACATTTCCTTTCAAATCCAATCTATTCCCTCACATGTCTGGTTCCATTCCATCTGACATTGATCTTGTTCTACCACTGCCATTACATGATCTTCATCCTTCTTCTATTGTTTCTGAAATTCCTGACATTCCTAATCCTACAGTCATTCCACAAACCACAAATCCTGTTATTCCTTTAAGAAGATCAAGTAGAATTCCTAGAATTCCAAGTCACTTGAATGAGTTTGATTGCACTCTTCTTCCATCTCAATCTCTTCCTTCTAGTTTCCTTTCTTTTAAACAAGATCATCCTCATTCAATCTTTTCTTTTCTTTCTTATGACAACCTATCTCCCTCTCATAGAGCTTTCACAAAGGCTATTGATATTCACTTTGAACCAGAGTTCTACCATCAAGCTGTCAAGCATTCTCATTGGAGGAAAGCTATGGCTACTGAGATAGCTGCTTTGGAAGAAAATAATACATGGACAGTTACCCCTTTACCTATTGGAAAGCATCCTATTGGTTGTAAGTGGGTATTCAAGGTCAAATATCAGGCAAATGGGTCTATTGAAAGGTATAAAGCAAGATTAGTTGCTAAAGGTTATACCCAACAAGAAGGAATTGATTTTTCAGAAACTTTTTCCCCAGTTGCCAAAATGGCTACTGTCAAGTGTTTTTTTTGCCTTGGCTGCTACTCAACAGTGGCATCTTGCTCAGTTAGATGTTAACAATGCCTTCTTACATGGAGATTTGGTTGAAGAAGTCTACATGACCCTACCTCCAGGTTTTTCTAATAAGGGGGAGTCTTCTACTCTAGTGTGTAAACTCAACAAATCTCTATATGGGCTTAAGCAAGCTTCCAGACAATGGTTTGCCAAATTTTCCACTACATTGCTTCAACATGGCTTTGTTCAATCCATGTCTGATTATTCTCTCTTCACAAGAACTCAAGGTTCTTCCTTTATTGCCTTATTGGTTTATGTTGATGACATTCTCCTAGCTAGCAATGATTCTGTGGTTATTGATCAATTCAAATTATTTTTGAACACCAAGTTCAAACTCAAGGATTTAGGTCATCCCAAGTTCTTTCTGGGAATTGAGGTTGCCAGATCACATAAGGGAATCTCTCTCTATCAAAGGAAATATGCTCTTCAAGTAGTGACAGATGCTGGTCTTATTGGTTGCAAATCTGTCAGAACTCCAATGGAGCAAAATCTCAAGTTAAGCCAACATCTTGGAGTTCCTTTAGCTAATCCTACTGCTTACAGAAGATTAATTGGCAGATTACTCTACCTGACCATCACAAGACCTGACATCACCTTTGATGTGAATAAACTTAGTCAATTTATGGCTTCACCTACTGACTTGCATCTCCAAGCTGCTCATCGAGTCTTGCAGTACATTAAGACTTCTCCAGGACAGGGTATTTTCCTCAGCACTACATCCTCTCTTCATCTTAAAGTTTTTGCTGATTCAGATTGGGCTAGCTGTCCTGATTCCAGAAGATCAATCAGTGGTTATTGTGTGTTCTTGGGTGACTCTTTAATTTCTTGGAAATCTAAGAAACAAAATGTTGTAGCAAGATCTTCAGCTGAAGCTGAATATAGGTGTCTGGCATCGGCTGTTTGTGAGATTCAGTGGTTATTATACCTGTTGGCCGATTTTCATATTCCTCATACTCAAGCTGCTTTACTATTTTGTGACAGTCAAGCTGCTCTTCATATAGCAGCTAATCCAGTATTCCATGAGAGGACTAAGCATATAGAACTTGATTGTCATATTGTCCGAAACAAGATTTTGGATGGCTCTATAAGGACTCTACATGTCTCTACTAAACATCAGCTTGCAGACATTCTTACTAAGCCATTGAGTACATCTGTTTTCCAATTCTTATTATCCAAGATGGGTGTGCTCAATATCTTCTCACCATCTCCATCTTGAGGGGGAGTATTAGAAGCTTCTTATGATCTTATGGTTACTCAGTTACTCTGTTCTCTATGTACATAAGTGAGACATCATTAGTTAGTTGGTTAGTTTCAGATTAGTTGGTTAGTTTCAGTAATTAGTTAGACAGGTAGTTAATTGGATAGCTATTTCTATTGAGTCAGATATCCCTGTTTGTATATAAAAATCAGTATGTACAGATTTCTTGAAGGTAATGAAAATGTTCAGCAAGTTCAACACATTCCAGTTTGTAATACAACTCATGATCAAACACGTTTGAGAACTTGATATCAAAAATGGAAACAAATCATCTGTGTTTTTGTTTTTCCCTGTGACTAAGAGTGGTGTAAGGCTAGGATTTATTTGTGTATATGGATTTAGCAGTTGTAACCACCTGTTGGATAGATCCTGGCCTTCAAATCCGCTGGCCACATGGAAGAATATAGGGAAGAGCGCACACAATATGATTCCATCAAAAATCACTTGAACACGATTTTCTGGGGGATTTGGCGTGTACTGTGCTCACCTAAACTTATTTCAATTAGAAAGCAAACAAACAAAGTCAAAAACTTAAAATTTTCCCAAATGATTAGAGATAATTGAATGAAGAAAATGTTAAATACTCAATTCACCTGCAAATGGATCATTCAATAGATTTATGTTAACCATTAATCCATGTTGATCTCAAACCCGATAGAAACTGGTATGAACTGCTTGGGAGAGATGTCCAAAGAGGAAGAAGAGCAATGTGGCGTATGAAAGTGATCTTTTGAGAAGACGTGCAAAGGAGAAAGAGGGATGCATCCTATGGAAGGGGTCTTTTGAAGTGGGTAGTTATGGTGGAAATACATGTCATACCCTTAAGTGACCGTTTAATTGTAGGTAATTATAAGTAAAAATTACATTACTACCCCTTTATTAATGTGGAAACAGGCTAACATGAAAGTGGGATTTGATGGGTATTATTAGAAAATTCAACCAACTAATTTTACCCCTTCCATTCTCTTTATAATAGTAGATAGAGGTAAATGACAATTTTATGATTATATTAAATTTCAATCAATTTTTTTAGTCCCATATACTTTTTGGTGAAAAAATCATCTATATTAATAAAAGCTAAAAATAAAAAAGTAGTTTTAAAATAAAATTTAGTCCACACTTTGAACCCATGTAAGAGCAGTTTTAAAATTAACTAAAATTCAACTCATATGTATAAGGATAGTTTTGGAATAAACTAAAAGTCAATCAACCTTTAAACTTAGGAAATAATAATTTTGAAATTAAAAAAAAATTCAATCACCATTTTGAACAACCTACTATCCTTTTTATATTAGTAAAGAAGATATTGCTTAATATAGTATGCATTGTAATAAAGTGAATATGAAAGAATAAAGATTAAAAGACTGATCTTCATGTCTAATTTCTCTTTGTGAAAGAATTGAATGATTTATGAAGTCCTTATTTTGGATGTGGACGCTAAGATGACGTAACACGTGGAGATCTTTCTTTATTTTAACAATTAAAAAAATTAAGAAAATGTTGGACATTTGTGACGCTTAGTTGCATCAAAATCCTCACAGGTTTCAACTGATTAGAAATGGATACCGAATAGGAGGCAGAAATCACATGTAAATAATCTTAATCTTTTATTCATTAATTTAACAGAGATTGTTGTCAAGTGCCGACCCCAAATTCAAAAGTAGGCCACCAATGACGCTGCACCGTGTTACTCGTTTTGGTGAGGGGAGGATGAGATCAGATCATAGCCAATTGTTCAATTGAACATGTGTCAAAGATGGACTAGAAAAGAATTTGATTTTCTTTTTTTTTTCCCCTCTAATCCATTCAGGACACATGCAATTGCAATTGACTATGATGAGAGGATGTTGATCAATGTCATTTTTGACTTGGGATCCTCTCAAAAGGTAGGAGGAGGTCGCCAGCAGTTTCCACAGTCGTGTCCCCGACACCTGGTAGTGGTAGCACGCACAATGTCTTGGGTGCCGTGTTCGGCACGAATGTGGTTCTTGTTTTAAGGTTGGTTGCTTGTCATGTCCCCGCCATCAACAATCGGAGAAGACCTATGTCAATGTAAGAAACTAACCAGTCCGTTTCCACCAACTATAAAAGGGTCGTCGTTGTCGGTCCATGTAAAGTCGCATATAATCATCTCCAAAATATTGATTCTTTTCAATGTTGAAGAAAGATACCATAAACGACTTAATATCACATTCACACTCCATAGGAAAAAAACAAGGTATCGCTAACTTTTTTTGAGATTAATTTTGAACCGTAGCTCCGCCCCACCGCGTTTAAGCGGAGCTCCTCGTTTTTACGACATGGTATGGCATGTCTGTAATTACTAACCTTTGCTGGGTTAATTTTGTAATACACCAAACTACAAGAATGTTAATGTGAAACAGAACTCCACTTTGTATATGGGGAAATATATTTAACGTACCATGAATTCTATTTCTAAACCTAAGGCATCCACCTATTGGTGGATGCTCCTCTCTTCTAAGTGGATGTCGTAGGTTTAGAAATGGAATTCAAGGATTCCTTGTATTTAAACTGTTTTTTTCCTGACTTAATAAAGCAAGTTATTTTACTCGGAGTTAAACTTGGCAACGATGGCCTTTGTAATCCCACGAGCAAAGTGCCAACAGTTGGGAAAAGTTAACAATAATCAAAAATTGGTGTAATATAATTTTTTTGGGAAATAGTTAACGGACCCAATGATTCTATTTACAAATCTAAGGCATCCACCACTCGAAGTTAAACTCGGCAACGATTGCCTTTGTAGTCCCACGAGCAAAGTGCCAACGATCAGGAAAAGTTAAAAATAATCAAAAATTGGCGTGATATAATTTTTTTGGAAAATAGTTAATGGATCCAAGGATTCCATTTGCAAATCTAAAGCAGCCATCGGTGGATACCTTAGACTTGCAAATGAAATCCATGGTTTCCGCCTATCACTAAATTTTTTTTGGATGGGTGTTGGATTTTCTCTGATTGTCAAGTATTATACTCAGACATCGCCTCTTTGCACGATGCATGGTAAGACCAATAACTCAAGAGGTGATAGCATGCATAGCATGATCTGTTGCGTAGTGTGTGCACATCTCCCAAGCTTGCCGCATGTCCTCTTTGACACACATTAATTGTAGTTAGTCTAACTTTGCTTTTTTAAGAATACATTTTAAAAAAATTTAACCTTGGTTATAATTCACTAACTTATGTGATTATTTTTTTTTCTTAACTAATGTTAGATTATTTAATCTTAAAGGCCCATGAATCTTAACCACATTTAATAGGTGATAAAAGGACACGTGACAAGCTTGGGAGATGCATGCTCTCACCTCCCAAGTTAAAAGGCTTTTCCACACGTGAGACATGCAAAGGATTATTATACTCGGGCATCTGCCACATGAATCTATTGCCTTTTTGAAGGGCCGTGATTCTTGCCTCCTTTCTTCGCCTTTAATTGTGGTGAAGCTTAACCAACTCTAGGTTAACATGTTTTTTTTCTTAAGACTAAAGTTAGATGAATGAAACCTGGGGGTGAGTAAATCTTAATTAAAGTTAGTGGAGCTCATCTTCTTAATAGATAGGTGGTGGCAATCTTGTAATTATGATAAAAGATAATGATAATGTTATAAAGATTTAACTCTATAATTACACAATTGCCACCCATTTAGCTAAAATGGAAGCTCCAATTGAAGCTCTTGAAGCATAGCTTTGCCTCACATTTAAACGAGTTCGACTAGCGCCGTTGCCCGGTTGTGTCTGAAAATCAAGGATCGCACATTTAACAAGGTAGCCCCACATCAAAAGAGAGGGCCCACTTGGATTTTCAGACACAACCTGTAGCGCTGTTGCCCATCCCAACTTTATTTAAACACTTTGGTATTAATGCAGAGACCAGACGTATCGCTATTGCATGTAAATCTGGCTAGTTGAGAATCTGGACTGGCATCTCTTTGCACCACTCACTAATGGCTATCTCGAAGATGGCGAGGAAGAGGTTTTCTCATCTAGTTTCCCTGCTGATTTTCTCCTTTTTTCACTTGGATGAAGCCACAGATACCATAAAACCAGGTCAATCCATTTCCCACTCGGAAACCATCATATCTGCTGGCGGGAAATTTGAATTAGGATTCTTCTCTCCGGGAAAATCCAGGAATTACTTCTTGGGGATATGGTACAAAAAAATTATTGGTCAAACTGTAGCATGGGTTGCCAACAGAGAGCAACCGCTTACCAGCCCCTCGAGCATTCTGACTGTAAACATGGAGGGCAATCTTGTGGTGCTGGACGGGAACAACTCTTACCCGGTGTCAGAATTATTGTCAATCAAGAACACCAGTGCTACACTCATGGATTCGGGCAATCTTATATTGAGAGATTCGAAATCCCAAATCTTGTGGCAGAGCTTTGATTATCCTTCAGATACATTTTTACCCGGAATGAAGATCGGGTACAACAAAAAGAACGGGAAAGCCTGGTCGCTTACATCATGGAGAAGTGAAGAAGACCCTGCTCCTGGCGTTTTTTCTTTAAAAATGGATCCTGAAAATTCGCAGCGGTTAATCGTCACCAAGGGGTCTAAAATGTACTGGACTAGTGGGACTTGGAATGGCCATATTTTTAGCCAAATTCCTGAAATGAGATTAGTAAACTCTATCTTAAATTTCATCTATGTTACAAACCAGAACGAGAGCTATTTAACCTATGATATTTATGGAACTTCTATTATATCTAGATGTGTCATGGATTTTACAGGGCAGTTCAAACTACAGTCGTGGTTTGAGAACACCCAATCCTGGAATTTATTATGGATGCAACCAAAACAGCAATGCAAAGTTTATACTATCTGCGGTGCTTTCGGTAGATGCAGTGAGAATACCCTTCCGTTCTGTGAATGTATGCCCGGTTTTGAGCCACGCTCTTCAAGAGATTGGAATTTGAGTGATTGGTCTGGTGGGTGTAAGAGGATAACACGTTTGCAGTGTGGGAATAATACTCCTATTAATGCAGAGAAAGATAAGTTCTTACTGAGGCCCAGGATGAGATTGCCCGTTATGCCACAATCTTTGGCAGTTGGGAGTGCTGAAGATTGCAAACTGGCTTGCATGAATAACTGCTCTTGCACTGCTTATGCTTATGGCAGTGTCGGGTGCTCAATATGGGTTGGAGATCTGTTGAATCTGCAAGAATTCTCAAATTATGAGTCTGCTGGAAGCAATCTTTATCTCAGACTCGCGGCTTCTGAGTCATTTTTTTCGCGTTCTAGAGGTAAGAAAATATGAACCAAGGTTTCTTTTGAATGTTCTAGGTAGGGTTGAGTTTATTTTAGGATAGATAAAAGGAGTCAAATTCATATTTTAAAAAAAGAATTAATATTTTAAAAAATAAAAAACCAAAAATGGGTGAGTGGGTGAACCTTACGCACTGTTAAGGGGTGTCAAAGGAGACATGTGGCGACCTCTAGGGGTGAGGAGATGATTTGGCTCCTAGATGGAGTCAAATCCGGTTATCACCCCTAGAGGTCGTCACGAGTCTCCTTTGACACCCCTTAACCGTGGGTAAGGTTCACACACCCCTAGGGTTCACCCACCAATTTTTGTTTTTCTTTTTAATATTAGTTCTTTTTATAAAATTAAAAAACTGTTTTTAGAGTTTTTTTAATATTAAAAAAAGTTTTTTAATTTAAAAAAAAAATTAATATTTAAGAAAAAAAACCAAAAATGGGTGTGTGAACCCTAGGGGTGGGTGAACCTTACCCACAGTTAAAGGGTGTCAAAGGAGACATGTGGTGACCTCTAGGGGTGATAATATATGATTTGGCTCCTATAACTCACCCACGGTTAAGGGGTGTCAAAGGAGACATGTGGCGGCCTCTAGGGGTGATAACCGGATTTACCAAATCCAGTTATCACCGGAGATGATTTGGCTCCTAGATAAAAAAGGAAATTTTTTCTGGCTATCTGAGATTTCATTTACTTCCTTTTTAAGGTATTTTATGTTTAGTATTCACTCTCTGACCTAAATAGGAATTGCTTTAAACTTCAGGAAACAAGAGGAAGAGGATGCTGTGGGCAATAGTAGCCGGGGCTGTTGCTGGGGCAGTTGCTCTGACTGTGCTTCTCTTGGCTTCCTTCATCTGGTGTCAAAGGATGAGAAAACTGAAACAAAAAGGTAATTTACTCCCATTTTCACATTTGAAGAACTTGGGCTATACATATGAATGACCAGTCTCTGTTCTATACTTCTATACAAACAGGGGATGTGGGAACAGGCCAGGATTTGTTATCATTTGACATGGGAGCCAGCAATGCACCAACTAAGAGTGAAGCCTCTAATGAAAATAAGCTTCGTAAAGTTAAGAAGGATGCGGGGTTGCCATTATTTAGTTTTGCAAGTGTATCTGCTGCTACAGATAACTTTTCTGCTGCAAATAAGCTTGGGGAGGGTGGCTTTGGACCGGTTTACAAGGTAACATCTATTCGCAATATATATTGTTAACAAACTGATTCGTTGAATAGCTTAGATGAAGGTTTATATAGAGAATGATAGATACTGATAATGAAAGATATCATAATCTAATCACTAGTCTGCCGCACGTGCGATACACTTAACTACTTAAGAGAAGGGAGGGGGAGAGAGAGAGAGAGACTGACTGGGAAGAGGATCCCTAGTGAAGGGTATTTTGGAAGAAAATTTTAAAGAATATTTTGGGTATAAAAACTTGAAGGACATTTTGGGTATTGAAACATGATGTATAAGTATTTTGAGAACCAAAAAATTTTAGAGACATTTTAGGTATAAAATATTGAGGGCATTTTGGATATGTAAACTTGAGGGACATTTTAGAAGTGGAGAAAATGAAAATGGACAAACTTGAGGAGCATTATGGGTAAAAATATTGTTAGGGGCATTTTGGGTATAGAAATTTGACTTAGGGGCATTTTGCAAACTAAAATATATTTGAGACCTATTGATTATAGGGAAAAAAATTTGAGAGGCGTTTTGGGTATAGAAACCTGATTAAGGGTATTTTGAGAATAAATTAACTTTAAGAACATTCGGGCCAAGAAAATAAAAATAATATATATTTAGTAATACAAGGGCATGATCCAATCGGACCGGTCACTTGACCGGTCTAGTTATGAAAACATTGTTTTATCTATTAATAAAGAGAAATTTTAGAATTAAACTAAATTTCAATCGGCTATTTTTGGTGAAAAAAGTCTTCTATATTAATTAAAACTAAAATTAATATAGGGTAATTTCAAAATTAATCTAAAATTTAATTATTATTTTTAAATAACACTCTCTTTATATATTAACAAATGTGTAGTTTTGAAATTAGGATAAAATTTTATCAACCTTTCAAAGTATAATTGTCCTTATATGATTAAATGGTAGTTTTGGAATTAAGTAAAATTTAGTCGATGTTTTGAACTCATATGTGTAAGAACAATTTTAGAATTAACTAAAATTCAACTCATATGTGTAAAGGCAATTTTGAAATTAACTAAAATTCAATCAACCTTTGAACCAATATGAGATAAGGGCAATGTTGAAATTAATTAACAAAAATTCATTCCCCAGTTTGAATCAATTTGATTAAAGGGTAGTTTTGGGATTAATAAAACTTCAATAAACGTTTTGAACATGATAAACTATATAAAAAGAGCGTATAAGCATAGAGTTGTCGTCGAACTTCACCATACCTCTAATACCCTTTTTAGAACCTATGCCACAATTACCTGGTTCTAGGATAGTCTATCTATTTTTTAAAAAAAATCACCTTTCTCACCGCCTTCTATCTGTTATAGTATACTTATCCTTAATCCCATATACAACAACTCTATCAAACATAAAACAACTATGAAGAAGTAAAAAATATATCTATACTACAAGACAAAGACCTCAAAAATCCATTATCTCTTTGATTTCTTATTAGTTTTCATTCTCAACTCTGCTTCAGATGAAGCTGAGCTCCTCCTCACCTTCAACACCTCCATTGAAGACCCATTAAACTCTCTCAACCTGGTCTAATACCCCTCTCACCCATGTTTGCAACTGGACTGCTATCACTTGCACCACCATACCTCATTTCTTAGTCACCTCTCTCATTCTTCAAGGCCTCAATCTCTCTGGTGAAATTTCTCTTTCAATTTGTCAACTCCCCAATCTCTCATCTCAACCTTGCAGCCAATCTCTTCAACCAAACCATCCCTCTTTAGCTCTCGATGCATAACATTAGAGACATTGAATCTCAGTAACAATCTCATTTGGGGAACAATCCCAAATCAGAATTATCTTTTTAGTTCCTTAGGAGTGTTTGATTTCAGCAAAAACCGAGTTAAGGGAAGAATTCCTTACAGTTTTGGTTCTCTAAAAAGCCTTCAAGTTCTCAACTTGGGGAGCAATTTTTTTCAGGTACTGTTCCTTCTGCTTTTGGAAATTTAAATGAGCTTGTTGTTCTTCATGTGAGTGTGAACCCCTTTTTGTTGAGTGAGATACCTGAACAAATCGTGAAGCTGGGGAAACTAGAGTATCTTATGTTCTAGAGGTCTGGTTTTCATAGTGGGATTCATGATTCTTTTGTGGGTCTATATGGGTTGGAGACTTCAGATCCTTCTTAGAACAATTTAATAGGTGAGCTTCCTCCGACGTAAATTTGAGATTGGAAAAATACTAATTGGAATATGAAAAAATAGATAGTTTTGATTGGCCTATTTTTTGTTTATCTATCTTTGAAAATGTTTCACATTTACAATTTCTGTTTACTGAATAAAATAGGCTTGCATGTGCAGCCTCAACTAATAATAGTAAAGATAGATAGATTGTAGAGTGCCATTGGCAGGTCCTACATAGAAGAATCATGAAGATCAAAATTATAGTGATTAGATTTCTTAAACCGTTTGATGAAATTCAAATTCCTTAGCATTTGTGGACTACTACTAACTTCTATTATATATTTACTAGAGGGCCGCACATGCGATGCATGTGAGAGAGAGGGGAAGGGGAGAGAGAGTGGGCCGAAACAGGTACCCTAGTGACATCCACATCTCTTTATAATAGTAGAGATATATAATAGTGGTTGCAAGTGCGATACACATGAGATCAACCATAGAACATTGCATCGAAATAATATCCTTGCACATGTGCCTGTGCATGTACATAGATATTATAGAAATTTAAGGGGCCTTTTGAAAAAAAAAACCAAGAGACATTTTAGCTATGAAAACTTGAAGCACGTTTTGGATAAAAAAAATTATGAGGGGTTCGTTGGGTATGGAAACCTAACTTTGGGGCATTTTGAGAACCAAAAAATTTTAGAGGTCTTTTTTTGGTATATAAAAATCAGCTCCTTGAGGTCTCATATAGACCTAAAGAGAAGAGCAACCAACAATTTGAGGGCATTTTGGGTATAGAAACCTAACTTAGGGGCATTTTGGAAACCAAAAAACATTAGGGACTTTTTGACTATACCAAAATTCGAGGGCATTTTAGATATAGAAACTTGACTAATGGGGCATTTTTGAAATAAAAAAACTTTAGAAACTTTTCAATTGTAAAACATTTGAGGCATTTTGAGTATAAAAACTTGAAGGTCAATTTTTTTAAAATTAAGGAAATAAAATAGGGGCATTTTTTGAATAATGCCTGTCCCTTTTTCTTTCAAGACGCGGAGAAGAGGTCTTTTCGGTCTATGGCAAATCACCATCGATAAAGAAGAATCTTTCTAAATCACTTTTGTGGATATCATTTCCTACGGTTAGTAGCAATGGTTAGTGGTTAGCATTGGGGATTGGAGCTCTTGCAACTCATTAGTAAGGGGGAATGAATCTATTGAGAGAGGCCACACTTACCATTGGAGCAAGAGGTGGGGTGTTTTGGAATTAAATAAATTTCAATCAACATTTTTCCTATTCTCTTTATATTAGTTAAGGGTAGTTGTAGAATTAAGATAAATTTCAATCAACTTTTTAAGTCTCCTATTCTTTTTACATAATTGAAAATGACAGTTTTAGAATTGAAATAAATTTAAATTAACCTTCTTAAGTCACATTACTTTAAATATTGACAAATGATAGTTTTGAAATTAATAGAAATTCCAATCAACCTTTTGAATTGAGGCATTCTTTTTATATTAGTAAAGATAAAATATTTGCAAAGAGCGGTTTTGGAATTAATAGAAATTTCAATCAACATTTTTAATCGAGGTATAAATATTTGCAAAAGAAAATTTTGGAATTTGTCGCAATAAAAATCCAATATTGGTCAATGAGACTTTGGACCCGTGACACCGCATGTATAATCTTATCTTAACAATATAAAAGACATGCTAAAATGTAAGTCTCAAAATTTTTCATCAACATTAATAAAAATTCCATAATAATAATTCAATAATCAATATAAATCATTTAACTGTTGACCAACATAAACATGAATAATCAGATCATCCATTGTGATCTCAAATACTAAAATTTAAACATAAGCAACATTTTTAATTTTCTTATTACAACTCTCTTAAAACTGAAATGAATATAACTCAATAGTGGATCAATAATATGAATAATGATCCAGATCAATCTCTCCCTCCTGGTAATCATGTTCGGGTTCCTTGAGATACTCCTCAATCCAAGGTCCTAATGTGTAGATGTCGAATCCTGAACCTGCCAACAATAACAATTCGGTTGAGCATTGAAAACACTTAGTGTATTTAAAGTCTAGCTAACAATATCATATCATGTAATCATAGTCATGCTTTATAATAAATACACATATCTTATAGTTCATAGTGCGGAAACATATAAGCATCGCATATTATCATTTATGGCATGATGAGACTCGTAACTTGTATAGACTTGTAAACCTTGTGCATGTTCATATAAATCCTTGTAACCTTGTAACAATGCATGTAAAATGTTCATCAATACATGTAACATGATATTCTTGTAACTTGGTATTCCTCAATGCACATGGCATGATATTTCTCAATGTATGTAACATGATATTCTTCAATGACATGTAACATGATGTCCTTGTACTTGTACTTGTGAAACATGTGTTAATGAATGTAATCATGATAGTACTTGTGCTTGTGAGACATGTACTTGGGATATATATCATATGATGAAAAATGTGCCTGAGTGTCATAATCAACCTTCATCTAGGTTATCCATTAGATTCTAATATCATATCATCGAAATTCCACCAAAGCCACCCACACAATGATAGTTAGAGAATTCAGGATTGTTAATATCATTCTCTAAGAATTTGCTTATCCAAATTCAACCATCAATACATGCTTAATTACATATAAATAACATGTGAGATCATGCAATGATAAATTATCATACATAGAAGATAATAACAATTACAATCATACCAAAAACAATTATAATATCCTTATTATAATTTAGAATATAATCATCAATTTTCAGATTCAATTTATCACCATTCAACATACTTCCTACCTCCATATTCATTTATGTACAAAACCTTGAAAATCATCCCTTCATTCAAGTTCAATCATATATGCATGAAATTTCTAAAAAATCATTATAGTATCATGCATAAATCATCACTACCATCTTCCAATTACAATCATAAAATCAGTAGCATATCGAATCCCATATTCATTATCTCATTCAAAATAACAACATTAAATCCTCTTAAAATCATACAAACCCTATCATTAACATATATAATCATCAAAACATGATAACATGTAAACGTAATTCCAGATCATATAATACTTATCTTATTACGATCATTAGGTTAGAACAATATATAGTACTACTCAAGATCGCTTCCTACAATCCCTCGCTTGAGAATGGTCTTGGACTTCGATTTCCAAGCTTTTCCTTCTTCTCTAGGCAAAGCCCCTTGTAAAACCATAAACAAAACTCTCTATGTGATTTCTAAAACTCTTAGAATGTTTGTAACCCTAAAAATCCATGAGTTAGTGGTCTATTTATAGGCCAAGATTCCTTAGAAATTACCCATTCTCAGATTCCTAATCGATTAGGAATCTTTTGGGCAAAATAACCACGAGTAGCCGACCGATGGTATTGGGCGGTCGACCGGTGGGTTGCACACTCTCTGCCTGAAAACCCCATACATTTTTTTGTTGATTGCACTGAAGGGGTCGACCAGTCTCCCTTGTTTTTGCTTGTTTTGTTCATTTTTTTCTTCATAACACTTACCCATTAGATTATATAACATACATAAATAGAAAAAAAAAGTATAATTGTAATGTTTTCAACACAATTTCAAGGTTTCATTCAATTGCATAATTTTCAATACATGAAAGTTTTGGGTCTCTACATCGTCCCCTCCTTATTAGAATTTCATCCTCAAAATTACAAGATTACATAAATAGGTGAGAATATTATTCTCGAACTTCATTTGCTCTTTCCCAAGTGGCTTCCTCTACGGATTGATGTTGCCGTGAAAGGAAAATCAATGAAATTGTCTTCATGTTAATGACTTGTTCCTTTCAATCCAAAATTTGAGTCGGTTGTTCAACCAAAGTTAATTCTTCACAAATCTCCAATGGCTCATGATCAATAACTTGGGATAGATCCGGAATGTATTTCCTTAAAATAGAAATATGGAGGACATTATGGACAATCACCATGTGAGGAGGTAAAGTAACCCGATAAGCAACTTCTCAAACTCTAGTAATGATTTCAAAGGGGCCCACATATCTTGGACTGTTTTTCCTCTCTTGCCAAATCTCATCACTTCTTTTGTCGGAAAAATCTTAACAAACACCTAATCCCTGACTTGAAATTTCAAATCTCTTCGGCGAGTATCATCATAACGCTTTTGCCTACTCTGAGCAGTCTTCAACCTTTCTTAGATCACTTGAATCTTGTTTGAAGTTTGTTTAATGAGTTCAGGATTCAAAATTTTCCTTTCACCTACTTCATCCCAACAGAAACTTCTACCATAAAGTACCTCAAAAGGTGGCATTTGAATGATAGCCTTGTAATTGTTGTTATAGTTAAATTCTACAAATAGTAAGTGATCATCCCAACTACCTTAGAAATCCAGCATACATGCCTGTAGCATATCTTCTATAATCTAATTCACCCTTTCAGTTTACCCATCAGTCTAAGGATGAAAGGAAATCCAATCGAGAACCCATAGCTTGCTGAAAGCTTTTCGACAAAATCTCGAAGTGAATCTTGAATCTCGGTTTGAAACAATGCTAAACATACATCATGCAAACAAACCACTTCTTTGGTGTACAAGTTTTTCAGCTGATTCGAATTGAATCTAGTGCGATATTGAAGAAAGTGAGATGACTTGGTCAATCGATCAACTACCACCCATATAGGATTGAAGTTCTTTGTTTTTTTTTTGGCAAGCTAACTACAAAATCCATCAAGATGTATTCCCACTTCCATTCTGAAATAAGGAGTGACTGAAGGAGTTCTACAGGTCTTTGGTGTTTGACCTTAACTTGTTGGTAAACCAAACACTTAGACACATATGTTGCCACATTTCTCTTCATATTTCTCTACATTCTTGAGGTTCTGGTACATCTTAGTACTTTCGGGATGAATAGTATACCTAGACTTATATGCTTCATCAAGAATTTCTATTCTCAATTCTTTATCTACTGGAACACATATTCTCTCATCAAAGGTGAGAGCACCATTTATGTTCATCCTAAAGTCTTTGTTCCCTTGTTGATCATTCTATTGAAAAATTCTCATAGTTCTTCATCTGTGGCTAAAAGATTCTTGATCTTGTCCAATATTTGGCCTAACTGTAATGTTAGCCATTAAAGCTCCTAATGTGCCAATACTGAAGCTTGCTTCATTGTTGGATAGATCATCCAACAACTTTCATTCCTGGACAATCATGTGAGCTAATAGTTTGGAAGGCTTCCTACTGAGTGCATCAGCCACTATGTTGGTGATGTGGATATCCATGAGTCCTAAGAATTTCAAGTTTACCAAAGGAGAAAGAAGAAAAAGATAAAGACCCCCATGTCACTTTGGATAGATGACATGGGGCATTGAAGACCTCATATGCACACACAGAGCATTAGGAAGGCCCCATATTGGGAAGGTGTGCATATATGATGATTTAGCAGGTTCTATTTAGTTAGGAGATGCCCAATGGGCTGGATTAATATTTAGGAGAACTACTTTATTAGTTTGGACTATTATAGTCTTTTTATTATGTTTTGGATATTTTGGTCTTTTTATAATTAGGGCTTCACCTATTTAAAGCCCCCTTTTGCTATAAACTTTTAATTAATGAATGAGAAAGAAAGAAAAGCCTACTTTTGGGTATTCTCTAGTGATTAGAAATTGGTGTGATGTCATGGGAGTGATAACCTAAAGCTCTAAGTTACGTTCTTCAGATTTTCCTCTCTTCTTCTCCATCCTTTCTCTTTATTTTCTGTTTCTTTCTTGAAACCCTAGCCTTCCCTGCCCAGATCCTCACTGCCACAGCCCTCCCAGCCACTATACATCACTGTTGCAGTCCCTGCAGGTGTCCACCTTGCTGTCACAGGCTTCCTACAGCCTTCTTACAGTCTTATACCTTGGTCTTTATTGTCACAACCCCTTCTACACCTGTTCCCCTTGCTGCCATAGCCACCTACAGGTTTTCCTTTTCAACCACATACCTATACCAGGCCTTTCCTTGCTATTATAGCCTACCCCCAGTCTTTCCCTGCAATCACAACCTACTCCAAGCTTCCCATAGTGCTTCTACAGCCCCATATTTAACCTGATTGCAGATTCAACATTCCTGTAATTTCAGAACCTTAAGATATTCAATTCCCAAACCATAAACACTAAGAATCCTGAAACTGTATTCTCATACAGTCCTTTGAAACCCTAGATAAGGTTGAAAATCTACATTGAATTGAAAGCTAATCCCTAGGCTTATGGAATAATATAATTCCATTAACCCTTGCTTATATAACCTTAGGGTCATTATTGTAAGTTTGTGGCATGACCTTGAATTTTCCTAAAATTGCTATCTTGAAATTTCTAGATAATTAATTGTGATAAGATTGCTGATTTATAATTTTCATTATTATTGTTAATTCAATCTTGATCTCAGCTCATTAGATTTTAGGTCATTGCATAGTCCTACATCAATTGGCCTTCCCTGAATGGTATAAGATTGAAAAATCATAATCTTTGAGGAATTCCACCCAATGGCACTACCTCAAATTTAACTCCTTCTGTGAGAAAAGATACTTCAAGCTCTTATGATCGTGATTATCTCGAATTGCTCACCATATAAATAATGCCTCCAGATCTTAAGAGCGAATACTACTGATGCAAGCTCTAGATCATAAGTAGGATAGTTCTTTTCGTGATTTTTTAATTTTCAAGAAGCATAGACAATGACTTTCCCGTGTTGCATAAGAACACATCATAACCCAATAAGTGAAGCATCACTACATACCACATAACCTCCACTACTGGATAGAACTGTCAAGATCGGTGCCATAGTGAGGCATTTCTCCAATTCTAGGAAACTTCTTTCACATTTGTCATCTCATGTGAATCTAGCATTTTTCCTAATCAAGTGAGTTAGCGGTGCTGCCAAACTAGAAAATCTCTTCATGAATCTTCTATAATACCCAGTAAGGCCCAAAAAGCTTCAAATCTTGGTAACAATCTTGGGTCTACCCCAATATGCTCTTCTTTTATCATTGTAGAGTCCACTGAGATCTCTTCTGTTGAAACTACATGGCTTAGAAATTCCACAATCTCTAACCAAAACTCACACTTACAAAGTTTGCATACAACTCATGCTCTCTTAGTGTCTTCAAAGTAATTTGAAGGTGTGTCTCATGATCCTCCCGTGTTTGAAAGTAAATCAAAATGTCATCTATGAACACCACCACATACATATCAAAGATTGGCTTGAATATTTTGTTCATCAGGTCCATGAAGGCTCCTGGTGCATTAGTCAAACCAAAAAGCATGACAAAAAATTCATAATGCCTATATTTAGTTCTAAAAGCAGTCTTCAGAACATCTTCCTCTCTTATCTTCAACTGATGGTAGCCTGATTAAAGATCAATCTTCGAGAAGTATTTGACTCCTTGCAACTGGTTGAATAAGTTATTTATCCGTGGCAATGGATATTTATTTTTGATCGTGACTTTATTCACTAGAGCTCCCCATAGTGATACACTGTGTCAAATAAAACCCTTGTTTGACAACTCCAATATCTAATCTTTCAACTCTTTCAATTCTGTTGGAGCCATCCTGTAAAGTGCTCTTGAAAATGGTGCAGTACCCAGAGCTAGATCAATCACAAACTCTATCTCCCTATCTGGTTGAAAACCAGGCAAGTCTTCGAGAAATATATCCAAGAATTTATTCACCACTGGAATGCTGGAAGAGTCTTGAACTTCTGAATTCGAAATGCTCAATGCTGCGAATTGAGCAATATCCTTCTTCTTCAATCCTCAAAAATGGAATGGTGGTCCAGTAACTGGCTTGAAATTGAAAATTTTCTCGAAACAATCGATGTGGCCCTGGTAAGTTGAAAGACAATCCATTCCAAGGATAACATCGAAGTCTTGGAACTCGAGAATTATTAAGTTTGCTGGCATCTCTTGCTGTATAATCTGAATAACACAAAGACTGATATACCCTATCTATAATGACTGAACTGCCAATAGGTGTGACAATAGATAATGCACAATCTAGTTGACTCGGTTCCATAGGAAAGTCTTGGGAAAAACCAGGTGTGACAAATGAATGTGTGGATTTGGTGTCAAGTAAGACTCTTGCTAGATACACATTAATCAACAGTGTTCCCAAGGTTCATAAATAACTAAGTGTTATAATTTGTAAACCAACATGCATAAGTTCATACATCACATTATAATTCACTTATAATACAATAATTGCATGTTAACAAGTTCATCAAAATAATATTCATAATCAAATTAATTTTTTTTTCATAATCATGATTCAATTTATAACTGAGCGTCCAATCAGAGTCTAATGGCTCCCAACAACACGGCAACCACTTTTGAAAAAGAACAGATCTTTGGAATGGCAGAAAAAGAGATGGAGTATAGAGTGGAATTATTTAACAAGATAACCCATATGTGTTTCAATAAATGTATTGAGAAAAGGTATAAGGAATTTGAGCTAAATATAGGTGAAAACAATTGCATCGATCATTGTGTTTCAAAATATTGGCAGGTGACTAATCTAATTGGCCAACTGCTTGGTTCAAATCGACCTCCAATGTGAAGGAAGTTTTGGCTTGTTCTCATTTTGAATTTGGTAGGAATACTCATGTTTCTAGTTAATACATACTCGGTTGACTGCCAGGAGGAAAGAGATGGATGAGCACTGGTTTCCACTTCTTTATTTTATCCTTTACTTTGAAAGTTCGAATCAGTTTGTTGCTTAAAAAGAATTAGTGAAGGGGTCTTTTTAATAATGTTGCAGTTCAGACATCTAAAATAGCTAGTCTTTATAAGGATTTTGAAGTATTTGTTATTTCTCAAAAAAAAAAAGTATACTTGAAGTAAAAACGTACCCTGAACCAAGTCATCGAATGCCTGAGCATCTTGTTCTGAGATGACGAATACTTTGCCTTGAGTAGTCGGATGGTCTGGTTGAGGCTTAGGAGCTTAAGGAGGCCTCTAATGAGAGGTCTACCTTGCCAATGGCCTGGTTCCTTGCGACTGGGTCTAAGGGGCCTGCTATTGATGGTGTTTAGGGAAGTCCTTGATCCTATGAGTAAGATCCCCATAGTGAAAACACCCTCCTGTGACTGTTTGACATTCTTCCAGAGTGTGTCTCTTTCCACATTGTCCACATATCTCAAATGTAGGTGTCCATGCAGTAGGTTGTGCAACTCGAGGTGCCTATGGGCGAGGGGCTGTAAGCGTAGGTGTAGGCCTCTGAAACTGAGTTGCCCTGGCAACTAGTGCTGGGCCTAAAGTCCTGGGAATTTTGTCTTGGTTATCCATTTTGTTAGGAGGAGGCCTAGTAAACCTCTCCTTCTGATTCAACTCCGTCTTCCTTAAGAATTCCTCTGAATTCTTCTTTGCAAGTTGTGCCCTATCATTGACCTCTGCATAGGTCTCAAGCCAAAACATAGAGACCCTATCTTTGATATATAGGAACTCAATCCTCTCTCAAACTTCCAGACCATCATTGCCTCGGTTGAAATCATATGTGGAGCAAACCTCGAAAGCTCCGAATATTTGGCTTCGTATTCAGCCATAGAGATGTTCTCTTGCTCTAGGGTAAGGAACTCTACTTCCTTCTGTTCTTTGACCACAACTGAGAAGTATTTCTTGTAAAAGGCGTCAAGAAATTCCCCCATGTCCATGATTGACCTACCCCGGTCAAATCCCTAGTCTTGGTTGCTACTCTCCACCAATGTTGAGCTTCGCTTTCCATGACAAATAAAGCCAAGTGACCCTCTCTACTTCAGTGGGTAAAAAAACTAAGAAGATTTTCTCCAACTGCATTATTTAAGCTTCTACAACTATTAAGTTAGTGCTCTCATAGAATGATGGAGTCCTAAGTCTCTGGAAAGCCTCAATCCCTACTAGTGCACTAGGTGGAGGAGGAGCAGGAGTAGCTGCAGGAATAACAGTAGGCTCCCTAGTTGCCAAAAACGCTATGGTCTCGGCAATGGACCCTAAGATCTAGGTTAAATCATGTTGCTCACTTCCTATTGGAGCTTCCCCTCAATTTCCTCTAGTGTGATATCCGCGATCTCAGTTACCATGCCTCATTTTGATTATCCTATGAGCAAATAGTAAACCATAAGTCTCCTAAATAGAAAATTCAAACATATAGTTAATACTCAAGTCTAAGCCTAGACAACTCTAGTATTTTATTCATGATGTTGCTTTTCTAAATTGTTATTCAATGTCCCTTGTTCTTAATGAACCTAATGCCTTTGCTCTGAGACCAGCTCTGTCGTGGTATCAGAAATATATTTTAAAATAATCATAGTTCAATTTGGAAGAAACACCTTAATCCTTATGATCCTAATGTTTGAGCTCTGATACCACTTCTATCATGTCCCAAAATCCCATGTTAGTCAATGAGACTTTGGACCTGTGATACGGCATGCACAATCTTATCTTAACAACATAAAAGACAAACTAAAATATGAGTCTCAAAATTTCTTATCAACATCTGCTAAACACCTGACTCAACACTTCATGTGGATGACTTAGCTAGAAATGGAAGTCTTCCTCCGAACCTCGAATCGTCGATTTTACTTCTCCCTCTTGCCCCCCAACCCGGAGTCACCGAGTCGATCATTGCGAAGAATAGATTCATTCAAGAATAAGGTCTGTCCTTTTTCAGGGTACGGGGGGACAAGGAAATGTATGGGCTTGACTCCATTCCTAACAATTCCATAATCAATATAAACCATTTAACCGTTGACCAACATAAATAGAAATAATCTGATCATCCATTATGATCTCAAATACTAGAATTTAAACCTAAACATCTTTAATTTTCTTATTACAATTCTCTTAAAATTGAAATGAATACAACTTAATAGTGGATCAATAATATGGATAATGATCCAGATCAATCTCTACCTCCTGGTAATCATCTTCGGGTTCCTTGAGATACTCCTTAATCCAAAGTCCCGATGTGTAGATGTCGAATCTTAAACTTACTGACAATAACAATTCAGTTGAGCATTGAAAACACTCAGTGCATATAAAGTCTAGCTAACAACATCATATAATGTAATCATAGTCATGCTTTGTCATAAATTATCATATCTTACAATTCATGGTGCAAAAACATGTAAGCAAAGTATATTATCATTCATGGCATGTTGAGACTCGTGACTTGTGTAGACTTGTAAAATTTGTGCATAGTCATGTAAATCCTTGTAATCGTGTAACAATACATGAAGATGTTCGCCAATGCATGTAACATGATATTTTTTAACTTGGTAATCCCCAATGTGTGTAAATTGATATTCCTCAATATGTGTAACATGATGTCCTTGTGCTTGTGCTTGTGAAACATATGTCAATGCATGTAATCATGATAGTGCTTGCGCTAGTGAGACATGTACTTGTGATATATATAATGTGGTGAAACATGTGCCTGAGTTTTATGGTCAACCTTCATCTAGGTTATCCATTAGATTCTCATATCACACCATCGAAACTCTACCAAAGCCACCCAAACAACGTTGATTAGAGAATCCAAAATTCAACCACCAAGATATGTTTAATTGCATATAAATAACATGTGAGATCATACAATAGTAATTTATCATACATGGAAGATAATCACAATTTTAATCATACCGGAAACAATCATAATATCCTTATTACAATTTAGAATATAATAATCAATTTCCAAATTCAATTAACATTCAACATACTTCCTTCCTCCATATTCATTCATGTACAAAACCCCGGAAATCATCCCTTCATCCAAGTTCAATCATATATGCATGGAATTTCTAGAAAAACCATTATAGTATCATGCATAAGTCATTAATACCATCTTACAATTGCAATTATAAAATTAGTAACATATTGAATCTCATATCCATTATCACATTCAAAATAACAACATTAAATCCTCTTGAAATCATGCAAATCTTATCCTTAACATAACCATCAAAACATGACAACATGTAAACATAATTCTAGATCTTATAATACTTATCTCATTATGATTATTAGGTTAGAACAATATATAGTACCTCTCAAGATTACTTCCCTACGATCCATCACTTGAGAATGACCTCAGAATTTAACTTCTAAGCTTTCGTTCTTCTCTAGGCAAAACCCCTTGCAAAACCCTAAGCTAAACTCTCTCTGGAATTTCTAAAACTCTTGGAATATTTGTAACCCTAAAACCCATGAGTTAGTGGTCTACTTATAAGCCAAGAGTCCTTAGAAATTACTAACTCTCAGATTCCTAATCGAATTAGGAAGTTTCTGGGCAAAATAACCAAGGGTGGTTGGTCGTTGACCTAGCGGTCGACCAGTGGGTTGCACATTCTCTACCCGAAAATCCTATACATTTTTTTGTTGATTGCACTGAGGGGGATGACTGGTCTCCCCTATTTTTTTTTTGCTTATTTTGGTCATTTTCGTCTTCCTAACACTTATCCATTGGATCATATAACATATATAAGTATAGAAAAGTGTAATTATAATGTTTTCAACACAAAATTTCAAGATTTTATTCAATCGCATAAGTTTCAATACATGAAATTTTTTGGTCTCTATAGAATTAATAGAAATTCCAATCAACATTGAACGGAGACATTCACTTTATATTAGTAAAGATAAATATTTGCAAAGGGTACTTTTGGAATTAATAGAAATTTCAACCAAAGTATAAATAGTTGCAAAGGCCAATTTTGGAATTAAAAAAATTAATCAACATTTTGAACCAAAGTATAAATAGTGGCAAAGGACATTTTTGAAATTACTATACATGTCAATCTAACATTTCAAACAAAGGCATTCTCATTATATTAGTCAAATGACATTTTTGGAATTAATAAAAGTGTCAATCACATTTTAAACAAAGGCATCTCATTACATTAGTCAAAGAGCATTTTCAGAATTAACAAAAATATCACTCAATGTTTTGAACGGAGGTATCCTCATTATATTAGTAAAGATAATCTCATTCAACCTAATTCATACCAATCTAATACTGGAATATTAATCTTAAATTATCTATGAGAATCTCAATCAATTTAATTCATACTTTTTTATCCAATTTAATTCATACTAATCTAAATCTAAGATACTAATATAAAATTATCTATGAGATCCAGTAGATCTTATAGATATTACATGATTAGTTTTCTAACATAATATTTCCTTGATATATATCACAGTGGTATAGTACGGAAAATGCCTTTTTTTCGTTTTTTTGGTAAGAAAATTCCTAAGCTAGACAAGACACCACCGCTCGGAACATCTGCATCGCATACCACTACCATTTTACTAGCCTGTACGCTACACGATTGGCTTCCTTGTCTTGTATGAAGTGCTCTGCAAGCCATAAAGCCCACCATTCAGCCTCTATAATTGTATCCACAAGTCATAGTTGAGCATACACTAAGGTGAACTGGTCAGTCAAATAATTTACGTTATCCACGATATTCCTGTTGTCATACTGACGTTTAGTCTGAATTTTTTCGAATAAACAATTGACTCCTTGGCTAGTATAACGATTATGAGTTTCTATATTATGTGAATTATAAATAATAATGTAACTATGGATCTTTATTTTAGGGTAAATTATTGAAAGGGCAGGAAATAGCAGTGAAAAGGCTTTCTAGAAGATCTGGACAAGGATTAGAGGAGTTGAAAAATGAGACAATGGTTATAGCCAAACTGCAACACAGGAATCTAGTTAGGATCCTGGGCTGTTGCATTGAAGGAGACGAAAAGATACTGATCTATGAGTACATGCCCAACAAAAGCTTGGATTTTTTCCTATTCGGTTTGTAGTTTCGCATTCAATTCCTTACTCTTTTATTCATATCTCATAGTTTTCTAGCAATAGTTTACACCAACATTTGATATAAAAATGCAACAGATACAACCAAAGGAGGACTATTAGATTGGGAGATACGTAATCGCATCATTGAAGGGATTGCTCAAGGACTTCTTTATCTCCACCAATATTCCAGGTTACGTATTATTCATAGAGATCTGAAGGCTAGCAACATTCTGTTGGATAGTGACATGAACCCCAAAATATCAGATTTCGGCATGGCAAGAATTTTTGGAGGCAATGACTCACAAGCAAATACAAATCGAATTGTTGGGACTTAGTAAGTAAAAAGAAACTTCTACGAGAACATGAACATTCATTCTCATTGCATCTTCTAAAATATTTGGTTTAATGATGTAATGCAGTGGTTATATGTCCCCTGAATATGCCATGGAAGGGCTTTTCTCCATAAAATCTGATGTCTTTAGCTTTGGAGTCTTGCTGTTAGAGATCCTGAGTGGCAAAAAGAATACTGGTTTTTATAATACAAACTCTCTTAATCTTCTTGGATACGTGAGTGACTAAAAACACCTTTTTTGGTCTAAATTAGAGCATTTATGACGTTGGAATTTACTTTTTTGAGGATTTTTCTTTGATTTGAAATATAAGGTAACTAAAACTAAGAATTTTCAGGCATGGGAACTATGGAAAAATGATAGGGCACTAGAGTTGATGGATCCGATACTGAGCTTGCCGTCATCTACGTCTATGGTGTTGAGGTACATTAATGTGGGGCTTCTTTGTGTCCAAGAATATGCAGCTGATAGACCCACCATGTCCGATGTTGTCTCGGTGCTTAGCAATGAACTTACACCTCTACCAATACCTAAACAACCGGCCTTTTCTGCTGGAAGAAGTGTGATTGATGCAAACTTACATTCGAAGGGGAGTGGAACTTGTTCAGTAAATGAAGTAACGATTTCGTTGATGGAAGCTCGATAGTTCTTTGGAACATGTAAGTATAAAAATTCATTATTTTGATTCTCTTTTGATTATTGCTATTTTTCTTAATAAATTTAGAACTTCAATCACTAAAATGTAACTATTTGATGGCTTTGAAATGTTATAGGCATGGAAACTATGGAGTGAAGGTGATTGATCCACCAATTAGGGGTCAATGTTACCCGCACGTAGTTGTGAAATAAACTCATGTGGAGCTCCTGTGTCTCCGGGACTCGACTGATCACCAAAAAGTCTGCGATCGTTTTCATTTTGGGTGCATAATGATGTAAGTTTTATAATGGAGTTAAAGTACCATGATTCAGGAACATTTCATCTAATATGGATATAGATAAATATAATCAAATAATCAATAATACTAAACATTCAAACTTATAGACAAATTCCTTTGATTTTGAGTTGAATTTCTTCTTTTACATGTTGGGTTTGATCATCTTCAACTCCTATTTTTTAGGGCTTGAAGGAGAGCTTTTCTTGCCCCTTACGCGTGTGGGTATGAGTGAGACTGTTTTGTTTTGTTTTGTTTTTTTTTTCTTTTGAGAGCCCCCACAAGACAAATATCATTTATCAACGATAGTAGAGTCCGCCGGTCAGAAGTTAGCTAAAGCATTGAGGCTCTTACAACCCTTACCTGGGGGATTAGATCCCAGACCTCCACATTGGAAGGCCACACCCCTACCACTCACGCAAGAGGCGGGGGTGTTATGAGTGAGACCCTTGGTACAAAAAGACCCAGCCCCCAATCTCTAACCATTTAAGGATTCTGTGCCACGAGATTAATAACTGGTTGCGCCCCTTAAATATACGATGCAACCTATTTTGGGTGTCCCAATCTCTGTCCACATAATCTTTTTTGAGCAATAGTTCCCTCCACTGGCGAGGAGGGAACTATTGCTCCTCGCCCTCACAAAGCTGACCTGCCTGAACTCAGGTTAATGTTTAACCCTGTTGTTAAAATCTTGGGTGTACCAATCTCTATCCACATAATCTATTTTTTGGTGCAAAAAGCTACCATGTAACACACACAGACACTCTAATCATCTCTTTCATTATTTGGGCTCAATTCAGGTATGCTTTAATCAATTAGGGAAGACCAATTGCTGGATGGGGAGTTTTTCTCGTCTCCTACCTTGTATAAGGAGAGTAACGAATAACTCCCTTTTATATATAAAGACCCCAGAAATCCTAATCCATCCTAATCCATCAAGGATTCTAGGCTAAGGTTTGAAATTTCGGTTTTGACTGCTATTTTGGTCCTTCAACCCAAACCGAAATTTCAAAATTTCCGTTTACGTCGACGAAATTTTTAAATATTTATTACATTTATCTATGTTTTAGGTTTTGCCGGTGATTTTGGTCCGAAATTTTTGGATATTTTGGTCCAAAATTTCGGAAAATAATATTTTATTCATATTTTATATATTATTATTATTTTAAAATAAATATGGATAATTCCGTTAAGAGACACAACTTTTAAAAATATGAATAAAGAGGGACCATTGGTCACGTTGGGAAATGCTTTTGAGACCGCATAAGGGCCGAGACCTTGTGCATGTGCGCGAGGTCTCGGCCCTAATGCGGTCTCAGTAACAAAGTCCGGTCACGTTCTCTCTAAGGGTTTATTATCTTCACTTGAAATGATACAAATGCCCCTAGTAGTATACAGTATCCACTGTTTCCTCTTCTAGTTCCGTCCAGATCGTCCCGCCTCCCTATTCGCAGCATTAGAAAAAAAGGAAAGGAGACTTTGGGTCTGAAAGAGAAGAGAACAGCAACATGGGAAAAGGGTAAAAGTGGATGGTTCAGCGGATCATAATCTGTGTGGTCCATGTCTCTCCCCTACCACCGCCACTATCTCTCCTAATAAGTATAATAATGATGCAGCAGATAAGTGCCTTTCAGCGGAGTTAGTATTGTTGGAACAAAAGTTGAGCCAGCACAATTATATCTGGGAGAATATCATGGAATTTGTCAGCCGTACTGTCTTTGATCTCCAGAACTGCTCGCTTCAAACCTGTCTTCCAGGTGAAGAACTAAATAGAATGTAGGCTACAGTAATTTTTTTTTATCAAGTAAGATTTCCCATATAAGTTCAAAAAATGTCTCATGATCATGGATGACAGCAAGCAGCAGCCCCAAAAGATGAACTAGTTTAATGCTTTGGTTCATCATTAACTGTAGTTTATGACTTCATATACACTGTTTCGATGGTCCAAATCTTCTGCAATTTGTTTGCATCTCTCAACCATATAATCGACGGGTTCAGCCCCTCCCGGTACTATACACAATACATTCATTTTTGCACGTATTACCTGTGCTGTCTCGCATATGTGGTCATGTGGACATCATTTGTTTATAGCATCCTACCTAGGGTTGTATTTGGGCAGGCTTTTCCGGGAAAGGGTTTGTTCTAGAGACACGAAGCCCGGTTTGGCCCAAAATCAAGCTTGAAAGCTCGACCCAAATTCAAAAGCCTGGCTTGAAGCTCGGCTCTGCCCGAATTGAGTCAAGCTCGAGTCAGGCTTGGCTTGGCTCGAGCTCGGCTTGAATACCTGTAAAAAAAATAATTTTAAAAAATAATATTTTATATTATTTATATATATATAATCATGATATATATAAATAATATTTTTATTTTTTTAATAATATTCGAGTCAAGTCAAGCCGGGCCAAATCAAACTGGGGTTGGCCCAAGCTCAGCTTGATTGAATTTTCAAGCTTTTTTTATTAGGCTTGGCTTGGCCCAATCAAGCCTAAAATTCAAGCTAATCTCGGGCCGAGCCGCACAAACCGGCCAATCGGGCTTTGTGCAGCTCTAATCCTACAATATGTGATTTGTTAACAGTCTACGGGGTGGAGAAGTCTTCAAATACTCTACGGTTATACTTGGGCTCCTTGGAGTCCTGTTACACCCTTGAGGTCGCCACATGACTTTTTTGACACATCTTAACTATAGTTAAAATTCATCCACCTCTAAGGTTAACCCATCTATCCTTGGATTAGAAAAAAAATGTAAAATTTTTAACCCTGGTTAAAATTCAATAACCCTTAGTGGTAGGTTAATCTTAACAACAGTTAAGAAGTGTCAAAAGGGACATGTGGCGACCTCAACCAGACTCCAAGAGTCCGGTTATATCAGTAGAGAAATTCAAGTCGGTATTAGTTGAAAAGGGTAAGACTGTTATTTTAAAGGAAACCACATGGCTTGGGGTGTTTATGTCATTTTTCACAAAAAAAATAACTAACGGCTGTGAGTAAAAATAGACAGCAGGTCTCCCTTTGCCCGTATTTTTTATTGTTAGGTCTCTTAATGGAATTTGTTTTAATAGGGCACTATTATCTCATTTTAAGATAAGAAAGGTTCTGATATGGAATTAACTCAAGTAAATATATGAATTTATGAAATTTCATAAAATGTTGGAAAAAGTATCGAAATATTTCGAAATGTTAATTAAAAATATATTTAAGCAAAAATTTCCCAAATTTCTCCGAAATTTTGAAACTTCGGAATTCCAAAATTCCATCCGAAATTTCCAAAATTAGAAATCAACAATTCCGAAATTTAACTCAACGATTTTTAAATGTGGAACGAATCAGGGATTTTGTGATATTTCATGAAATCCCAATGAGATTTCAAACTTTGTTCTAGGCTACAAGATTGATAACTATTCATTGGGATTTCAAACCTTGTTCAGGAGCGGGGCCATGCCACCCCCCCCACCACCACCACCAATTTTTTATTTTTTTCTTTTATTGTTACTAGCGGGTGGCACGTGCGATGCACGTGAGAGCGAGGGAAAGGAGTTAACCATAGTTAATAGGAGTTAAAAGGGACACGTGTTAACCGCGGGTGTGATTGAACTCTCCCCGAGTTCAATTGCAATTGACTGTGATTCTATTATTTAAATAGATTGATGAGGGTTGTTTGGAAATTAAAGTAAATCATTAAAATAAAATTTTGTTTTATATAAGGGTAGTTTAGGCATTTCAGGAAAATTCAAGCTACGCCTGCCTCTCCGATTATAATAGTAAAGATATTTTAGTATTATAAAAAAAAATTAGCTTTATGTATACAATGCCCCCCTTCCCTAATTTCTGCCTTCAACTAGTTCTGTATTTATATGTTGGCCCCTCAAATTTTTAAATTTACAATCTAATTACATAATATTTATGTTTTGACCCTAAGTCTTTTTAAATATATCTTTCTTAATTTAAGCAAGCCCATTCATAATGGTATATTATAATTTTAAATGATTCAATCCTTCCCCTTCTAGTTGTAATGAGTAATGATTAGAAGACAGCATATTCAACAAAGTAGCCAAATGTCGGTCCAGTAGCTTGTTAACATTGATGTGTGAGAGAGAGAGACTGCCACCTCTTTTTTGGGTATGATTTTAAGAGCAAGTTTAGGTAGAAAACCCGTGAAGAAAATTAGGCAGAGAAAAATGAT
The DNA here is from genome assembly GCA_015143295.1 of Tetracentron sinense. NCBI lineage: Eukaryota > Viridiplantae > Streptophyta > Magnoliopsida > Trochodendrales > Trochodendraceae > Tetracentron > Tetracentron sinense. The sequence continues at coordinate 53,311,864 of CM026553.1, forward strand.
GGAACCTACCACGAAAATTAAACTTTCATTGATGTGGACTTGAGTGGTGGAAAAGATGGTGATGAGTGTAATGGATAAAATTCGTGACAAGAGAACGAATTAGTTTTCGTTATTATGTCAATAGATGGGAGACATGTAGCCAAATTGAGAACAAATCCGTTCTTTTTAGGAAAACGGATCCGTTGTCTTCAGGACAACGTATTCGTTATCCAAAGGACGAATGTAGCCGCCATCTTTGGACAACGGTTACTCTATTCATACACAACGAACCTGAGCTTCAGTCAACTACAAGACCGACTCGTAGAACAAAGTAATCAAAAGACCGACTCATACGTGTGACACGTAAGGCTCAAGATCTGTCTGACATATTTGGTAATGATCATAAAGCAAGTGGCATGGTCATCCATGGCCATCTATAGGCATCTAGAGCTAAACCTATAAATAACCCCAGAGTCTCAGTGCATAAGGACGGATAAATTTCTCTAGCTTTCATATTACTTCAGTCTTTGCTTACTGTTCACCTTCTTCTCCAAATACTGACTTTGGCATCGGAGTGTCTTACAGGGTGCACACCCTTCTCTTCTTTACCTCATCAGCAACTATAACTTTGCTAATTTCCTTCTACTAGTAAACCAGAGTACCAGGTGCGGCTGTTGACGCGTGGACATCTCAGGAAATTCTCACACAAAAATTGGCGCCGTCTGTGGTAACTTTTGAAAAAAACCAATTACCATATCGAGTTTATACAATTCAGATTGATACATGTTTTCGCCAATTGCAAAGTTAGTTAGTAGCGAAGGTTTATCTTTTAGAGCCTCTTTTCTTTATAGGAAAAATCACCTCTGTGAGACCTTAAACAAACTAGATGGCAAGAAATTTAAGTTGTAGGGGCAATTCATCAATTTTTCTTATAGGAAATCAATGAAGAAAGTCAAATTTTCTTTACAAACCAAATCTTCTACAGTTATAACCGGATTTGGCAAATCCGGTTATGTCCCTGAGGTCGCACATGTCCCTTTTGACACCCCTTAATTGTGGTTAAGATTCACCCAACCCTGGGGTTCATCCACACATCCTTGGTTCTTAGAAAAGAAATATGAGATTTTTCTCTAAATACATCCAGGGTTCTTTAAGAAACCCTAAATACACTCCATTTTAAATTTGTTAGTTTTATACACTCCAAACCCCCTTTTAAGACCCTTTTACCCTTATGTCAAAAGAATGGGTTTAAAGAAACTCAAGAGTTTCTCTCCCTACCGTAACTCTCTTCTCAACCCACGATAATTCTCTTCTCTCCTCAAAGAAGAGGTTTAAAACTGTGAATGGGGTAATGAAATCCCCCTTCCTCTTCCTCATTAACTTCCCAGTTCAATGGTTACAAAAGGAGGTTAGTCTACGTGTGTTTGCCATTTTTTTCCTTTGAAGATGTTGTGGATAGGCGGAGATAACCAATTACATGAGTAATACTAGGGATATGATAATTGGTTTTAATTTCAAGGTCTCTCTCTCTTTTTCTCCCCCCCATCCTCTCAATTTTTTGTAGGATTAAAGTTAAGATTTATTCTCTCCCTCTCCCTCTCCCTCCAAATTTTGTATATAATTCATTCTCTCCTATTTTCATGTCATTTTATCATCTAATAGAAGATTTTTAAAAGTAAAATGGAGGTTAAAGAAAATGGGATTTCTGATATTCGCGATCATTTACAGAAACTCACGATCAATATAATTATCGTGATTGGATCAAAATATTCATGATCAATCTTTATTCTGACTAATTAGTGGTCAGTCGATTATGATAAGTTAGTATCCATCCATAACAACTGATTGATTGTGAAGATTTCACGGTTAATTGTGATTTGTCTACCAATTCGCGATTGAAGTTTTCCACAAATTTGCGATTGATCGTGACTTTTTCAAACTTTTCATGATTGATTGCATTATAATTAACGATCTTAAAAACAGATTACTCAATCTGCACTGAAAGTCTATTCTTTAATTATACTCCATCCGATCACGAATTTGGGGATAAATTACGATTAATCGTGAATTTATTTAGAAAAAATAATGATCAACCACAAATTTGTTTTTAAAAAAAAGATCAACGTGTGAAATGATGAAAAAGCACGATCAACCATACCATTTCTTATATCAAAACAAAACCTCCAAAAAATTTTAAATATAAATCACAATCAATGAATAGATGAAATGATGGAAAAATCACGATCAACCATAACACGAAGAAGAGATCATTTCTTCTTTAAGAAAAACAAATCAAAAAATAAAAATAACACGAAGATATTGTTTCTGAACTTCATTGGCAGAGTTGGTGAGCTGTTGGGGACAAGAGAAGGAAAGACAATTATTTAATTCGGTTTCCTTGAGTGGTGGCCTGATTTGGTACCTTAATGCTGTTTAAATGAAAGCACCCACTTGTTCTAGAACTTCTTAGATGGGTCCCATACCCAAAAAACACAAATCAGACCAACAAACACACCCATATGAATTTTCTCTTTATAAGAGTTGAAAGAGACTTTGTTCAACAGCCGAAGAGTTTGATTCGTAGAACCGAGAAAAAATCAATGGTAGTTTTACTCTCACTTATAACTGATAAGGACCATTACATAATTAGCGCAATACAATAAGGAAAGTGATAAAAAAAAAAAACTTTGACATCAAACATCTTTGCCAGATCACATTGCGCAGTGCCGCCCTAGCGGAAGGCTCCAAGGGACTCCACAAAGATCTGCCGCGAAACCGCTCAAGCGGTGCCCAGCTTCGCCCGAGCAGTGACTCTAGAAAAAATCCATTTGAGAAAATTCCTCACAGCCACGCGTCTCTTTGGACACCTCTTAAGGGTTCACCCACCCATCCTTGACTTTTAGAAAAAAAATATGTGATTTTTCCCTAAATACACTTACGGTTCTTTGAGAGACGCAAAATACACCCCGTTTTAAATTTGTTACTTTTATACACCCCAAACACCCTTTAAATTCCTTTTGCCCTTATATCAAAAGAAACTCAAGAGTTTCTCTCCCCACTGTAATTCTCTTCTCTCCTCAAAGAAGAGGTTTAAAATTGTGAATGGGGTTACAAAACCCCCTCTTCTTCCTCATTCTCTCCTCAGTTCAGTGGTCACAAAGGGAGGTTAGTTTCTATCTCTCTCCTTGTGTGTGTGTTTGCCTTTTTTTCCTTTGAAAATGTTGTGGATAGACGGAGATAAACAGTTACATCGGTAATGATAGGGATATGGAAACTGGTTTTAATTTCAAGGTCTTCTTCTTCGTCAACTTAATTTTTTTGTAGGGTTTAAAGTTAGGGTTTATTCTCTCCCTCTCTCTAATTTCTTTCTATCATTCATTCTCTCCTATTTTCATGTCATTTTATCATCTGATAGAAGAATTCTTAAGTAAAATTGAGGATCCATGTAATTATCACGATCATTTACAGAAACACACGATCAATGTATAATTATTGCAATCAGATCAAAATATTAGCGATCAATCTTTATTCTGATTAGTTAACGGTCAATCGATTGTGGCAAGTTAGCATTCACCCATAACCATTGCTTGATCCTGAAAATTTTGCGGTTGATCATGATATTTCTACCAATTTGCTATTGAATATTTCCACTAATTCATGATTGATCGTGACTTTTTTCACAATTGATTGCACTATAATTAATAATCTTAAAAACAGATTAATCAATTTGCCCTGAATGTCATTCATTAATTCTCCATTTAATCACGAATTTGGGAAAATATCACGATCAATCGTGAATCTGTTTGGAAAAAATAACAATAAACCGCAAATTTGTTTTTAAAAAAGATCAACATGTGAGATGATCAATGGAAAAACATGATCAACCATACTGTTTCTTCTTTCAAAACAAAACCCCCAATTTGTTTTAAATACAAATCACAATCAATCAATAGATGAGATGATGGAAAAATCATGATCACCTATAACACGAAGAAGAGATCGTTTCTTCTTTAAGAAAAACAAATCAAAGAAGAAAAATAACATGAAGAGATCGTTTCTTCTTAGAAATAAAACCCCTAAAAAATTAAAATAAGGACAAGAGAGAAATGAAAAGATCGTTATGATGATGAGAAAATATGTAAGAATAAAAACTAAAAAACCAAAGTTGATAAATTAGAAAAAATAGATTCAAGAGCACAAAGAGATTGTTCTTAAAAAAAAAGGGGGGTTTACGGTGAACTAGGAGCAATGGTGAAAGCACTTACCATGACGGGAGCTAATGGTGGGAGACAATGGGAACAATGGAGAGAGTGTACAATTAGGAGAAGAGAGTTACAATAGGTAGAGAAGAGAGTTAATGTGGGGAGAAAAACTCTTTGAGTTTCTTTAAACCCTTTCTTATGATATAAGGGTAAAATGGTCTTAAAAGAGTAAAAGAACTTAAAATGGGGTGTATTTTAGGTCTCTCAAAGAACCTTGGGTGAATTTAAGGAAAATCTAAAAAAATATTAATTCTTTTTAAAAATATTTTTATATTTTTTAATATTAAAATATTTTTAATACTTTTTCGCAAAACTAAAAATGACTGGATGAACCTTAGGAATGGGTGAATTTTAACCACAGTTAAGGGGTGTCAAAAGGGACACATGGCAACTTGTGAGGCATAACGGGATTCACCAGAATCCAGTTATAACCATAGAGGATTTGGTTTCTTTCTTTACTTAGTTGTTTATAGGCTTTGGCCACAAGCCCAAGAGCATTATGAAGCATGACTAGTAGTGCCTAATAAAGGACTCCAACGGCTAGGCCTTATATCTTACAGTTAATATAAATGGACATCGCTGTCTATTAGGGGGTTCCTAACCACCACCACAATTGTTGTTTAATAGTACTCCACTTTCGTGAGCATGAGAAGAGAGTCCAATTGAACTCAATTGGATGCGTTGGATGGCACCTCTATTGAGCTCTGGGCCATCTGATGAAGAATCTGTTGAGAGTATATTACGCAGCGGAAATTAGGCACAAAGCCTTAGTATTCAAACTCTCCACCAAATATACAAAACTAGAGTAAAGGAAGAAGAGAGCAACTTTATTCAATGAATTATCAAAAGTTCTCAATACATAAACCGTTCACCTCTCCACTATTTATAATAGTTACAAACCTAACTAAGTAAGTAATGATAAACCTTATCAAATAAGGAATCATGATAAACTCTTCTATCTAATATTGACTCTTCTAGGTAGTTTAGATACACTTAAATTCTAACTAGTGTTAATCTACTTATCACAAGATAAAGCTAATTAGATAAAGTTAATTAGTCTACCGGCCTGGTCCCTCTGGCATGTGTAGAGTCCATAATGACTTTAACACTCCCCCTCAGCGCTGACTCTCTGCTCATCAGGCCAAGTTCCTTTCTGAACTTCACAAACTTCTTGTAACACAACCCTTTAATAAATATGTCGGCAACTTGCTCATCAGAACAAATCGGTAAGAGACAAATTTCTCCTCGAAGCACCTTTTCCTTGACAAAGTGATGATGAACTTCAACATGCTTTGTTCTATCATGAAATACTGGATTTTCTGCCAATCAAATTGCACTTTCATTGTCGCAATACATTATGATTACATATTTTGTAATTTGATGCAAAATCAAACATTAATTGCATTAACCATGCACTTTCTTACGCTGCCATAGCTGTAGCCCTATATTCTGCTTCCGTTGTTGACAAAGACATAGTTGGTTGTCTTTCGCTGTACCAAGAAGCAACACTTGAACCAAGACTAAACATATGGCCTGTGGTTGATCTTCGAGTCGAGAGATCACCTGTGTAGTCTGCATCACAGTATCCTACAACTTTGCATTCGACAGTCCTTCTATGCCAAACACCATGATCCATTGTTCCTTTTATATATTTTAGAATTCTTCGAACAATCTCAAGATGTGGCTTTCTTGGATTATGCATAAATCTGCTTACGACCCCACTGCTTGAGAGATATCAGGACGAGTTAGAGTTAAGTAGATCAAATTCCCCACTAACTGTCTGTACATGCAAGAATCTTCAAGTTCTTCAACTTCATCTATAAGAACTTTAGTGTTGACATCCATCGACGTAGTAATCGGTTCGCAATCAAACATTCCAAACCGCTTCAACAGGTCACTGGAATATTTTTGTTGACATAAAAATATTCCATATTTATTCCGATCAATCTCGAGTCCGAGAAAGTGTTTCAGCTCTCCAAGTTCTTTCATCTGAAATCGAATTCCAAGATTCATGCGGATTCTTTTAATTTCTTCTAGATCATCTCCAGTAATAATCAAATCATCAACATAGAGTAGCAGAACTGCAACTTTGTCTGCTACAAATTTTACAAACAAACTTGAATCAGTTGAGGCTAGAATATAACCACTAATTGTGAGAAATTCAGCAATCTTTCCATATCGCGCTCTCGCAGCCTGTTTCAACCCATATAGAGCCTTTCTCAATTTGCAAGAATATTGAGGATATTGTGAATTTTCAAATCCCTTGGACTGCTCCATATAGATTTCCCGATCTATCTCACTATGAAGAAATGCATTCTTCACATCCATTTACCACAGCCTCCAATCCTTGCTAGCAGCGATAGCAATCAGAACCCTTACTATTGTTATCTTAGCCACAAGACTGAAAGTCTCGTCATAGTCTATTTCATACTTTTGTGAAAAACTTCGGGCAACTAGTCGAGCCTTGAATCGCTCCACTGAACCATATGCTCGAGTCTTGATCTTATATACCCTTTGCAAGAAATAGGTTTTACATCATCCGATTTTGGCATTAGATTTCAAGTCTCATTCTGTTTTAAGGCTTGAATCTCATCTGCCATAGCTTCCTCCCATTCAGGAATCCCTCAAGCTTCTTCAAATGACTTTGGTTATTTAATCACCAAATCTTTGCCAATCATTACTTGTGCTAGATCTGCATTCACATTATTCAGTTTTGCCTTTTCTGTTGCATACTTTAGATTTGGCTTTGGTACTCGTTATGACCTCCTTAAGACATGCTCATCTTCTTGTTCAGAATCTTCAAGTTGTAAGGGATAATTTTCTTCTATAACAATCTGTTGATAAGTTCCAGTTTTCTAAAGGCTTACACTAGATGTCATCTGTGACACATCCTCATCAACCTGTACACTTGGTTCAAATGTCTTCTGATTGGAAGGACACTTAAGTCTCGTCTTCTCTTCTAGTTCCTCCTCAAACTTTTGATCAACTAGAAGATCGACATGATCGATCGACCACCATGATAATGACTCATCGAACACAACGTTTTTCAACACATGTACTCGATCTGAGGTTGAATCAATACACCTCCAGTATTTCCTTTCTGAATCGTATCACACAAAGATACATCAGATCGTCTTTTTATCAAATTTGTTGTGAAGATGGTTAGACATAAATACATAGCTTACTCAACCAAATACTCGAAAGTGACTTACTGTAGACTTCATCTCATACAGCTTCTGGAAGGGCGAAAGATACCCGAACTTTGGTTGTGGTAGGCGATTAATAACATGATTTGCAGTCATCATGCATTCAGCCCAAAAGCGAGCTGACACATTTTTCAAATGTAACAGGCTCCTGCATGTCTCGACTAGATGCTTGTTCTTCCTCTCTAAGACGTATTCTATTGTGGCATATAGGGACAAGTTAGTTTTCTTTGGATACCATGCTCTTTTAGATACTTGTTGAAATCTTCTGTTTTCTCCTGTCATTAAAAGACGTTTTACTTTTACCAGTGAACAATACTTCTTCTTTCTCATTATTAGAAAGACCAGTCATCTGGTTTGCTAGACTCTCCTGGTTTACTAGAAGGCTTTTAAGCTCAAAGAGTATTGGTTGAGTCGGCCATTCACGAATTGCTCTCATGAACCCGTGGTACTCAGGCTTTAGACCTCGAATGATAATTCTTCTCATTCGAGCATCTGTAATTTTCGACTCCTCATCAAGTTTCGATATCTCAAGACAGATTGCTTTTACTTTCATAAAGTATTGAGAAATCGACATGCTTCCTTGAGATACCGAATTGATCTCGTTCTCTAGCAATTGCAACCTTGCATAATTAGATCTGGTGAAAAGTGTGGATATCACATCCCACGCTTCATTCGGAGACTTGGCCTCTCGAATATGTTCGAGTAATTCTTCCTGAATTGTAGCTTTCAACACGAACAAAGATTTGCCCACCTTTATCTTCCACTTCCTTAATTTCTCAGCATTCTCTTCAGTTTTGGGTGGTGCGATGATTTATTCGCCATTCATCACCTCCCAAAGATAGTCCCTACAAATACGATTCCAAACAAGATCTCCAATACTCATAATTAGTATTGTTCAACTTCTCTATACCGCTTACAAAATTCGCATACTCTATTAATCTGAGTTGACGAATGCAAGGTATTTGATGAGATCTTCAGACTCACCATTTTGAGGTCTTCACGCCCGTTCCCTAAACCTGGCTCTGATACCACTTGTTGAGAGTATGTTACGCAGCGAAAATTAGGCACAAAGCCATAGTATTCAAACTCTCCACCAAATATACAAAACTAGAGTAAAGGAAGAAGAGAGAAACTTTATTCAATGAAATATAAAAAATTCTCAATACATAAACCGTTCACCTCTCCACTATTTATAATAGTTACAAGCCTAATTAAGTAAGTAATGATAAACCTTATCAAATAAGGAATAATGATAAGCCTTATCAAATAAGGAATCATGATAAACTCTTCTATCTAATATTGACTCTTCTAGGTAGTTTAGATAAACTTATATTCTAACTATTGCTAATCTACTTATCACAAGATAAAGCTAATTAATCTACCGACCCGACCCTTCCGACATGTGTAGAATATGACTTTAACATAATCAATGGCCTAACATTTCATGGCATAGGTTTTCACCGGTGAATTAATGCATGTCAGAGCATCAATGTTGGGCTGATGGATTTTTGATCGACAGCCAGCCCTCAATTGTTAAGCTTTTGGATTCTCGATTGGATGACCCAACACTCGGTTGGCGGACCAACACTCAAATCACTTTATAGCAGCATATATTTTCTGAATCCAATCATATGATGTTTAGACCCTACCTAAGCATCCAATTGGGCTAATATTTTGCCACTGGTCTCCGAGAGAGACCCACAATGATATCCAACTGTCAGATTCGAAAAACTCATGTCATTGTATCCTAAAAAGGCAATCTGCATGGAGCCGACTAGTCATGAAATCAAAAAGGTCAGATGTATAATAAGAAAAAACAATACTTCTTTTAATTTTTTAAATCCTAATGGAATAAGCATTAATCGGAGTTAATACTAATCAATCAAAATTTAATAATTGTAATTATAGTTAAAATCATCTTGGCTCTCTAGCTTTTACTAGAAAATGATACTTATTATTGTTAAATTTTTATTTGGGAAATGATTTAAAACTATCGATGGTAGTTAAAATGTTTCTTTCACCTGAGGAGTAGCGGTAGTGTTGCTCCCAATTTTGAAATTTGTGGTGTTTGGGCTAGCTTCCTCATCTTGCAATGGGAAAATTCCCCTAAATATCAAATATTGGGGCGGACCAAACAAGAAAAGAAAAAGGAAAAGAAAAAACTAACAATGACAAAGGCATGTTAACGTTGACATGCTTATCAAAAAGGGAAATGAAAAATAAAATAACAAAAGTAATGAAAAATAACGACAAAGCATGCAATGGAAGGAAGTACCCGAATAATCCATGCATTGTTCAAAGAGTAATCAGTGCAATTTAAAATGCTCATCTTTATCTTCACTGATATAAGGAAGATTCCCTGTTTGAACGTTGATTGAATCTTTCTGTTTTATGAGTACCCTTTGCACTTATCACACTCCCATCTTCTTGTCTTTCTTAAAAACGAAAATATAGTTTTTTTAGAATTCCCAAATTACTCTTATCATAATTGTCAGCACCCTATTTTTACACCCCCTTAACCGTGGTTAATTAATTTAGCTATGGTCCAAACTCTAGATCAATCCTAGTTCCAAACCCTAGGTAAACCCTTAACTATAGGACTAAACCCTAGTTAAGACCCTAGTTAACCCTAAGCTTAACCCTAGGTAGTCCTAAACCCAAACCCTAGGTAGCCCTAGCCTAACCTTAGTAAGCCCTAGGTATACCCAAGGCCCAAGCCCATTTGACCAAAACTGATACCTAGACAACTCAATCAAACCCAATTACCTAATTTTATTACCCAACCCAAGTAGTCAAGCCCAAATACCCAATCACCCAATTGTCTAAGCCAAAGCCTATTTCCATAGCCCAAGCCCAAATGTCATAGTCAAAGTCCAATAATCATAACCCATGACCCATCTACCCATGATCCATAAGACCTAATCCACATATCCATATCCATATCCACCTACCCTATATCCTACAACCCATACCCATATAACCCATAGTTCACTCAACCCACCAACTCTCTTACACCTCTCTTACATCAACCCATACCTATATAACTCATAGTTCACTCAACCCACCTACTCTCTTACACCTCTCTTACACCCTATATCCTACAACCCATACCCATATAACCCATAGTTCACTCAACCCACCAACTCTCTTACACTCCTTACAACACTCAATCTATCAACTCACCTTACAACACTCAAGTCTTTACCCACTAGCTCCTTTTATCCCCCATGTAAAAGACACAACCCAACCCCTTAGTTTTCCTATAAATACCAATCCCTTAGCCCCTTAGATCCATCCCTCAAGACCCCTAGAAGGTTCCCACCCACTTGTGTTTCTCTTGAGTTTGAAGAAGGGAGAAGAAACTAAGGTTTAGAGTTTGGAAAGAATTCTAAGACTAAAAGCTTAGAGTTCTTCACTAACTCTCTTCCTTTGTGGATTCTAAAACCCTACCACTTGGAGCATTGAAGGAGAATTCTTGGAGGAGTAGGCACTCATCCTTTCATTTTCTCTTCTTTCTTATCTTTTTTTTATTTGGTTCTCTCTTCTTGATCTCTCATTTCTCAAGCATAGTTGGGCCTCTCTACACCAATCTAATGGTGTAGAGGAACCCCATATCAAAGGCAAGGAGATGCTCCTTCTTTCTTTTCTTTTCCATGTACATATTTTTTTTTTTTATGTACCCACAAGTGTGGATATGGGTAGGCCCATAGAGAGTGGAAGCTAAAGCTATACCTCTCTTTTTCATTTTGTTTCCTTTTGAGATTCTAGACCTCTTTCTAGAATTTTTTGTGAAAGCTCATCCCCTCCCTAACATTCTTTAGAGCAACATTACATCATTAATAATGGTGTAAAGGAACCACCTTAAAAGGGAGAGGATGAGTTTTCATTTTCTTTCATTTCTTTGTTTTTCCTTCATGTTCTATGTTGAATGGGTAGGTGATGGTTTAAAGACTTAAAATAAATGATAGTTTAAGGACTTAAAGAGGACATTCTTAAAAATGTCTCATACCAAAGACAATGATATTTGATCTATTATCAACACCAATTCAACAAAATAGGTGTTGGCAATAGACCATTTACATTCATAAGGCACATCCCTCTTTATGTCTTAAACTATAATCTTTTAGCCAAACTCTTGGATTAAATGTGACTTTAGCTAAGTTTTTCAAAACCCTACCCATATGAAAATCCAAAAACATGATAAAAGCTCAAAATACCAAAAACATAATAAAATCTCAAAATACCAAAAAACATTCAAATATAATCAAAATACCAAAAAACATGCAAATATAACCAAAATACCAAAAACATTCAAATATCTCCAAAATCCCAAAAAATATAAAAATACAAAAAACCAAAAAGAGACTTGTAGGACCTCTTTAGCTTTGGTTAGCTCACCTAACCATAGTTAAATCTCCTCTAACCGCGGTTAGACCTACCCCTTGTGCACTTGACCTCCCCGGTCAACTAAACCATAGCCTTCTAGGCTAGACCCTAAGCCGCCCTTGGTGCACACACACACACCCCCTCGCCTTAGCACGGGCTCATGTGCCAGAACTACGCTCGGTCTGATCTCACCATGTGAGTACGTAGGCAACTCAACTCGGGTTCGACCCTAGCCATCTAGCTTTCTATTTTTCTTGGATTAACACTCACTTAAAAACTTTGGACATTTTAATTAAACTTTGAGATTATAATTGGCTTAAGTTTAGGGAGTAAGTAACCGTTATAAAACGGAGGTCTTGGGGTGCCTAATACCTTCCCCAGGACTTAATCGAACCGCTTACCTTAACTCTGTAAAGACCATTTGCCTTATCCAAACAAACAAATACCCGGGACCTATCCCTAAGAATGAATAGGTGGCGACTCAAGTCAAAACATATAATTGTGAAAGTGGGTTGGAAAATCCCATGCTCACAATAATCATTGTATAATACAAACATTTACCGGATGTTTGATTAATTCTCATACTACCCTACTTTTATTTATTAGGCTTGAAATTTTTTAAGGTTATAACTGGACTTTTGGAGTACGTCATTGAGGTCACCATGTGTTCCTTTTAACACTCTTTAACTATGGTTAAGATTTATCCTCCCTTAAAGTTCACCCACTTATCATTGGATTTTAGAAAAAATATAAAAAAAAATTATCCATAAGAATTAATTAATTTTAACTAGGGCTTAAAAGAATTAATATTTCTTTTCTAAAAGACAAGGATATGTGGGTGAACTCTAGGGGTGGATGTATCTTAACCAGAGTTAAGGGGTGCCAAAAGAGACACATGGCAAGCTCAAGGGCATAATTGGACTCCAACTGTAGTTAAGATTCACCCATCCCTAGGATTCACCCACTTATTCTTGATTTTTAGAAAAAAATATTAATTTTTTAAAACCCTAGTTAAAATTCACTAACTCCTTGAGTTAAATTTATTTCATACTTTTTTCTAAAAACCAAGGATAATTGGGTGAATCTTAGGGGTGGGTGAATATTAATCACAGTTAAGGAGTGATTAGTATTTAACGAAAAAAAATATTAATTTTTTAAAACCCTAGTTAAAATTCACTAACTCCTCGCTCTCTTGGCAAAACACTCCGAAGGAAGAACATCTCGCCAAGGCTCCACCCGTCCCCTTTCTTTGCTATACCCAAAATGTTTCTAAATCTTTTTGGTTTTTAAAATGTGCCTACATATATTTTTATAAAGAACGTGTCCTCACAATTTTTTTAAATCCAAAATGTCCCAAATCAAGTTTCTATACCCAAAATATTGCTTAATTATTTTTCAAAACACCCTCAGAATGGTCCCCTCTTCCCAGTCTCTCTCCATTCCTCTCTCTCACGTGCCGCCCACTAGTAACTCATTAGGCTCCTCCTTTCTTAAAGAGAGGTGATGTGTTGGGCTTAGTCTCATATGGTCGGGTGTGTTGACCTACCGAGTGTATGGGAATGATTAGTGTTTAACGAAAAAAAACAAGTGTGATATACTTATCTCTTTGGACGGTTAGATAGTAATGAATTTAGTCCCATATTGAAAGTCGATGTAAATCCGTCCGGGTGCTTTATAAGGCTCCTCCCTCTCTCTTACAAATAGGTCCTTTGAGAGAGATGTGTTGGGCATAGACTCATAGGCCAATGTGTGTTGGCCTACCGACTATGTGGGTTCAAATTATTAGTGTTAAATCCGTTTAAAATGATCAGTGTCAAAAAAAAAAAGTCATAATAAATAACAAAAATGTGTTGAGCAATTTATTTCCCACGTCTTAAATTGAAAGGGAAAAAAAAAAGTGTGGCCAAAGGTGGACTCCAGATTTGTTGATGTTATCACATATTCAGTTTATACCTACACACCATGGGTTTGTCCAGTGTTGGTGTATCCCCTTTGGGGAGTGGAGACTCGTGTTCGAGTCTTTGGTGTGGCTGTTGACGCCCACCATGAGTGCTAACCCTATTGACCCCTAACCCCTGACTTAATTAGATAAATGATTAGAACATACCAAAAAAAAAAAAAAAAAAGTTTATACCTGATTCCCCATATGATCGAGCCTAGGAGTCAGTCCCACTGACTCCCTACTCATCACACCCATAACAGAGCAAGAAAAGATAAAGCTGCCTTACTGTATTATATGACCTTTGAATAATAATAGGTGGCTGCTATCAACGACTTTGTTCTCATGGTTTTTCTTCCATTTCACACTCCATGATGCTAAAGTCTTTTGTTATGGTTACATCATGTACCCTGAAACAACTTTTATGCTATGGCCTAGCTACCGCCTACCCAAGGAGCGTCTTAACATTTGATTATTCAACAGGTGTGAATAGTAGATTGGCCCTCCACTAGTCGGGCTTGGGGTTCATTTATTTCACTGTGATTAGGCTTAGGCCTAATTTCAAGGCCCATTAAATAAATAAATGAAGAAGACTCTAGCTAGTAACTAACTTAAACAGTTAAACCTCAGAGGTTGATATTGCTTAAAGATTGTCTTAACAAGAGACATTTCAGATGTGTGTGAGCCATGCAAGTCCAGAATCCAGACACAGTCCACCTAAAACTCAGTATACTAGCAAGGCCCAGCCCAAAATCAAGTCCAAGCCCATCCTTCGCATCCACAGATTCAGAAGCTTATGCGGTCTCGGCCCTTATGCGGTCTCAGTAGCAAAGTCATTATCCAAAACTAAACACATTGTAGTATAAATGCTTTCCTCCCTTCCAACCACACTGTTCAAATGTCCTGGACCAGAAGAAAAGAAGAGAGAAGCTGCTCACAGAGACAATGAGAAAAGTTATTGCGCTCCATTCTTACACTATTTTGTGCTCTATTTTACTCATTTTCCTCTCAAATATTTCCATTGCTGTAGACACCATTACTCCAACCCAAACTGTAAGAGATGGAGAAATGCTTGTCTCCTCCGGCGAAAGGTTCGAACTAGGATTCTTCAGCCCCGGCAATTCGAAGAACCGATACGTGGGGATATGGTACAAGCAAATTACAATTCCAACAGTTGTTTGGGTTGCTAATAGAGACAACCCACTTACAAATTCATCTGGAATTTTAAGGATCGGCGACGAGGGAAATCTCATCCTTCTGAATGAAGCGGAGGCGAGTGTTATGTGGTGGTCGAATCAATCCAAGGCAGATAATCCAGTTGCACAGCTCCTGGATTCAGGAAATCTTGTCATCAGAGAAGCAAACGACGAGGATCCCCAAAACTATCTGTGGCAGAGTTTCGATCACCCGACTGATACGTTGTTACCAGGTATGAAGCTTGGATGGAACTTAAAGACCGGCATGAATCGGTATTTGACGTCGTAGAAGAGCGAAGAGGACCCGTCTACTGGAGATTTTTCTTTCAGAATAGATCCTCATGGATTCCCAGAAGCATTTCTTTTGAATCGACTGGTCCGGCAATATCGAAGTGGACCTTGGGATGGGATCGGGTTTAGTGGTGTCCCAGAAATAAAGCCCAGTTCCATCTTCAACTTTAGTTTCACCTCCAACCAAGAGGAGGTATATTACTCATTTTCACTCAAGAACGAGTCCTTTGTTTCAAGGTTGATGGTGAATCATAGTGGTCAGCTTCAACGATATACATGGCTCGAAACTGACCGTTTCTGGAACCTTTTCTGGTTAGCCCCGAAAGACCAATGCGACAATTACAGGGAGTGTGGTGCTTACGGTATCTGCGACATGAATGCCTCCCCCGTGTGCAAGTGCGTAAAAGGGTTCGAACCCAAGAATCCAGATGATTGGTACTTAAGAGATGGGTCTGGTGGATGCATCAAAAAATCAGAATTTGATTGTGAGAAGGGTTATTGGTTCTTGACATTAAAGGGTATGAAACTACCCGATACTTCACTCTCTTTTGCAGACAAGAGCATGACTCTTAAGGAATGTGAAGCGGTATGTCGAAACTCCCCCTCAACGCCAAATCTCTATTAATGACGTTAAGTGCATCTCTGATCTTTGTAAATTTTGACGAACAAAGTTCTTTCGTGAATATGTCCGCCAACTGCTCATTTGTATTAATTGACATAAGATCAATTTCTTCTCGAAGCACCTTTTCTCGAATAAAATGATGATGAACTTCAACATACTTCGTTCTAGCGTGAAATACTGGATTTTCTGCCAGTCGAATTGCGCTTTCATTGTCGCAATATAGTTTGATCTCATAATTTGTGGTTTGATGCAAATCAAACATTAACTGCATTAACCACGCACTTTCTTGCGCTGCCATAGCTGCAGCCCGATATTCTGCTTCCGTTGTTGACAAAGACACAGTTGGTTGTCTTTTGTTGCACCAAGAAATAGCACTCGAACCAAGACTAACATATAGCCTGTAGTTGATCTTCGAGTCGAGAGATCACCTGCGTAGTCTGCATCACAGTATCCTACAATTTTGCATTCGACAGCTCTTCCATACCAAACACCATGATCCATTGTTCCTTTTATATATTTTAGAACTCTTCGAACAATCTCAAGATGTGGCTTTCTTGGACTATGCATAAATCTGCTCACGACCCCTACTGCTTGAGAGATATCAGGACGAGTTAGAGTTAAGTAGATTAAACTTCCCACTAACTGTCTGTACATGCAAGAATCTTCAAGTTCTTCAACTTTATCTATATGAACTTTTGTGTTGACATCCATCGGCGTAGCCATCGGTTTGCAATCAAACATTCCAAACCGCTTCAACAGGTTACTGGAATATTTTTGTTGACATAAAAATATTCCATATTTATTTCAATCTATCTCAAGTCCGAGAAAGTGCTTCAGCTCTCCAAGTTCCTTCATCTGAAATTGAATTCCAAGATTCATGCGGATTCTTTTAATTTCTTCTAGATCATCTCCAGTAATAATCAAATCATCAACATAGACTAGCACAACCGCGACTTTGTCTGTTACAAATTTTACAAACAAACTTAAATCAGTTGGGGCTAGAATATAACCACTGATTGTGAGAAACTCAGCAATCTTTCCATACCATGCTCTCGGAGTCTGCTTCAACCCATATAGAGCCTTTCTCAATTTGCAAACATATTGAGGATAATGAGGATTTTCAAATCCCTTGGGTTGCTCCATATAGATTTCCCGATCTATTTCACAATGAAGAAATGCATTCTTCACATCCATTTGCCATAACTTCCAATCCTTACTAGCAGCGATAGCAATCAGAACCCGTACTGTTGTTATCTTAGCCACAGGACTGAAAGTCTCATCATAGTCTATTCCATACTATTGTGAAAAACCCCAGGCAACTAATCGAGCCGTAAATCGCTCCACTGAACCATATGCTCGGGTCTTGATCTTATATACCAATTTACAAGAAATAGGTTTTACATCATCTGGTTTTGGCATTAGATTCCAAGTCTCATTCTGCTTTAAGGCTTGAATCTCATCTGCCATAGCTTCCTCCCATTCAGGAACCCCTCGAGCTTCTTCAAATAACTTTGGTTCTTCAATCACCAAATCTTTGCCAATCATTACTTGCGCTAGATCTGTATTCACATTATTCAGTTTCGCCTTTTCAGTTGCATACTTTGGATTTGGCTTTGGTACTCGTTGTGACCTCCTTAAGACATGCTTATCTTCTTGTTCAAACTCTTCAAGTTGTGAAGGCCGATTTTCTTCTATAACAGTCTGTTGATAAGTTTCAGTTTTCCAAGGGCTTGCACTAGATGTCATCTGTGACACATCCTCATTAACCTGTACAATTGGTTCAAGTGTCTTCTGATTGGAAGTCTCCTCTTCTAGTTACTCTTCAAACTTTTGATCAATTGGAAGATCGACATGATCGACTGACCACCATGATGATGACTCATCGAACACAACATTTCTCGACACATGTACTCGATCTGAAGTTGGATCAATACACCTCCAGCCTTTCCTTTCCGAATCGTATCCCACAATGATACATCGGATCGCCTTATCAAACTTGCTACGAAGATGGTTAGGCACAAATACATAACATATACAACCAAATACTCGAAAGTGACTTATTGTAGCCTTCATCTCGTACAGCTTCTGGAAGGGTGAAAGGTACTCGAGCTTTGGTTGTGGGAGGCGATTAATAACATGATTTGCAGTTATCACGCATTCAGCCCAAAAACGAGCTGGCACATTTTTCGAATGTAACAGGCTCCTGCATGTCTCGGCTAGATGCCTGTTCTTTCTCTTCGAGACCCCATTCTATTGTGGCGTATAGGGACAAGTCAGTTGTCTTCAGATACCATGCTCTTGTAGATATTTGTTGAACTCTTCTGAAGTATACTCTCCCCCGTTATCCGATCTTAGACATGTTATTTTATGTCCAAACTCATTTTCCACCTTACTCTTAAGATCCTTGAATTTGTTGAGTACTTCCCCTTTCTCCTTTAGGAAGTAAATCCAAGTGTATCGTGAGTAATCGTCGATGAATGTGAGCATGTATTTCATACCTCCAAGTGAAATATCTTTCACCGGACTGAACACATCTGAATGCACCAATTCAAGAGGTTTCTTGGCTTGAAACTTCAACTCAGTAAAGGGAAGCTGATGTGCCTTGCCATACTGACATCCTGCACATCCTGAATCATCTCGGATCTCCAGATCAGGAAGCCCTTTCAACATATTTTTCTTCATCATAGCCTTTAACTTGACAAATCCAACATGAGCAAGCCGAGCATGCCACAAATCAGCTGTTTCACTCTTTTAAGTCTTGTCTACATAAGCAGCCTCAGCTGACATAACATAGACGGATTCAATTCGTTTGCCTTGCATGATAGGAGTACCTTCGATTTGCATCTCTTTGTAGATCTTCACATCATCGGGTCCGAACACTACGGTGTTTCCAGATGTCGCCAATTGAGAGACAGACACCAGGTTCTTCTTCATCATTGGGACATAGAATACGCCTTGAAGCATGGTTGAATCCTCACTTCCTTTTGGTATACATACAGCACTGCCTACATGAGTGAATGGCAGCTTCGCATTATTTGCTATCACTACGACTCGTTGGCTATTATATTGTTTCTTTGAAAGAAACTTTTGATCATCTCCAGTCATGTGATTTGAGCAACCTGAATTAACTATCCAATCAGTAGAATAGTCTATTCGATTATTATTGCTCGTAGGCATGGTAACTGTAGTAGTCAATCCGAGTGCATCGGATTGTTCTTCAGTGATTGACAAATAAGCACTCCACTCCTCTTCCTCACCATCAATCTTCTATAGTAGGTCCTCTGAAGTTGCTGCATTACCTTCATCTTTCTTCTTCTTGGGTGCTCGACAATTTCTGGCAAAGTGACCTGGCTTGCTGCAATTATAGCACGTTCTGGTTCTAGGATTCTGAGAATCACATTCCTTGAAACTATCCTCGCTTTTCCTTGAAATCGAGTTCGATTGATACTTCGAATTCTTTTGTTTTCTCCTGTCATTAAAAGACCTTTTACTTTTACCAGTGTACAAGACTTCTTCTTTCTTATTCGTAGAAAGACCAGCCATCTGCTTTGCTAGACTCTCCTGGTTTGCTAGAAGGCTTTCAAGCTCCAAGAGTGTTGGTTGAGTCGACCATCCATGAATTGCTTTTATGAACCCATGGTACTCAGGCTTTAGACCTCGAATGATAATTCTTCTCATACGAGCATCTGTAATTTTCGACTCATCATCAAGTTGCGATATCTCAAGACAGATTCTTTTTACTTTCATAAAGTATTGAGAAATCGACATGCTTCCTTGAGATACCGAACTGATCTCGTTTTCCAGCAATTGCAACCTTGCATAATTAGATCTGGTAAAAAGTGTGGATATCGCATCCCACGCTTCATTCGGAGACTTGGCCTCTCGAATATGTTCGAGCAATTCTTTCTGAATTGTAGCTTTCAACACGAACAAAGCTTTGCCTGCCCTTATCTTTCACTTCCTTAATTTCTCAGTATTCTCTTCAGTTTTGGGTGGTGCGATGATATCTTCGCCATTCATTACCTCCTAAGATCTTGGCCCTGTAAATACGAAACAGGATCTCCAATACTCATAGTTTGTATTGTTCAACTTCTCTATACCGCTTACAGAATTTGCATGCTCCATTGATCTGAGTTGGCGAATACAAGGTATTTGATGAGATCTTCAGACTCACCGATTTGAGGTCTTCACGCCTGTTCCTTGAACCAAGCTCTGATACCACTTGTTGAAGATGTATCAGCCAAAATTTTAAGCACTTTAATTATCAAAGCGCAAAGTATACATACCAAGCAACAAGGTTTCACTATATATACATAGGGCAAAACTCTTACTGTAGATAAGATAAGATAAGGAAAAAGTAAAGATAAAGATAAAGTAAAGATAAAGACTCCTAAAAGATAACTACAAAAGACTCTTATCAAGATAAACTATTTTAACCCTATCCAACTAGACTCTACTTATTAGAGTTTGGTGATGACTCTTAACAGGAAGAACTGTTCTTGTACAGCGTATGCAAACTCTGATATCACCGGAGGAGGGACTGGCTGTCTGATTTGGACTGGTGATCTGATGGATCTCTGGGAGTACACAGAAGGCGGACAAGATCTCTACGTGCGGGTTGCAGCTTCTGAACTAGGTACTTATAATCTTCACAAATTCTATTAAATTTTTTTCATTTCAAGTGGGTGATCTTCAAATTATCCAGATGCCAGGGTGTGCTTATGATCAGTAGTTCAGTACCAAACCATGCCATTTTCAACTCACTTGACCAAGTCGACTCGACTCCATTGGCAGAGTTGGTGAGCTGTTGGGGACAAGAGAAGGAAAGACAATTATTTAATTCAGTTTCCTTGATTGGTGGCCTGATTTGGTACCTTAATGCTGTTTAAATGAAGGCACAGGATTCTCTCGAGTTGGAACCCCTACAGGTCACCACGTGTCTCCTTTGACACCCCTTAACCATGGGTAAGGTTCACCCACCCCTAGGGTTCACTAAACCATCCTTGGTTTTTTTTTTTAATTAATTATTATTTTTTAAATTAAAAAAACTGTTTTTAGAGTTTTTTAATATTAAAAATATTTTTTTAATTTAAAAAATAATAATTGATAAAAAAAAAAAAACCAAGGATGGATTAGTGAATCCTAGGGGTGGGTGAACCTTACCCATGGTTAAGGGGTGTCAAAGGAGACACGTGGCGACCTGTAGGGTTCCAACTAGAGAGATTCTCTCGAGTTGAACTCGAGAGGATCCTGAGCCAATGAAAGCACCCACTTGTTCTAGAACTTCTTAGATGGGTCCCATACCCAAAAACACAATCAGACCAACGAATACACCCATATGAATTTTCTCTTTATAAGAGTTGAAAGAGACTTTCTTCAACAGCCAAGAGTTTGATTCGTAGAACCGAGAAAAAATCAATGGTAGTTTTACTCTCACCTATCCTCACCTATCACTGATAAGGACTGTTACATAATTAGCGCAATACAATAAAGAAAGTGATAAGAAAAAAAAAACTTTGAAAAAAACTTTGACATCAAAAATCTTTGCCAGATCACATTGCGCAGTGCCGCCCTAGCGGAAGGCTCCGCAAAGATCTGCCGCGGAACCGCTCGAGCAGTGCCCAGCTTCGCCCGAGCAGTGACTCTATGAAAAAATCCATTTGAGACAATTCCTCACAGCCACGTGTCTCTTTGGACACCTCTTAAGGGTTCACCCACCTATCTTTGGTTTTTAGAAAAAAATATATGATGTTTTCCTAAATACACTCAGGGTTCTTTGAGAGACCCAAAATACACCCCGTTTTAAATTTGTTACTTTTATATACCCCAAACACCCTTTAAAACCCTTTTGCCCTTATATCGAAAGAAACTCAAGAGTTTCTCTCCCTACCGTAATTCTCTTCTCTCCTCAAAGAAGAGGTTTAAAATTGTGAATGGGGTTACAAAACCCCCTTCTTCCTCATTCTCTCCTTAGTTCAGTGGTCAAAAGGGAGGTTAGTTTCTATCTCTCTCTCCTTGTGTGTGTTTGCCTTTTTTTCCTTTGAAAATGTTGTGGATAGGCGGAGATGAACATTTACATCGGTAATGCTAGGGATATGGAAACTGGTTTTAATTTCAAGGTCTTCCTCTCCATCAATTTAATTTTTTGTAGGGTTTAAAGTTAGGGTTTATTCTCTCCCTCTCTCTAATTTCTTTCTATCATTCATTCTCTCCTATTTTCATGTCATTTTATCATTTGATAGAAGAATTCTTAAGTAAAATTGAGGATCCATGTAATTATCACGATCATTTACAAAAACACACGATCAATGTATAATTATTGCAATCGGATCAAAATATTAGCGATCAATCTTTATTCTGATTAGTTAATGGTCAATCGATTGTGACAAGTTAGCGTTCACCCATAACCATTGATTATCTTGAAAATTTTTGCCGTTGATCATGATATTTCTACCAATTTGCTATTGAAGTTTTCCACCAATTCATGATTGATAGTGACTTTTTTCACAATTGATTGCACTGTAATTAGCAATCTTAAAAACAGATTAATCGATTTGCCCTGGACGTCATTCATTAATTCTCCATTCAATCACGAATTTGGTAAAATATCACGATCAATTGTGAATTTGTTTGGAAAAAATAAACAATCAACCGCAAATTTGTTTTTAAAAAAGATCAACATGTGAGATGATCGATGGAAAAACATGATCAACCATACTGTTTCTTCTTTCAAAACAAAACCCCCAATTTGTTTTAAATATAAATCACAATCAATCAATAGATGAGATGATGGAAAAATCATGATCACCTATAACATGAAGAAGAAATCGTTTCTTCTTTAAGAAAAACAAATCAAAGAAGAAAAATAACATGAAGAGATCGTTTCTTCTTAGAAATAAAACCCCTAAAAAATTAAAATAAGGACAAGAGAGAAACAAAAAGATCATTATGATGATGAGAAAATATGTAAGAATAAAAACTAAAAAACCAAAGTTGATAAATTAGAAAAAATAGATTCAAAAGCACTAAGAGATTGTTCTTAAAAAAAAGGGGGGGGGGGGTTTACGGTGAACTAGGAGCAATGGTGAAAGCACTTACGACGACGGGAGCTAACGGTGGGAGACGATGGGAACAATGGAGAGAGTGCACAATTAGGAGAAGAGAGTTATGGTAGGTAGAGAAGGGAGTTAATGTGGGGAGAAAAACTCTTTTGAGTTTCTTTAAACCCTTTCTTATGATATAAGGGTAAAATGGTCTTAAAAGAGTAAAAGAACTTAAAATGGGGTGTATTTTAGGTCTCTCAAAGAACCTTGGGTGAATTTAAGGAAAATCTACAAAAATATTAATTCTTTTTAAAAATATTTTTATATTTTGTTTAATATTAAAATATTTTTAATATTTTTTCGCAAAACTAAAGATGAGTGGATGAACCCTAGGAATGGGTGAATCTTAACCATAGTTAAGAGGTGTCAAAAGGGACAAATGGCAACTTGTGAGGCATAACGGGATTCACTAGAATCCGGTTATAACCATAGAGGATTTGGTTTCTTTCTCTACTTAGTTGTTTATAGGCTTTGGCCACAAGCCCAAGAGCATTATGAAGCATGACTAGTAGTGCCTAATAAAGGACTCCAACGGCTAGGCCTTACATCTTACAGTTAATATAAATGGACATCGCTGTCTATCAGGGGGTTCCTAACACCACCACAGTTGTTGTTTAATAGTGCTCCATCTCCGTGAGCATGAGAAGAGAGTCCAATTGAGCTCAATTGGATGCGCTGGATCTCACCTCTATTGAGCTCTGGGCCATCTGATGAAGAATCTGTTGAGAGTATGTTACGCAGCGGAAATTAGGCACAAAGCCTTAGTATTCAAACTCTCCACCAAATAGACAAAGCTAGAGTAAAGGAAGAAGAGAGCAACTTTTTTCAATGAATTATCAAAAGTTCTCAATACATAAACCGTTCACCTCTCCACTATTTATAATAGTTACAAACCTAACTAAGTAAGTAATGATAAACCTTATCAAATAAGGAATCATGATAAACTCTTCTATCTAATATTGACTCTTCTAGGTAGTTTAGATACACTTAAATTCTAACTAATGCTAATCTACTTATCACAAGATAAAGCTAATTAGTCTACCGGTTCGGCCCCTCTGGCATGTGTAGAGTCCATGATGACTTTAACACTCCCCCTCAGCGCTAACTCTCTGCTCATCACGCCAAGTTCCTTTTTGAACTTCACAAACTTCTTGTAACACAACCCTTTAGTAAATATGTCGGCAACTTACTCATCAAAATGAATCGGTAAGAAACAAATTTATCCTCGAAGCACCTTCTCCTTGACAAAGTGATGATGAACATCAACATGCTTTGTCTAGCGTGAAATACTGGATTTTCTGCTAATCGAATTGCACTTTCATTGTCACAATACAGTATGATTACATAATTTGTGGTTTGATGCAATCAAACATTAACTGCATTAACCACGCACTTTCTTGCGCTGCCATCGTTGCAGCCCTATATTCTACTTCCATTGTTGACAAAGACACAGTTGGTTATCTTTTGCTGCACCAAGAAACAACACCCGAACCAAGACTAACCATATAGCCTGTAGTTGATCTTTGAGTCGAGAGATCACCTGTGTAGTCTACATCACAGTATCCTACAACTTTGCATTCGACAGTCCTTCCATACTAAACACCATGATTCATTGTTCCTTTTACATATCTTAGAATTCTTCGAACAATCTCAAGATGTGGCTTTCTTGGACTATGCATAAATCTACTCATGATCCCACTGCTTGAGAGATATTAGGACGAGTTAGAGTTAAGTAGATCAAACTCCCCACTAATTGTCTGTACATGCAAGAATCATCAAGTTCTTCAACTTCATCTATACGAAATTTAGTGTTGACATCCATCGACATAGCCATCGGTTCGCAATCAAATATTCCAAACCGCTTTAACAGGTCACTGGAATATTTTTGTTTACATAAAAATATTCTATATTTATTCCGATCAATCTCGAGTCCGAGAAAGTGTTTCAGCTCTCAAAGTTCCTTCATCTGAAATCGAATTCCAAGATTCATGCGGATTCTTTTAATTTCTTCTAGATCATCTCCAGTAATAATCAAATCATCAACATAGAGTAGCACAACTGCAACTTTGTCTGCTACAAATTTTACAAACAAACTTGAATCAGTTAGGGCTAGAATATAACCACTAATTGTGAGAAATTCAGCAATCTTTACATATCACGCTCTCGGAGCCTGCTTCAACTCATATAGAGCATTTCTCAATTTGCAAAAATATTGAGGATATTGTGAATTTTCAAATCCCTTGGGCTGCTCCATATAGATTTCCCGATCTATCTCAGCATGAAGAAATGTATTCTTCACATCCATTTACCACAACCTCCAATCCTTGCTAGCAGTGATAGCAATCAGAACCCTTACTGTTGTTATCTTAGCCACAGGACTGAAAGTCTCGTCATAGTCTATTCCATACTTTTGTAAAAAACCTCGGGCAACTAGTCGAGCCTTGAATCGCTCCACTGAACCATATGCTCGAGTCTTGATCTTATATACCCTTTGCAATCTCGGCATTAGATTTCAAGTCTCATTCTGTTTTAAGGCTTGAATCTCATCTGTCATAGCTTTCTTCCTGTAAGCACCCAATTTTTACACCCTCCTTAACCATGGTAAACCCCCTGTTAACCATGGTTATCACTGGCCAAACCCTAGTACCCCTAGGAAGACCCTAAACCTTAGCTTAACCCTAGCCCAAGCCCTAGGCAGAGTCCCATGGGCTTAAGACCCATTTCAAGTCCAAAACTCTTAAAAATGGTTAAAACCTTGTTTGAGCCCAAGCATGGGCTCACTAAGCCCAATCCAAGTGGGACCCACACAACCCCTTTCAAAATTCAAATTTTTTAGGATATAATAATTTTTGCTTTCCCCACATGTGTGGTGGTTAGCCCAAAAAGGGAAACAAAACAAAAGTTTAAAATTCAAAAAGTATATAGCAAAAAATAATATAAATAAATAAATAAATAAGGGGGTATAATTTTTGGGTACCAACCCCATGTGGCAAGGCCCACATGCAGTTGGGCCCAAATTATAAAACCTCAAACAAACCGAATTCAAAAAAAAATGGGGAACCAAAATAAAAAAATAATAATAATAAATAATTTGATTGGACACCAACCCCATGTGGTAGGGCCCACATGCGGGTTGGGCCCAACTCATATAACCGAACCCACACAACCGGACAACCGAATACACCAAAAAAAAAAAAAAACTTTAAAATCGGTACTGTTCATCGTCCCTGTCAAAGGGAAGAGTCAACAGACCGCCTGGTCTGGCTCCCCTGTTCTCCTCTGTCCCTCCTACTTCGGTCTCCCACGCGTAGCCCTCTCATCCTTATCCCTTTTCTTCTCCCTATTCTTCTTCTATCTTCTATTTAATCCCATGGTGGCCTGGGATTCAAGGGAGTTTTTGGGAGAAAAAATCTGCCCCAGGCTTCCAGCCCATCCCCCACCTATCTCAACCGAATCCTAGCGGCACTGTAGTCCCCTTAGGCCTGTACCCAACCATCAGCACAGCTTCAAAAAAAAAATTCTCTACAAACAGAGCCTGCCCGAGCTCGGTCTGCTCAGTCCAAACACCTTCTAGCCTTCATCCCTTACTCCAGTCCAATCCCGGAGCCGTCTTGATCCTTCCACAGCCCCACAGATCATTCCTAATGTCACATCACCACCTCTTGTAGCCACTGTTGGAAGAAGGATAAAAATAAAATAAAATCTGCTGCTCGGCTAGCCCTCTCGCACTCTTCATGGACCTTTGAACTCCATCCTCTGTCCATTTTAGAAGACCCTAGTGCCCCTTAGCTAGGCCTTAGGCCATCTTTAGCCTTCCCCGAAGCATCGTCAGGCCTCACCAGCTCGCACCATGGTATTGTACGGATCACCACAACGCCTCACGCAGCCACAACCGCAGGAGAACCCGAGGGTATACTTCCCCCTTTTTTCCTCTTTTCTGTTGCTATTATCTTCATTGTAAGGGACCCCTGGTCCCATTCCAGGGGTCCCATTTTGTTTTTCTTATTTCTTTAATTTCAAGAAATAGTGGGAAGGGGGGGGGGGGGGTCTCCCTTTGATGTGTGGCCACAAGCACCACCACCCCCACCCATCCCGAGGCTCTCTCCCATGTCTGGGGGGGTCCTCAATCAATGAGGAAACCCCTTGGACTCGCATAAATCGAGCACACTCAGCTAACAGTTTCATTTTTTCAAAAAAAAATTCTGCAAAGCCAATTTCGACCAGCCACCTGTAACTGCGGTTTAACCCAGGTTAGACCCGGCCTTGGTCAAAACCGAGGCCATGGTTAGACTCCCGTATACCCGGATACCCCCTATAAAATTTCAGACTTAATTCATCCGTTAACCATAGTCAAATCGACCCCAAAGTGGGGTCGACAGTATGAAAATTTGTACAACGGGACGACTTTGGGCCCCCGTAGGGCCCACATCAGGCCTCCTCTTGGGTCCACAAGGGCCCAAATTGTTCCCCTCTTGGCCAGATTTGCAACCATGGTCTCGGATCCCTCAGGGGTTGAGCCAATCAGTGGTAAAATCGCCGCAAAGTTTGAAAACAACACTGTTTGAGGAAATCGTCATTTTATGTGAATTTCAACAGGGCAACTTTGGGCCTTTGTGGGGCCCACATACGGCCTCCCCTTGGGCCCCACGAAGGGTCAAATGGTTCCCCACATATCAGGCTACCCACTGGTAGTCTCGGATTCCCGCGATTCCCCCGTTATCCATGGTTAAATTTACGTTAACTATGGTTAAAAATTTGATAGAAATTTTGAGTTTTTTGTAATTTCGGATATTTGTGGAGGCCCAAACTGGGTAGGAGGCCAGTTTAGGCCCTGCCATGGACCCTAGGCCCACTTTTGACTTAGTGGGCCCCTTAACCATGGTTAAACCCACTCGTGGTTAACATTTAACCATGGTTGATCGGCCCATGACCTAGCAAAATTCTGAAAAAATCATCAAAAAATCATAAATATTACATGAAATCCAGAAATATCTTCTGTAACATTTTTTGCTTTGGTTAAGACCCTTAATCAGAGTCAACCTCATTTTTGACCCTTAACTATGGTTAAAAAATCCTTAACCGAAACAAATCTGGAAAAATACTCAAAAAATCTAAAATATTAGGAGAAACCCAAAAATGGTCTCTTTTGGCCATTTAATCATGGTTAGTACCCCTAACCATGGTGACCTCTCTTCCTTAACCGCGGTTAAACACCCTTAACCGCGGTTAAACACCCTTAACCATTGAGAAAAATCAGAAAAATTCCCAAAAAAAATCAGAAAAATTCAAAAAGACCAAAAATACTGACTTTTGACTTTTTAACCATGGGTAGCACCCTTAACCATGGTTAGTCACCTTTTTAACCCCGGTTAGCAACCCTAACCCTTGGATAAAACACCCTTGGCCTACCGGGCCCAATCTCGGCCTACCGGGCCAAACCCTAGCCTACCGGGCTCACCCCTTGGCCTACTGGGCCCAATCTCGGCCTTCCGGGCCAAACCCTAGCCTACCGGGCTTACCCTTGGCCTACCGGGCCCAAACCCTAGCCTACCAGGCTCACCCTCGCCCTACCGGGCCCAAACCCTAGTCTATCGGACTACCCGTTGGTCTATTGGGCATAATACTGAGCACTTGACCCTAGCCTCTCAGCTAGACCTTATGCCACCCTTGGTGCACACACACACACCACTAGCCTCGGCAAGAGCTCATGTGCCAGAACCACGCTCGGTCTGATCTCACCCCTATGTGAGTACGTAGGCAGCCCAACCCGGGTTCGACCCTAGTCTACGATTTTCTCTTTCTTGAATTAGCATTCTCTTAAATACTTGAGGCATTTTATTAACATTGAGATTAATTTAGCTTAATCCAAGCAAATAGGGAATCACTGAAAAGTGGAAGTGCCGGGGTGCCTAACCCCTTCCCCGGATTTAACCGAACCTCTTACCCTGACCTCGGACCGCAGACCAAGATCTTATCCAAATCCCGGGGACTTATCCCTTCTAAATGAATAGGTGGCGACTCTATACTCACCCCGTGAGATACAAACCAGGGTTTCTCCGAAACCCGTGCTCATACTCCTATTTAGGAACCCCTCGAGCTTCATCAAATGACTTTGGTTCTTCAATCACCAAATCTTTGCCAATCATTTCTTGCACTAGATCTGTATTCACATTATTCAGTTTTGCCTTTTTTGTTGCATACTTTGGATTTGGCATTGGTACTCGTTGTGACCTCCTTAAGACATGTTCATCTTCTTGTTCAGACTCTTCAAGTTGTAAGGGCCGATTTTCTTCTATAACAATCTGTTGATAAGTTCTAGTTTTCCAAGGGCTTGCCCTAGATGTCATCTATGACACATCCTTATCAACCTGTACACTTGGTTCAAATGTCTTTTGATTGGAAGGACACTTAAGTTTCGTCTTCTCTTCTAGTTCCTCCTCAAACTTTTGATCAACCAGAAGATCGACATGATTGATCGATCACCATGATGATGACTTATCGAACACAACGTTTCTCAACACATGTACTCGATTTAAGGTTGGATCAATACACCTCCAGTATTTCCTTTCTGAATCGTATCACATAAAGATACATTAGATCGTCTTCTTATCAAATTTGCTACGAAGATGGTTAGACACAAATACATAGCTTATACAACCAAATACTCAAAAGTGACTTACTGTAGACTTCATCTCATACAGCTTCTGGAAGGGCGAAAGATACTCGAACTTTGGTTGTGGTAGGCGATTAATAACATGATTTGCAGTCATCATGCATTCAGCCCAAAAGCGAGCTAACACATTTTTCGAATGTAACAAGCTCCTGCATGTCTCGGCTAGATGCCTATTCTTCCTCTCCAAGACGCCATTCAGTTGTGGCATATAGGGACAAGTTAGTTTTCTTGGGATACCATGCTCTTGTAGATGCTTGTTGAACTCTTCTGTTTTCTCCTGTCATTAAAAGACCTTTTACTTTTAACAGTGACCAATGCTTCTTCTTTCTCATTGGTAGAAATACCAGCCATCTGCTTTGCTAGACTCTCTTGGTTTGCTAGAAAGCTTTTAAGCTCCAAGAGTTTTGGTTGAGTCGGCCATCCACGAATTACTATCATGAACCCGTGGTACTCAGGCTTTAGACCTCGAATGATAATCCTTCTCGTACGAGCATCTGTAATTTTCGACTCCTCATCAGCCGCTTACAGAATTCGCATGCTCCATTGATCTGAGTTGGCGAATACAAGGTATTTGATGAGATCTTCAAACTCACCATTTTGAGGTCTCACGCGCGTTCCCTGAACTTGGCTCTGATACCACTTGTTGAGAGTATGTTACGCAACAGAAATTAGGCACAAAGTCTTAGTATTCAAACTCTCCACCAAATATACAAAACTAGAGTAAAGGAAGAAGAAAGAAACTTTATTAAATGAATTATCAAAAATTCTCAATACATAAACCGTTCACCTCTCCACTAGTTATAATAGTTACAAACCTAACTAAGTAAGTAATGATAAACCTTATCAAATAAGGAATAATGATAAACCTTATCAAATAAGGAATAATGATAAACCTTATCAAATAAGCACTACAAAAAAATAGGCCTTTAGTGGCAATTTTTTAACGGTGTTTAACAAAAATGCCTCAAAAGGCATTAAAACAAGGCGTTTCTAGAAAACGCCGCCAATTAGCTGGCTATCGCGGCTATTTATGAAAAAAATGCCGTTGTTGGGGGATCTATCACGGCGTTTTTTTAAAAATGACACGGAAGACATGGCGGGAAAGCTTAGTAGTGTAGCATTACCTTGACTGGCTCCTTGAGCTTGACAAAGACCTAAAAACAGACCTATTATATTGATAATAGGGGAAAGAGAACATGAAAATCTGAAACATAAGCAAAGAGAAAAATCATTGTTGTGAACAAGATTGCGATATAAAATTACATCTTATAATTTAACATTTAGAAATGAACCTAAGAGGCAAAGAATGGACCATCGGCACACACAGATATGTTGTTATGTTACTTACTTTTATAGCATACGCTTGCTATCATGCTTCTAGAAAACCCATTAGTATTGTCAAGAGTGTTTTGGATCCAGAGCCTATCAATGTCCACCAAGCTTATCCCTGTCCGGTCGGGGATATTTTTATCCGGGACAAAGAGTTGATTGGTAACATGAGCAGATTGCATGGCAAGGGGTGGGTCCCCTTTAATGGAGAAGACGGCACTGTGAAGTTGGGAGAGATTGATGTTGCATTCCTTGCTTGTTACACTTTAGGAATGTATGTTGCAGGTCATCTAGGAGACACTCTGGACCTCCGCCTGTTCCTGACTACTGGGATGATTGGGAGCGGCATTTTTGTTGGGCTTTTCGGGATGGGTTACTTTTGGAATATCCATGTCTTCTGGTTTTATCTTGTAATGCAAATGGTTACCGGATTGTTTCAGGCAACCGGGTGGCCTTCTGTTGTTGCTGTTATAGGACCTGGAGTCTAACCATAAGCTTTGGTTAATTCTACTATCATCTTTGCCTTTAATGTTTTTGCATTTGTCACTGGGCATGTATTCTCTAAGACTTTGGATGTATTGGGAGTGTGCTTGATATTAGTTGGATGTATTGTGATTAATGGTAGTTCTCAGGAAACACAACCCCTTGGAGCATTTAGTTTGAAAGATTTTATTCACAGATTTATATTTTTATTTATTTCTATTTTATTTAATCAATGCCATGTGTGGAATGTGTATTATGGAGAAAGATTTCAGTTCCTGCCAAAGAAGTGCATGCTTTTTCATGTTTTCTGTGTAATGACTCGATAGTTGTAAAATGTTTTGGTTTTCTTTTATCTGTTAGTATACAGTAGTTTGTTTTGGTTCAAAAAAATAAAATAAAGGCATTCAACTGAATACCAAATTATTCTAAGAAATAATTTTATTTAATTGTGTAGTAGGAGGGAGCAGGAGCACACACCTGTCGAGTTTTAGAGATGCGGGAGGGAACCAGCGAGATAAAGATAGTTAGACTTACGATTTATTGACACTTTTTTATGGACATGTGTATTGTATTATTACATTATGATGGGTACCTGTGATTGGATGTATTTATTTTATACTGATTTTCATGTAGAAAATTTCTTTTTATATATAATGTCATTATGGACACGATTTTGTTTATTTTATATTGTTGACAGGTACAACACAGGTAAAAAAAATATTTATATTGTTGACAGGTACAAAACAGGTAAAAAAAATATTTATATTATTGACAGGTTACAAAACAAGTTTAAAAAAATTGAAAAAAATATTTTCATTTTTTTTTATGTCATGACTATTCACGGCGTTTGGAAAACGCCATAATTGATATTGGTGACTATAACGGCGTTCACAAAACGCCGTTAAATGTTTAGTCCATGACAGTGTTTTTACAAATGCCACCAAAGATTTGGTCTATAACGGCATTTATATAAATGCCGTCAAAGGTGAGTCTATAACGGCATGTATATAAATGCCGTCAAAGGTGGATCCATGACGGCATTTTTGAAAATGCCGTAAAAGGGGGTCTATGACGGCGTTTTTTCAAACGTCGTCAAAGGTGAGTCTATTACAGCATTTTTTAAAATGCCGTAAATATAAATGCCGCCTTTATCTTCTCCGATGCAAGCAATAACGGCATTTGATTCAAAACGCCGTTATTGACTATAACGGCGCTTTTATGGTTTTTCACGGCGATTTAAAAACGCCGTTGGAGTCTTAAATTTTGTAGTGAAGGAATCATGATAAACTTTTCTGTCTACTATTGACTCTTCTAGGTAGTTTAAATAAACTTAAATTCTAACTATTGCTAATCTATTTATCACAAGATAAAGCTAATTAGATAAAACTAATTAATCTACCGCCCCGGCCCTTCCACATGTGTAGAGTATGACTTTAACATAATCAACGGCCAAACATTTCATGGCATAGGTTTTCACCAGTGAATGCATGTCAGACCATCAATGTTGGGCTGATGGATTTTTGATCAGACAGCCAGCCCTTAATTGTTAAGCCTTTGGATTCTCGATTCGACGACCCAACGCTCGGTTGGCGGACCAACACTCAAATCACTTTACAGCGGGCATATATTTTCTGAATCCAATCATATGATGTTTAGACCCTACCTAAGCATCCAAATGGGCTAATATTTTGCCACTGGTCTCCCGAGAGAGACCCACAATGATACCCAACTGTCAGATTCGAAAAACACATGTCATTGTATCCTAAAAAGGCAATCTGCATGGAATTGACTTTTAACTTACAATCAGGTAAGCCGACTAGTCATGAAATCAAAAAGGTCAAACGTACAATAAGAAAAAACAATACTTCTTTTAATTTTTTAAATCCTAATGGAATAAGATTAATCGGAGTTAATACTAATCAATCAAAATTTAATAATTGTAATTATAATCAAAATCATCTCGGCTCTCTAGCTTTTACTAGAAAATGATACTTATTATTGTTAAATTTTTATTTGGGAAATGATTTAAAACTCTCGAAGGTAGTTAAAATGTTTCTTTCACCTGAGGAGTAGCGGTGGTGTTGCTCCCAATTTTGAAATTTGTGGTGTTTGGGCTAGCTTCCTCATCTTGCAATGGGAAAATTCCCTTAAATATCAAATATTTGGGGTGGACCAAACAAGAAAAGAAAAAACTAACAATGACAAAGGCTTGTTAACGTTGACATGTTTATCTACTGTCCATCAGCCTGTGTAATGTCCTCTACAAAATTTTGGCCAACATCCTTGTTAACTGACTGAAAAAATCATAGGGGACATTATTCATCCCTCTCAAAGTGCTTTCATTCCAGGGAGGAACATCCAAGATAGCAAACTAATAACTCACGAAATGTTTCATCATATGAAGACCCTTCAGAAAGGGGCTAAGGGCTTAATGGCAATAAAACTTGATATGAGCAAAGCCTACGATAGGCTTGAGTGGGGCTTTATTGAGACTTTACTTAGCAAAATGGGCTTTTGTGAGAGATGGATTAACTTGTTGATGGAGTGCATCACAACAGTAAGCTACTCTGATTTGATCAATGGTGAGCCTAAGGGCTCTATCATTCCCTCACGAGGGCTCAAACAAGGGGATCCATTGTCACCTTTCACTTATATTTTAGCTTCCAATTGCTTCTCTTACATGTTAGCTAAAGCACAAGAACAAGGGGAGATCTCGGGCATCCAAATCGAAAAGAATAGTCCCATTGTTACTCACAGTTTTATTGTAGACGATAGCATCTTGTTTTGTAAGGCCACCTTCCAAGAAGTAGGAAAGATCAAAGATGTTATTGAGGATTATGCGAAGTCATCGGCCAGAGAGTAAATTATACAAAATCCAGCCTTGTGTTCAGCAGGAACACTCCCAATAGGTTCTCTAAAATCATCAGCCGCCTACTGAGAATAAGAGTCTTGAAAGATGCTGGAAAATATTTGGGTCTTCCATCGACTTTTGGAAAATCAAAGACCCTTCTTTTTGACAACATCAAAGATAGGATCCATGCCAAAATGCAAGGTTGGAAAGGGAAATACTTGAACAAGGCCGGTAGGAACGTACTGATAAAGGCTGTGGTACAAGCAATCCCCATGTATTCCATGAGCTGTTTTAAGATTCCCATAAAAATCTGCAATGAGATTAACTCTGCCACCGCTAAGTTTTGGTGGGGGCAAGCCAGCTCTGAGCAAAAAATACACTGGATTAGCTGGGAGAACTTGTGCAGAAGTATAGCATCAGGTGGTGGGGGTTTTCGAGACTTAAAGGCCTTCAATCTCGCTCTGCTTGCGAAACAAGGGTGGAATATCTTGAAGAATCCAAATTCACTTTGGGGGCGTCTGGTTAAGAGCATTTATTTCCCCAAAGAGGATTTCATGCACGCTAAGCGAGGATCGAGACCATCTTGGGCATGGCACAGTATCCTTGCCGGCAGAGATATTCTTAAGAAATGGCTCAGATGGAACCTCAATAATGGAGAAAGTATCAAGTTTTGGGAAGACCCTTGGGTCCCAACCTTTCCCCTTTTTAAAATTCCTATCCATAAACCAACCAATTGTGAATGGGAAACAGTGGCAGATTCCCTTAACACAGACAACGGCACATGGTATAAAGATCATTTGGTGCAATTCCTCTCTCAAGAGGAAGCTAGAGAAATCATAAAAATTCAGTTCAGCAACACAAGCTTACCTGACGATTTGGTGTGGCAATACGAAAAGAATGGGAATTTCTCTGTCAGATCTGCCTACCATAAATATGTGGATGAGCACCCAATGGGTGTGGCAAAGAAGGCTAGCACACCGAACACTGATCATTCAGCTGGATGGAAAGCCCTATGGAAACTCCCACTACCCCCCAAAATCTGCTGGTTCATTTGGAGGTGCCTCCACGATGCCCTTCCAGTCAAGGAAGCGATCGCTCGCTGGAAAATTCCAATAGACCCAAGCTGCATCCTCTGTGAAGACAACTCTGAATCTTTAAACCACCTTTTTTTTGAATGCCAACTTGCAAGGTGCGTTTGGTGGGGCTCACACCTAACTCTCAGATCTGACATCTCAATCTGAGTTTCAAGGACCAGTGGAATCAATGGTGTAGTCAACACCAAGATAAAGAGGATCAAGCCAAATCTCTATCTTATCGTGCAAGCCTTCTCTGGAGCCTGTGGAAGGCCCGAAATGCAAAAATATTCTCTGGCCATATGCCCAACCCTCATTTGATTCTTTTACAGGCAGAGAAAATTGTTTCTGAATGTTTTCGCAGTGCTAACTCAACTCCGCTTTGCGTAGTGCAGCATAGAATCCTACTAGCTAATGTGCAGCTTTTTTGGACCCCCCCAAGGCGAGGGTGGATAAAAGTCAACTCTGATGGGGCTGCTGACCCCAATGGCGATCGAGCAGGTGCTGGAGTGATTGCTAGAAACCATTCAGGAGCCATCATCAAAGGCCATCTTCAGCCACTGATGGGCGGATCCGCCCTTGTTGCTGAGGCAGTTGCTCTTCGAAATGCCATCTCTCTAGCAGCTGGTAGCGGGTGGGAGAATGTAGTCTTTGAGATAGATTCCGAAATTATCGTCAATGCCTTCGACATTCCTAGCAAAGCCAGCCCGTCCGAAATTGCAGCTCCACTAGGGGACGCCCGCAAGGAGATTTCCCTCATTCCTCGCCACCGTCTTGTCCATGTGCCTCGTAAGGCCAATGTTTTTGCGCATAAATTGCAAAATTCAGCCTCCATTATTGCTCTGCCCAAGTCTTCAGACCACAAATTTTATCTCCATGGGCTTGCCGAACAATCCTGGCTGGCAAAAGCCCTTTGGATGTATCCACCTTGTAGTTTTGTAATTGATCTCCTCTTTCCCACAAAAAAAAGAACAAAAATAACGACAAAGCATGCAATGGAAGGAAGTACCGGAATAATCCATGCATTTTTTAAAGAGTAATCAGTGCAATTTAAAATGCTCATCTTTGTCTTTACTGATATAAGGAGGATTCCTGTTTGAACGTTGATTGAATCTTCTGTCGATCTTATGAGTACCCTTTGCTTTTATCTCAATCCCATCTTCTTGTCTTTCTGAAAAACGAAAATATATTTTTTTAGAATTCCCAAATTACTCCTATCATAATCATCATATAATACAAACACGTACCGAATGTTTGATTAATTCTCATACTACCCCTACTTTTATCTATTAGGCTTGAAATTTTCTAAGGTTATAACTGGACTTTTTGGAGTACGTCATTGAGGTCACCATGTGTTCATTTTAACACTCTTTAACTATGGTTAAGATTCACTCTCCCTTAAAGTTAGCCCACTTATCCTTGGATTTTAGAAAAAATATAAAAAATAATTATCCCTAAGAATTAATTAATTTTAACTAGGGCTTAAAAGAATTAATATTTTTTTTCTAAAAGACAAGGATGTGTGGGTGAACTCTAGGGGTGGATGAATCTTAACCACAGTTAAGGGGTGCCAAAAGAGACACATGGCAAGCTCAAGGGCGTAACCGGACTCCAACTGTGGTTAAGATTCACCTACCCCTAGGGTTCACCCACTTATTCTTGATTTTTAGAAAAAAATATTAATATTTTAAAATCCTGGTTAAAATTCACTAACTCCTTGAGTTAAATTTATTTCATACTTTTTTCTAAAAACCAAGGATAATTGGGTGAACC
This sequence comes from Tetracentron sinense, assembly GCA_015143295.1. Lineage (NCBI taxonomy): Eukaryota > Viridiplantae > Streptophyta > Magnoliopsida > Trochodendrales > Trochodendraceae > Tetracentron > Tetracentron sinense. The sequence continues at coordinate 53,349,030 of CM026553.1, forward strand.
CTAGGGGTGGATGAATATTAATCACAATTAAGGAGTGTTAAAAGGGACACATGGGGACCTCAGTGACATAACTTGATTCTTCGCTCTCTTGCCAAAACACTCCGAAGGAAGAACGTCTCGCCAAAGCTCCACCCGCCTCCTTTCTTTGCTATATCCAAAATATTACTAAATCTTTTTGGTTTTTAAAATGTCCCTACATATATTTTTATATGAAACGTGTCCTCACAGTTTTTTTTTTTAATCCAAAATATCCCAAATCAAGTTTTTATACCCAAAATATTGCTTAATTATTTTTCGAAACACCCTCAATATGGTCCCTCTTCCCGGTCTCTCTCTCACGTGCCGCACACTAGTAACTCATAAGGCTCCTCCCTCTTTCTTAAAGATAGGAGATGTGCTGAGCTTAGTCTCATATGGTCAGGTGTGTTGACCTACCGAGTGTATTGAAATGATTAGTGTTTAACGAAAAAAACAAGTGTGTTATACTTATCTCTTTGGACGGTTAGATAGTAATGAATTTAGTCCCATATTGAAAGTCGATGTAGATCCCCGGGTGCTTTATAAGGCTCCTCCCTTTCTCTTACAAATAGGCCTTTTAGAGATGTGTTGGACTTAGTCTCATAGGCGTTTGTGTGTTGGCCTACCGACTATGTGTGTTCAAATTATTAGTGTTAAATTCGCTTAAAATGATTTGAGTTAAGAAAAAAAAAGTCATAATAAATAACAAAAATGTGTTGAGCAATTTATTTCCCAAGTCTTAAATTGAAAGAAAAAAAATAATAAATGGACAAAGATGGACTCTAGATTTGTTGATGTTATCACATATTCAGTTTATACCTGACTCCTCAGAGGATAGAGCCTAGGAGTCAGTCCCACTGAATCGCTACTCATCACACCCATAACAGAGCAAGAAAAGATAAAGCTGCCTTACTGTATTATATGACCTCTGAATAATAATAGGTGGCTGCTATCAACGACTTTGTTCTCATGGTTTTTCTTCCATTTCACACTCCATGACGCTAAAGTCTTTTGTTATGGTTACATCATGTACCCTGAAACAACTTTTATGCTATGGCCTAGCTACCGCCTACCCAAGGAGCGTCTTAACATTTGATTATTCAACAGAGGTGAATATTAGATTGGCCCTCCACTAGTGGGGCTTGGGGTTCATTTATTTCACTGTGATAAGGCTTAGGCCTAATTTCGAGGCCCATTAAATAAATGAAGAAGATTCTAGCTAGCAACTAACTTAAACAGTTAAACCTCAGAGGTTGATATTGCTTAAAGATTGTCTTAACAAGAGACATTTCAGATGTGTGTGAGCCATGCAAGTCTAGAATCCAGATACAGTCCATCCAAAACTCAGTATACTAGCAAGGCCCAGCCCAAGATCAAGTCCAAGACCATCCTTCGCATCCACAAATTCAGAAGCTTTATCCAAAACTAAACATATTGTAGTATAAATGCTTTCCTCCCTTCCTACCACACTGTTCAAATGTCCTGGAACCAGAAGAAAAGAAGAGAGAAGCAGCTCACAGAGACAATGAGAAAAGTTATTGCGCTCCATTCTTACACTATTTTGTGCTCTATTTTACTCATTTTCCTCTCAAATATTTCCATTGCTGTAGACACCATTACTCCAACCCAAACTGTAAGAGATGGAGAAATGCTTGTCTCCTCCGGCGAAAGGTTCGAACTAGGATTCTTCAGCCCCGGCAATTCGAAGAACCGATACGTGGGGATATGGTACAAGCAAATTACAATTCCAACAGTTGTTTGGGTTGCTAATAGAGACAACCCACTTACAAATTCATCCGGAATTTTAAGGATCGGCGACGAGGGAAATCTCATCCTTCTGAATGAAGCGGAGGCGAGTGTTATGTGGTGGTCGAATCAATCCAAGGCAGATAATCCAGTTGCACAGCTCCTGGATTCAGGAAATCTTGTCATCAGAGAAGCAAACGACGAGGATCCCCAAAACTATCTGTGGCAGAGTTTCGATCACCCGACTGATACGTTGTTACCAGGTATGAAGCTTGGATGGAACTTAAAGACCAGCATGAATCGGTATTTGACGTCGTGGAAGAGCGAAGATGACCCGTCTACTGGAGATTTTTCTTTCAGAATAGATCCTCATGGATTCCCAGAAGCATTTCTTTTGAATCGACTGGTCCGGCAATATCGAAGTGGACCTTGGGATGGGATCGGGTTTAGTGGTGTCCCAGAAATAAAGCCCAGTTCCATCTTCAACTTTAGTTTCACTTCCAATCAAGAGGAGGTATATTACTCATTTTCACTCAAGAATGAGTCCTTTGTTTCAAGGTTGATGGTGAATCATAGTGGTCAGCTTCAACGATATACATGGCTCGAAACTGACCGTTTCTGGAACCTTTTCTGGTTAGCCCCGAAAGACCAATGCGACAATTACAGGGAGTGTGGTGCTTACGGTATCTGCGACATGAATGCCTCCCCCGTGTGCAAGTGCGTAAAAGGGTTCGAACCCAAGAATCCAGATGATTGGTACTTAAGAGATGGGTCTGGTGGATGCATCAAAAAATCAGAATTTGATTGTGAGAAGGGTTATGGGTTCTTGACATTGAAGGGTATGAAACTACCCGATACTTCACTCTCTTTTGCAGACAAGAGCATGACTCTTAAGGAATGTGAAGCGGTATGTCGGAAGAACTGTTCTTGTACAGCTTATGCAAACTCTGATATCACCGGAGGAGGGACTGGCTGTGTGATTTGGACCGGTGATCTGATGGATCTCCGGAAGTACACAGAAGGCGGACAAGATCTCTACGTGCGGGTCGCAGCTTCTGAATTAGGTACTTATAATCTTCGCAAATTCTATTAAAATTTTTAATTTCAAGTGGGTGATCCTCAAATTATCCAGATGCCAGGGTGTGCTTATGATCAATAGTTCAGTACCAAACCATGCCATTTTCAACTCGCTCAGCCGAGTCGACTCGACTCCATTGGCAGAGTTGGTGAGCTGTTGGGGACAAGAGAAGGAAAGACAATTATTTAATTCGATTTCCTTGATTGGTGGCCTGATTTGCTACCTTAATGCTGTTTAAATGAAAGCACCCACTTGTTCTAGAACTTCTTAAATGGATCACATACCGGAAAAAACACAAATTAGACCAACGAACACACCCATATGAATTTTCACTTTATAAGAGATGAAAGAGACTTTGTTCAACAGCCGAAGAGTTTGATTCGTAGAACCACGAAAAAATCAATGGTAGTTTTACTCTCACCTATCACTGATAAGGACTATTAAATAATTAGCGCAATACAATAAGGAAAGTGATAAAAATAAAAATAAAAACCTCTCTATTATACCTACTATGGAGAGCCTGACCATTGGATTAAAAAATCTAATGGTTGCCTTTGTACACATCTTTTAAACAATGGGCCCACCTAATGTTTGCATCCTTAGCTTTTTAATCCAAACGTTCAACTCTTGATTGTAGGGTACTATGAGAGTTTTAATTCATTTCCCCATACAATAATTCTCTGGTCCTCTAAAATTCTCGTAGACCAAAAGTCTCGTCAGTCAACCTGGATAGATATTAAGGCAACGGCTCGGATCCTCTCGAGTTCAACTCGAGAGAATCCCTCGAGTTGGAACCCCTAGAGGTCGCCACGTGTCTCCTTTGACACCCCTTAACCATGGGTAAGGTTCACCCACCCCTAGGATTCACCTATACAAGGAAATACTCACCACCCATGTGGTTTAAACGAGACCGGTTATAACTGTAAGGCACAGGATTCTCTCGAGTTCAACTCGAGAGAATCTCTCGAGTTGGAACCCCTAGAGGTCGCCACGTGTCTCCTTTGACACCCCTTAACCATGGGTAAGGTTCACCCACCCCTAGGGTTCATCACCCATCCTTGGTTTTTTTTATATTATTTTTTAAATTAAAAAAACTGTTTTTAGAGTTTTTTAATATTAAAAATATTTTTTTAATTTAAAAAATAATAATTAATTAAAAAAAAAAACAACCAAGGATGGGTGAGTGAACCCTAGGGGTGGGTGAACCTTACCCATGGTTAAGGGGTGTCAAAGGAGACACGTGGCAACCTCTAGGGGTTCCAACTCGAGAGATTCTCTCGAGTTGAACTCGAGAGGATCCTGAGCCTAACCGTAAGACTACGCGTGTTTATTGCAAACTTTCACGAGAGAACAAAATTCAAACTTAACGGAGGTTAGTTACGTTGACACTTGTGAAATGTTATTAACATAGGATTCTGAACTGAAGTAATAGATCTCATGAATCTAATATAAACACGATGGGATGAGATGAACCATCATCTGATTCCATTCATCTAGTGCAGATCTTGTGGACTAGTCCCAACAATAGTCATTTCTCATCTGAATATTCAAATTTTCAATATAGGTTGCATTTGTTTGATGGGAAAATAAGTGCATGAATATTATTATTATTTTTTTTAAAAGTTATGTTTTGTGTTTGACATGTTACAAAATGTATGTTTTACTGTAAATATTTCTCTAATTTTATTTTAGGTTTCGAAGAAAATTTCTCTCCAAAAAAGGAGGAGAATTTATTGTTGAGAAAAAAAAAAAAATCTTTTTTCACAACATTTTCCCTCCAAACAAACAAAGTCACGGTAAATGTTATTCATATGCACACCAAAAATTGGTAAATTAGTGTGTCATAAAGTTGCACATTCCATGGAATGCTTCAAACACCTTTAACCCTCAGACCTAGGCACAACGTCGAACCACATAAATTTACTAGTTTTTGCATGTATTTTGTTCTCTTTAACTTTGATTTATTTTTACAGGTCATGATTCTGACAAGAATAAAGGAGCAGTCGTGATAATTATTGGAATAGTTGGTTTTGGTGTGCTGTTATTTGGATTGAGTGTTTGTTTCATAAGGAAGAGGAAGAATATACTAAATATATGGAAAAGGAAGACGGAAGAAAGAGGTACCAAGAAACCTTTTCCATTAGAAAATAAATGAACATGGGCATGCAATTCCATTACTTTGTTTTCATCTAATGTTTCTCCTAGTGTCTCCAAACTAGGTACCAGGGAAAAGAGCCAAGATCTGTTGTTATTTGATGTGGTTATACCGGGTACCAGAAACTACTCAGATGAAAATAAAAAGGATGATTTTGAGTTGCCGATATTTGATTTTAGTACCATAGCAATCGCTACAGACCACTTCTCTGATGCAAATAAGGTTGGGCAAGGAGGTTTTGGTTGCGTTTATAAGGTAAATTCTAGGTTCATTTTATGTTAGAAAAAATGATTATAATGAGTGAAAGTGTTTAGAAACATAATTTTCGAAGTTATGGATGAAAATATCAGGGTACGTTGGTAGAGGGAAAAGAAATAGCAGTGAAGAGACTCTCAAAGAATTCAGGGCAAGGTGTGGAAGAATTCAAGAATGAAGTTTTGTTAATTGCCAGACTTCAACATAGGAATCTCGTTCAACTTCTCGGTTGTTGCATTGAGATGGAAGAAAAGATGTTGGTTTACGAGTACATGCAGAACAAAAGCTTGGATACCATTATCTTCAGTTCGTCCATCTCAACACTTCATCTATTTATATTAATTGCATTTTCTCTTATTCTTTGATCATCTTCTACTTCGTTGAATCTAAACGCAAGCTAGATTAATTAACTTCCTAGAACAAAATTGTTTGCTCCAGACAAAGAAAAAAGCTTGTCACTAGATTGGGGAAAGCGCTTCAATATTATTGGTGGGATCGCCCGAGGTCTTTTATATCTTCACCAAGATTCTAGATTTAGAATCATTCATAGAGATCTCAAAGCAAGCAACATTCTACTTGACAATGAGATGAATCCCAAAATTTCTGACTTCGGTATGGCAAGAATTTTTGGAGGAGATCAGATTGAAGCAAATACAAAAAGAGTTGTCGGAACATAGTAAGTATCATAAAGAACATACATATTTTCATTCATCCATCTCACCACTTTAAATATTATTCTTGGCTGGTGGCATGCAGTGGTTATATGTCTCCCGAGTATGCAATGGACGGGCTCTTCTCAATGAAATCTGATGTCTTTAGCTTCGGTGTTCTAGTGTTAGAGATAATAAGTGGTAAGAAAAACAAAGGATTTTATTATTCCGACAACCAACTTAACCTTCTTGGACATGTAAGTACTAAAATAATATAATGTTCTTTAATATAAACTCTATTTATATTTGTAATGGCATTGCCTTTTTTATTCTTTAACTTAGAAAGACAATGATATGGATATATATATTGCAGGTGTGGAGACTATGGAGAGAAGGAAAGGCAGTTGCTTTACTAGATTCATCTATGAGAGATTCATGTCCCACATATGAAGTGTTGAGATGTATACATGTCGGCCTCTTATGTGTACAGGAACGCGCAGAAGATAGACCGACAATTTCATCAGTGATTTTAATGTTGAATAGTGAAAATGCAATATTGCCCCAACCTAAAAACCCGGGCTTTTGTCTAGTAAGGAGTCCCATTGAAACAGAATCATCTTCTAGTAAGCAAGAATCATGTACCATAAACCAAGTTACAGTTACAATGCTAGAAGCTCGATAATAAGAGATATCATAGGAATGTCTCTATATATATCAAAAACTTAAGGAATCTTCTATTTTCTTGTCATTCTTATGTCTCTTGAATATTAATGTCTACTTTCAATCATGGAGCTAGTTGAGTGTATGGAATAATCTTCTCATGAAAAAAATGAGGGATATATATATATATAGGATTATGATGCTAGACTAGTGCCTAATAAGGGAATCCTACGACTGAGTGTTATATCATATATAATGGACACTACAAGAAATCTACCGATTAGTGAAATATTGTTTGTCGATATTCCGTTGGAGATTCTAGCATCACTAATGGGTTTAGAGTAATTAGTGACGAATTATTTCCATCTCTAAAAATAAAAACTTTTAAGGACGAGGGAAATATTTCCATCTCTAAATTTTATTGGATGGAAATATTACCTTCTTTTCCAAGAATAGACTGATAGATGAAGGATAAAAGGTTAAAAGATGCATGACTCAGAAATAGAAGAATGACTAGCTGGAATGAAATTCATTAATTTTTATTAGACAAGTCTACAGAAATTCTTTTGATGTACTTATTTATAAAATTACCTCATTAGGATATGAAGTCAATGGCCATGGATCTTTAGAATACCACCAGTTGTTTAGCGCAAATCATTCATCATCCATGCATCTTGATCGAACCTTGGTGGTGATCACCAATCTGCTTGAGGGTTATTCCATTATGCATCAGGATTTAATTCATCATTTTAAAAAACCGTTTTCTACTTTCTATCCTCGAATTATTCCCATAAACCAAGTGGTTCATTCGTTAGAAAATTTTCTTTTGAAAGGCTTGAGAATAGGCTTGGAACTGATTCTTGTGATATATATATCACTTGACTACAAGTTATAGTAATCTCTATTGTATCAACTGGTTCCTTTGATAAACATGTGACAAAAAATTAGCCTAAGCGGATGTTTAAGACGGCATAGCCTAACTAGAGCTTAAACATATTCGATCGGGCTGATATTTTACCACTTGTCTCCTAAGAACCCACATTGATACCTAACTTTCAGATTTGAAAATTTTGAAAAACACAAGGCATGATGAGCCACAATTGCATAAAAGTAACGATGACTTATAGCTCGGTAGGCTGGCTAGCCACTTCGATCATATGTATATATGGCGATAATCTGCTCCTCACTCGGTGGAGCGAGGAGTTGCGTCTCGTCCCCCTCTGACTCAACACGTGTCCCTCTGAACTCCCTTTAACTGTTGATAATTTTAAATCTTTTGTTTTAAAAAAAAAAACAAGGTTAAGAATGTTAACTCTGAGGTTAGAACGCACCTTAGTTTGAAGATTCATGTGTAAAAAGATGGTATCAACATGTTTTTGGAGGACCCAACAACTTAATCATCAGCGTTTGGAGCCATGAATATGCAAAAGCTCTACGTAGTGAGATGATATCAATAAGACTTCTTCGTAGCTCTAAAGATCTCTTTTTTGCTGAGTGGTGGCTCTTCAAAACGAGTAGCTCTTCGAATGGCTCTGGTATAGAGAGTGAACTCTCGGGATTTGAGAGTATAAATTATTGTACTATGTAATCTAATGCATAATAAAAATTAATTATTGAGTGTCTTTGTCCGTGAATGTAGCCTTATTGAGGTGAATCACGCATATATATATATATATATATCTTGTGTTGTGCTTTCACATGATTTTCGTATTTGTTTGTGGTATTATCATCAAACTCCAAAATTGCATTTTTTTTCCTGTAACACAACTTTTTTTTTTTGGGAGAGGAAAGAGGGGTTAGGCAGACTCTGACCAGATGAAATAAAAGAAATAAGAGATTACAGCACTTTATAGAGAGATGATTAGCTCATCTTTGACAATGGATGAGAGAGCACAAGGAAAAGAAATAGGAGTCCAAGACATGTGGTGGCCTATGATACAAAACTGAGCCAAGAAGGTTGCACCCCTGTTAGCAATAGGGTCAGAGAGAGCAAAAGATAAAGATAGGAACCCACTAAAGAGTTCTTCAATCTTAGAGGAGATGGGCCAGCATTCCCATGACCATTCTTGGGAACCAGATAAGCAGCCTGCTACAGTCTGAGATGAAGTGAGAACAATGAGATGGCGGATCCCCTCATCTTGAGCAAACAGAAGACCTTGAAGAACAGTTTCTAGTTTAGCGAGCAAGGAGGATATAGGAGAACATGCACCAACTAGGGCAAAAAAAGCAGTTCCTTTAAAATCACGAAAGAGACATCCCCAACCCGATCGGGAGTCCGAGCTGGCCTCAGCTATGTTCAGGCAAATAGTACCTTCCTCTGGAGGATGCCATTTTATACAAATGAGAGGTTTGAATGAAAAGTCCGCATTCAAGCCCCAAGCTGAAAAGAAGTCTCCGCGTTCAAGCCCCGCAACACAACCTACCTGGGACTTCATATGAAGCATTTGCTTGTGTGCTTGGTTAGACAAATCTAATATGGTAGCACTTTTCCACATTTTACAAAAGCATAGGAACCCATTATTACGGATAGAGACTACTTAATAAAGAGTATATCATCTCCTCTACAATATTCCTGAGAGAGATAAAATAAAAGCAGCAATAAGTCCGGTTTCCTTCCCATCCATTTTTTCATTTTTTTAGATAAGAATACAAAAACAGTTGTGGTCCATGTCATATTTTTTTATTTTCTTGTTTAAAAGAAGGGTGCAAATCCTCTCCAGTGATAACCGGATGTGGCACACCCGGTTATCACCCCTAGAGGTCGCCACGTGTCTCCTTTGACACCCCTTAACCGTGGGTAAGGTTCACCCACCCCTAGGGTTCACCCACCTATTTCTGGTTTTTTTAAAAAAAATATTAATTCTATTTTTAAAATTAAAAAATTGTTTTTAATATTAAAAAAACTTTTAAAACATTTTTTTAATTTTAAAAATAGAATTAATATTTTTTTTAAAAAACCAAAAATAGGTGAGTGAACCCTAGGGGTGGGTGAACCTTACCCACGGTTAAGGGGTGTCAAAGGAGACAAGTGGCAACATCTAGAGGTGATAACCGGATGTGGCACATCCGGTTATCACTGGAGATGATTTGGCACCTTAAAAGAAAGGAAAGTAGATGCAGAAGAAAGTGGACCTAGCATTGCTCAAATATAAAAGTTGGGTTAAAAAATTCACTTTCTAGCGACCTTCATAGGTGTGTGAATCAATGCAAACCTTGCAAACCCAAACCCCAAAAATTATGAACAATAAACTAAAAGAGAAGAAGACAAAAAGAAGGAGAATGAGAAAACATTTGCAAATTTTATTATGAGCTAGGCATCAATCTTGAGATCGATGTATTTCCTTCGAATTGTGTGAAAATTGAATAGTTGTTGGATTAGAGCATCTTGTATCTATCAACCATCAAACAAAAAGAAAAGAACAATAACAGAAGGAACACAAAGACCAATAGAGAAGAAAGAAAAACTATATGGACCAAACACTTATGGTTCTTAAAAATAATGTTTGGAGCTGTGAAGATGACGGTTTGAAATTCATTGTTTCCATTCTCTAAAACTGCACATTTAAAAAACTTGAAAGAGAGATGTTTAAGAGAGACCTAACAAATGGGAGATAAGAGCATCAACAGACATTTCAACTTTGTAATAAAGTTTTCTTAAAATCATTTACATCAAGATAATTTAGGTTTTAATAGTGAATTTAGGTGGTGCCGCCCACTATGATTATAGGTGGTGCATAGAAAAAATATCTACGGGATAGATATGTAAGCACCCAATTTTTACACCCTCCTCTAACCATGCATGGTTAAAACTCTTAATCATAGTTATCCTTAACTAAACCATAGGTAAACCCTAGCTAAACCCTAGGTAGAACTCTGTCAAACCCTAGATCTAACTCTAGGTGAACCCTAGGCCTAACCTTAATTAAAACCCTAAACCCTAGTTAAACCCTAGATAGGACCCTGTCAAACCCTAGACCTAACTCAAGGTGAACCCTAGGCCTAACCTTAGTTAAAACCCTAAACCCTAGCTAAACCCTAGGTAGGACCCTGTCAAACCCTAGGTAAACCCTAGACCTAACTCTAGATGAACCCTAGGACTAACCCTAGTTAGAACCCTAGGGTAAACCCCTTCGGGCTCAAGGCCCATTAGCAAGCCCATACCCTCAAAATCGGAGTCCAGACCACCTGTGGACCCAACAGGGGCCCACAAGCCCTTAGGAGTCTTTAGGGTGGGGCCCACGGGCCCAAATTCAAATTTCAGAGAATGACGGTAATAACTTTACCTCAATTTCTCATTTTAGGGTGGTGAATCAGTGACCTACGGCTTACGTGTGTGGGGGTTTAGCCCAAAATAGCAAAGTCAGATAATGGCGGTAATCCAATTACCACCATTAGCATTTCCTCTTCTTCAGGAATAACGGTAATGAAATTATCGCTATTGGTTCCCCACAACTGGAAAAATACCCAGAAGGCCCCTGGCCTTCCCCTCCACTCCTATATAAACCCTTTCCATCTTCACTTCAAACCACTCCTCAAACACCCATACCAAACCTATGCCTATACAATGGCCAACCCACCACCCTCCACCTGAGACCACCCTCAGACCTCCTCAAGACATCACAGGAGTCCCCAGGCCTCTCCTTGCTGCTCAGCCACTCCTGCGTGCATCCAAGCTGAGAGGGTAGACCCCCTACTCTTACTTTTTCTCTTTTGTTTTGTTATTATCACTATAAGGGGCCCCTGGTCCTGTTCCAGGGGTCCCCATATCTCATCATTTGTTGCCCTTATTGCACTCCAGCCAGGGATAGGGGTCCTCCCGCCTTAACCATAAGCGAGGGGGAACCCCCTTGAGGCTTAACTCAGTTTAACCACACCCCCACTTGCATGAAAGCTTCCCTCAGGCTCTGGGGGACCCTCGGTCCATGAGGGATCCCCTAGAAGTCCATGGGTGCAGTCCCCAACAGGAGAATATGGTTTTTTTGGAAAAAGTCAGAAATGGCGGTAGAATAACTACTGTCATTTTCATCTTTCCCCTTTAACAGCCTCTTAACCATGGTTAGGTTAGGTCCTAATCCAGTCCAGGGCCATATTTGCAATCCTCAGACTTTTGGCTATCTCCTGTAATCATCACAGCTCTTAACCATGACCTTAACCATGGTTAAAACAAACCTAAACCTAGAGTCAGTTATTGGCGGTAGAGCATCTACCGCCATTTCAGACTGTTAACCAAGCCATGTTCAGCTCACTGTGGGGCTCATATGTGACCTCCCTCTGGGCCCACCAAAAGCCCAGGGTCATCTTAAGACTTCAGGCTACACCTCTGTAGCCTCAATTTCCCCTGAATCATCTTCTAACTCTAGTTACAGCCAAAACCATTGTAGTTAATATACTGTAAATGGCGGTAGACTCTTTATTGCATTCCAAAATAGCACTATTTTGGAATGGCGGTAAAGAGATTACCGCCATTTCATGTTTGCTATTCTAGTGGGTTTTGCAAAAGGTTCAAACTAGGTAGGAGGCCAGTATAGGCCATGTCATGTTCCCTGTGCCCCAACCTGACCTGACCAGACCCTTAACCACGGTTAAATCTACCATTGGTTAACATTTAACTATGGTTAAACACACCTCAACCCACAAAATTTTGGAAAAATCTTTAAAAAATCAGATATAATCTAAGGATTTCAGAATGACCTTCTGTTGTCAAAATTACCTTGGTTAGGACCCTTAACCATCGTCAAACCCCATTTTTGGTTAGTTTTTAATCATGGTTAAACAGTCCTTAACTAACAAAAATCTGGAAAAATATTCAGAAATATTCTGAGAAGCCCAAAAATGATCTGTTTCAGTCATTTAACCCTAGTTAGCAATTCTAACCAAGATGACCTCCCTCTTAACCATGGTTAAGCAATCCTTAACCTTGGAAAAAAATCTGGAAAAATCTCAAAAACTTTCAAAAAATACAAAAAGACCAAAAATACAGTTTTTGGACTTTTTTTTTTTTTACTCTGGTTAGCAATCCTAACAATGGTTAGTTTGACCTAAACCTGGTTAGCACCCCTAACCTCGGTCAAACTTTGTCTTAGCCTATCGGGCTCTTTTCTTGACCTACCGAGCCAAAATCCTAGTCTACTAGAGTACTCCTCACCCTACCGGGCTCAACATCTTGCACTTGACCAATCCCGGTCAACCAAACCCTAATCTACCGGATTAGACCCAGTAGTCACCCTTGGTGCACACATACACACCTCCTTAGCCTTGACACGGGCTCATGTGCTAGAACTACGTTCGGTCTGATCTCACCCCAGTGTGAGTACGTAGACAACTTAATCCGGGTTCGACCATAATTTAGCTTTTCTTTCTTAGAATAATCTTATATTAAACACTTAGGCATTTTAACAAATCTTTTACATTAATTGGCTTAATCGTAGGGAATAGGGAACTGTTGTAAAATGAAAGCCTCGGGCTGCCTAACACATTCCCTGGACTTAATCGAAGCTCTTACCCTAATCTCGAATCATAGATCAAGACCTTATCCAAATCCCAGGGACTTATTGCTCCTGAATGAATAAGTCGTGACTCTAAAACATCTTCACACCCGCCAAAGGTAAAATCCGTGAGTAAAAAACTCTCGCGCTCACTAGATGTATCTAAATGTGCTATACAATGGCTAGATAAGTATCCTACGACAAGGGAGGAGTTATTGGACAATCATTTGAGAAGATATCAGTTACCATTGACTAAGGTAGTGGACCCACATGAAAGAAGGATTTAGACGGTCACTTCAGATGATATCAATTTCGTTTGATTTAAGGTAGTGGAACCCACTTAAGTGACAATAACCATGCTCATTTTTTAATATTAATTATATATATTTGATTAAGGTGGATTAGGATGTGAAAAGCCCAGTAAAATTGAAACGTATTACAATTTTTTTCCAAACTCCCATTGTGAAAAACAACAGTGTCCTATGAGCTTAAAGTAAAAAAATAGGAGAGAAAATTTTAAGTTTGTAACAAAGAAAAATAATGACACGTGTCACACGTCCCACCATAGTGAGAGTAGAAGTTTGCATAATAATGTTAATGCCTTGTGGGCTTATCTTATACAAGACTGGATGGACATAAAAATTTTTCTTAACAGTTTAAATATAAAGAGGAGCTCTACATCTCAATAATTACACATTTGCCACCCGTAGTGTAAATAGGGAGCTCCGCATGATGCAAAGCTCCGGCTGAAAATTAATCTCTTTTTTTTAGTTGAGATCATGCTATTGAATTCAAGTAAATTCAATTGCATATGTGTCATGTATGAATTGAAGGATGCAAAAAAAGCGAGAAAGTCAAATTTTGAATTATTTTTCTCCTCCAATCAATACATGCATGACACGCGCACTTGAATTCAATTGAAGTTGGCTATGATCTGATCTCTTTTTTATTGGATCGATCAAGTTGATCAAGTTGAATTCGTTGCATCAGTACATATTCGTCAACCTAAATAGAGAACAGGGCCAACGAGATATGGGATGTGGTGACCAACCAACATATATTATGTATTTAGATAAATTGCATAAGAAATTATACAAAAATAAAATAAAATAATTTCTTGAGTGATGACTGCTAGCAATATTAAAGTTATTGCCAAATCTAAACATGTGGAGGGGTCTCAAGTCTCAACTACATGTAGGGGTGGGGACAAGCCATTTGTACTCAAGCTCCGCTCCTTAATTAAAAGCTCGGCTTGGTTTGCTTAACAAATAAGCTTGAACGCCATTTTGAACTCATTTAGTAAATGAGTCCAGCTTGAACACCTTTGTATTTCCCTTGTTAAAAGCTTTGACTCGTTTATGTTTATATATATATATATATATATATATATAATATTTTAAAAAAAGCATATGTAAAAATATAATCTAAATACTTCAAATAAAAGAATATTGTTTAAAATAACCATTTATTATATATTTTATTAAAATTAATTATATTTTAATGAAGTTTATTAAAAGTTCAAGCCGAGCTTGAACTTAATTTCCCCATTCATAAATGAGCTGAGCCGAGATTGAACACCCTCAAAAATATATATATTAAATTTATATATATATATATATATATGAAATTAACAGACATTTCAGGAAATTTTGGTCCGACATTTGGAATATTTCGGTCCAAAATTTTGGAAAATAAAATTTTACTAAAATTTTATATATTTATATAAATAACATTATTTTATTTTTAGAAATAAATATATAAATTTATGAAATTTCGATAAAACTATCGAAATATGTTGGAATATTTCAAAATTTTAATTTAAAAAAAAACTATTAAAAAAGTAGTTTTCTGAAATCTGACATTTCAAAATTTAACCCATATCTATTTAGGGGGTGGGAACGAAATCAGGATTTCAAACCTTGCCAAAAATAGAAAAAATTCTTAATTTTACTCATACTCTACCAAAAGTCTTAAAAGAACTATTTAAGACATTCCAAAATAAAAAGGGATTCAAAATATCTTAAAACACCCTACAAAGAAATTTTCCAAACATAGAATGGTCTTTAAAAATAGCTTTTTGACCCTTATACGGTCTCGAGGCGTCGCCCGGATCAAAAGTTAGGACTGCTTTTGGAGTTATTTTTTGGGTGAAAGATATATAACTTCATAGATTAAGACATTTGATATACACAAGTTCGACAGGAACTAGGGGGAAAGTCTGACGGGGATAACACTATACTTTGAGAAGACCAGTTGTGAATACTCTTGGTGAGAGCTTGTTGAGCTGTATGAGGAGCCAGAGAATTTGCGAATCAATTTATATGCATCAGCTCCACACTACCACCGTATCTCCTCAGCTGTTGGAAGTCTCCAAAAATGGATGTAATCTCCCAATGGGCATTATCTGGATTCCCATTCAATTGCTCAATCGTCTCTTTAAAATCAGATTCAATAATGATCTGACCCCAACAATGATGCGTAGCTTCCTGTAAACCCAACCAAATGGCCTCAGCTTCTGCTATTCTGGGAGAACCACCATACAGAACCTTCTGCAAGTAATTAAGAACAACACCCTCATGGTTTCGGGCTACCGCACCCACTGCCATTCCATTTGGAAGAGCAGCACCATCAATATTGATCTTTATCCATCCTTGATTTGGAGGTATCCACTGAGTTGTCCGAGTAGGGGCTATAATGATGTTATTGGGTCCCCCCTGAGCTTCGACGATTTCAGCATTAGAAAATCAATTTTGTTGAGCGACGAGTGGGGTTTGGAGTGACACAATTAAGTAGAGCATCATTCCGGATGTTCCAGATGCACCACAGCGAGAGAGCAATTTGGCTAGCAAGGATATAATTGTGAGATGCAAAATCAGGATAGTGAAACCACTTATACCACCAAGAAAATAAAGATCCTTGGTGTGTGCTGAGGAGAACCAGAGAAAGGGAGGAGGCAAAACATATGCTTCGCATGCAAGGGCATTATAAGAAAAGGTGGGAAGTCGTTTCTTCCGCTGATCGGCATAGGGGGCTTATGGCATCGACCGAAACATGTCTCTTCCGAAGATATTCCCCCAACGGCCAACTGCATTGTGGCAAAGCCGCCACATGAAAACATGAATCTTTAGCAAGATTGGAATCTGACATAGTGTTTTCCATAATTTGCTTTCATCCATCTCCATACTATGGCTAGAGGAAGGTTGCAGGGCATCGAATTCCTACTGCGCTAAATGCGTCGCAGAACTCACCTTGAATGCTTCAGAAGTGGAATAGTGCCAAACAAGCTTATTCGGGATGGATGTTGAGAATGCTTATCGGAATTTTGCAAATTTCAGAGATTGAATCCTGGTGAAATAAATTCCTAAGCACAATGAGATCCTAGCGGCCTTCCCCCAAATTGATGAAATTGGAGGCTGTTAGCCTCTGCAAGGAAGTGTCGAGTATCGGGCCGGATTGGTTTGAAAGAAGGGAGGGACGACACCTAAGGGTCCTCTTCTGCTTTCACAAAATCGCCCGACCCTATTTTTCATCGAATACCTTTCTCAAGGATTGCTCGACCTGCCAAAATGTTGTGTCAGGCCCAAGATGCTCGGTGATTTGTCTTCGTTTGAAGGAATGAGGGTAGTATAAAACTTTCAGTAATTGAGCCCAAAAAGTGGTCGATCGGCTGAGTTCACGGAGGCCATCCTTGTTTTGCAAGAAGACCCAAATTGAACTAATGCAAGTTGCGAATTACCAATCCCCTTTGTTTCTTAGCTTGATTAACTTTGTCCAGTGAAGTTTGTGCTCACTGGATTGGTGCCACCAGAATTTTGTAATGGCCGCATTTACCTCCTTCAACCACCCTTTTGGACAAAGAAAACAACTCATTGTGTATGCGGGTTAGGAGAGAACTACGGCTCGAATTAAAACTCTCCGACCTGCTTAGGTTAGGAGGGAACCCGACCACCCTTGAATCCGTTGAATAATGCGTTGCTTGAGGTTCTCAAACACTTTCATCTTGGATAGGCCAAATTCTGAAGGAAGGCCCAAGTATTTACCAAGTTTAGAGAAATTCTTGATAAGGAGAATCTTAACAATAATTCTCTTAAACTGCCATGGAGTATTAGCGCTGAATGAAGCTCCCCACTTGTTGTGATTTACGAGTTGGCTGGGGGCTCGCCCATATTTGGAGAGGATCTCCATCACATAAGCAAGTTCGTCCAAGTTGGCTTTTAAGAAAACCAAACAATCGTCCACCAAAAAAAGGTGAGATAGAGTCGGAGCTCTCTTAGTGATTGTAATTTTGCTCAAGTTCCCAATATGTAATTGCATGTTGTAGGAGGCATGAAAGAGCCTCCGCGCATATGAGAAAAATGTATGGAGATAAGGGATACCCTTGGCGCAGGCCTCGGGATGGAGTGATAAAATCTTGCGGTTCCCCATTTAGGACAACCGAGTAGGTAACAGTGGTGATGCATTGCTTAATCCTAGAGATCCATTTGTTACAGAACCCCATTCCGTCCATGATTTTAGAAATGAATGATCATTCAGCACGATCATTGGCACGGTTCAAATCTAACTTAATCGCCACCAATCTTTCCTTTTCCTTTTTAGGAAGTTGTGAATTTCAGGGTTGATGAAGACGTCTGTAATTTTTTATTTTCGACTTGCCTTATTTTTATCTTTCCGTTCTAAGAAGGCTTGGTCATTCAACATGATCATTGGCACAGTTCAAATCTAACTTAATCGCCACCAATATTTCCTTTTTCTTTTTTTCCTTTTTAGAAAGTTGTGAATTTCAGGGTTTTGATGAAGACTAAGAAGGCTTCTCCCACTCATTCTATATCATAATTCATAGGTGCATCCTAATATTTGATTCGTAGATTTTATTTACAATTTTTTTTTGGGCGCTTCACCTAAAAGGACATGCTTTGCATTTTTATTATCTAAAATGACATGCTTTTGACAAATTATAAAAAAAAGCATGTTTTGCATTTTTATTACCTAAAAGGATATGCTTTTAACACATTTACAAAAACACATTTACCCCTCCGCTATGCATATAAAAACCAAATACTAAAAGTGTAATATTCGGATAAATATCCTATTTGGTAAAACTTTTCAAACAATGCCCTTTCAGGTGATATTTTTTATTTAGGGTGACAAAACAGTACTTCCCCCCACCCCACCCCCTTTTGGCATTAATTTCTTTGTTTTATTATCTAAAAAGATTGAGATTATGCTTAGCATTGCCCTGTCTTCATAAGCATTTCCATGATAGAGATTCAATTTAGGACATATTTGTCCTTAGCCTAAAAATGTAGCCCCAATGCAGACTTTCGATCTCTCCCAAAGGTAGCCACATGTGTTACTATTTTTTCCCATTCTTATAACTGTCTTAAAAAAAATTGTTTCTTTTAACCTTTGGAAGGTAGCAACCCGTTTGGGGCTAACACTCTTATCTTTCAATGGGAGGAGAGCCCTATAAATAAAATATTAGGGGTTGTACCAAACATTAAGAAAAACAAGGCATGTTAATGACTTTACCAATCAATTTTCTTTCAAAAAAGAAGAAAAGAATATGTGCTTTTTCTTATAGTAATCTGTTGAAATTGACAGTTAATGTTCTGTAAATTAGCAACTTTTCTAAACTGTAAAAATGTGTTGAAAAATTAATTTCTCATAACTGAAACTGTAAGAGGAGAGAAGGAAGGAGAGAGAGAGAGAAAAAAAAAGTAGAAAAAGAGCCATTGATAAAAATAGCAGCGCTAAGGAAAACACGACTTAATATGTGACACTGCTAGGGCTAATTTGAACGTACTTGGATTTCAATTATTTCATTGTGGTAAGGGTTAGGCCTAATTTTAAGAGACTGTTTTGTGCAAATCTCCTAAACAGATCTTTTGTGTCCCCACCACTACACATGATACGTTAGTAACAACGCAAATTATGAAGGTCAAATTTGCCTCTTAATATAATGATATACCTACAATTGGTGTACGCATGCGTACAAAATTTACAGCGTAGCCCACCCGGGTGTGGTTCATTGGCTTAAGTGGCTGTGCTGCACACTAGATGCCTTGGGTCGACACTCCGTGCCACATCCATACTTACCACTTAGGTGTGCGGGCTTCCACCGTGCATGCGGAGGCCTTCGTCATCTAGCATGACGGTCACCAGAGGCTTTTTTACCTCCCAAAAAACAAGAAAAATTTCCTGCGTACACCAATGCCCACCCTTTGGTCAATACATGTGTGCGGACTTTCCTACACAAACGGACTCTAAATAACGACTTGTGAGAGATTTTTCGGATCAACAAGAATACCCACAAAACAGTATATTCTTAACTGTTTAAATACAAAGCAGAACTTGCTTCATTGAATTGAAGCTGAGCTCACCTTTTCAGTGTATTCCGCGGTAATCTTGTAATTATGGAAGAAGTGTTGTGCAAAACTGTTCTTGACTTTCACCATAGTTACAAAACTGCCACTGTCATACACTTAAAATGGTGAGCTCCGGTTCAAGTCCGTGAAGCAGCGGAGCTCTGCATCAAAATTAGTCTCTATTCTTTCTTAAATAAATGAATAAGACTACCCATCTTTTAGGGAAAAAAAGTCAAATCTTAAATAAATGTACAAGACTAGGGTGGCAATTGGAAACACGTCTAAAAAGAAATGCTTAATTGGACTTTAAGCTTGTTAAGTTGAATGTTAATTGTATGTCTACATTTTAGAGATTTTAGAGATAAAAATCTCTACTAAAAAGTAGCTATGAAGATTTTTATCCCTAAAATCTCTGAAATGTAGACATGCAATTATCATTCAACTTAACAATCTAAAGTTTAACTAAGCATAATTTTCAAATAAACACTTCTTTTTAGACTAGTGTTTCCAAACGTTACCTAGTACATCAGCCAAGTTAACAATCCGGATTCAGTCCATCGCATGGCAATGTTCATGGAAAGAAAGATCAAAGAAGACTAGGAATTAGGAAAGTGATATAAGAGTCAATGATTTAAATGCTGTCCGTCCTTCCTATATATCACACCGTTCAAATGTCATGAACCAAAAGAAATTTAATAAAAGGAATGCTAAAAGAGAGAAGCTGCTCACAGATACAATGAGAAAAGTCATTGTGCTCCAATCTTACATTATTTTGTGCTCCATTTTACTCATTTTTCTCTCGAACATTTCCATTGCTGTAGACACCATTACTCCAAATCAAACAGTAAGAGATGGAGAAACGCTTGTATCCGCCGACGAGAGGTTCGAACTAGGATTCTTCAGCCCCGGCAATTCGAAGAAGGGATACGTGGGGATATGGTACTACAAGAAAATTCCAATTCAAACTGTTGTTTGGGTTGCAAATAGAGACAACCCACTTACAAATTCATCCGGAATTTTAAGGATCGGCGACGAGGGTAATCTCATCCTTTTGAATGAACCGGAGGCAAGTGTTATATGGTCGTCGAATCAATCCAAGGCAAATAATCCAGTTGCACAGCTCTTGGACTCTGGAAATCTTGTCATCAGAGAAGCGAACGACGAGGATCCCAAAAACTATCTATGGCAGAGTTTCGATCGCCCGACTGATACGATGTTACCAGGTATGAAGCTAGGATGGAACTTAAAAACCGGCTTGAATTGGAATATAACGTCGTGGAAGAGCGAAGACGACCCATCTACTGGAGACTATTCTTACAGTATAAATCCTAATGGCTTCCCAGAAGCATTTCTGTTGAATCAACAGGTCCCGAAATATCGAAGTGGACCTTGGAATGGGCTCGGGTTTAGTGGTGTCCCGGATATGAAGCCCAATTACATCTTCAACTTTAGTTTCACTTCCAACCAAGAGGAGGTATATTACTCATTTTCACTCAAGAACGAGTCTTACTTTTCAAGGTTGATGATGAATCATAGTGGTCTGCTTCAGCGATATACATGGCTCGAAAAAAGTCGTTTCTGGAACCTTTTCTGGGAATACCCGAAAGACCGATGCGACAATTACAGGGAGTGTGGTGCTTACGGTATCTGCGACATAAATGCCTGGCCCATATGTAAATGTGTAAAAGGGTTCGAACCCAAGAATCAAGACGATTGGTTCTTAAAAGATGGGTCTGGTGGGTGCATCAAGAAATCAAAATTTGATTGTCAAAAGGGTTATGGGTTCTTGACATTGAAGGGGATGAAGCCACCCGATACATCGCTCTCTTTTGCAAACAAGAGCATGACTCTCAAGGAATGTGAAGCGCTATGTCGGAACAACTGTTCATGTACAGCTTATGCAAACTCTGATATCACCGGAGGAGGGACTGGCTGTGTGATTTGGACCGGTGATCTTTTGGATCTCCGAGAGTTCCCCAAAGACGGCCAAGATGTCTATGTCCGAGTGGCAGCTTCTGAACTAGGTACTTTTAATTTTCACAAATTCTCTTAGATGTTTCAATTTCCAGTTGGTGAATAGGTAATCCTCAAATTATTCAGGGTTTGCTTACCATGCTTAGGATCTGTTCCAATTTCCGAAGCGTGCCATATGTAACTCGGTCAGTTAGCAGAGTTAGTGAATTGTCGTAGACAAGAAAATAGACTTCAAATTCTCTCCATTTGTAAACAGAGTCCTTGAAGTCCTGTTATGCCCCTGAGGATGCCACGTGTCCCTATTGACACCCCTTAACTGTGAACTAGTAAGAAGCCGGTGCATCGCACGGACACTTTTAATATATATATATATATAAGGTTGGTAATTGAGTGCAATGGTGGAGAGACGCAATCCTTTGGAATTTGATGGGAGTCGTGGTACACAGGTATTGTGTCCTAATCCTTCCTCAAAACCCTCCTGAGATGCTAGGTATTGTGTCCTTATCCTTCCTAAAAACCCTCCTAAGATGCGACCTGGACCCTAAGGGTTCTGTTTTAATTAGTAGTAATAATAAGTTTCACCCTCCCCTAGCGTTCACTCACCTATCTTTGATTTTTAGAAAAAAAATCAAAATTAATTTTTAACCCTACGGTTAAAATAGTTTCAAAATTTTTTTTTCTAAAAATGAAGGATAGGTGGGTGAACCCAAATGATGGGTGATCTTAAACATAGTTAAGGGTTGTCAATAGGGACACATGGCGACCTCAAGGGCATAAACTAGACTCCAAGGAGTCCAGTTACAATTTGAGAGAATTTCGAGTCAAGTAAAAAAAGGTTCATAGAGTAACTGATCCCCATCGGATCTTCATCCAACGACACAAATTTTCTGTTCTTTTCTAGTTTTTTTTTGCCTCCTCAGAGGAAGTCACAGATTGATTTAGAACTGGAAAAAATCAATGGTACTTTTATTCTCACCAGTAATTGTTAAGGTCTATTACAAAATTAGAGCAACACATCAATTCTCTCTGGGTTCCACCATAGACCAAAGTCAAGTTTGGCAGCCTGAGGGATATGCTTATGCTCCTACAAGAGTGGGACCTGCGAGTGCGGAGTCCATTTACCGTGTGCAGCATGGCACACAGATCTTGTATTCAAACTTATGTTTTTTACTAACATGCCCAATCTATTATCTATTAAGTAGGGGCACACAGGATATGTGTGCCATGATGCACACATTAAACGGACTCGCAAGTGCACCCTCTAATGCTAAAATTACCCCACCAGAAATGTTATTAACATATGATTCTGAACTGAAGTAATAGATCTCATGAATCTAATATCAACATGATGGGATGGCCTCAATCATCATCTGATTCCATCGATCTACTGCAGATCTTGTGGCCAATCCCCGACAATAGTCATTAGTCATGCATATTCTAATTTTCCATATAGTAAATCTTATTCATAAGCACACAAAAATGGTAAATTATCCCTGTCACAGAGTACACAAAAATGAGAAGCAAGAGAGATGCATCAAACACATTTATTCCTGGCTTTACTATTTAGAATCTCGCTAAGGATCATTTGATCATTTCAGAAGAAGGTGGGAGCTCGGTGTCTGGCAGCGATACTGACAAGAGTAAAGGGGTAGTGGTGATAGTTATTGTAACAGTTGGTGTTGGTGTACTGTTATTTGGATTGAGTGTTTGTTTCATAAGAAAGAGGAAGACTATGCTAAGATTGTGGAAAGGGAATATAGAAGAAAGAGGTACAAGAAACCTATTCTATTAGTAAAAATAAGCAAGGACTTGCAATTCAATTACTTTGTTTTCATCTAATGTTTCTCCTATTGTCTCAAAATCAGGCACCAAGGATAAGAGCCCAGATCCGCAGTTATTTGATGTAACCATACCGGGCACTAGAAACTACTCGGATGAAAATAAGAACGGTCTTGAGTTGATGTTATTTGATTTTAGTACCATTGCGACGGCTACAGACCAGTTCTCTGATGCAAATAAAGTAGGACAAGGAGGTTACGGTTGTGTTTATAAGGTAAATACTAGAATTATTGTATGTTAGAAAAAATGAATATAATGATTGGTTGTACTTAAAAAGATGATTTTTGGAGTTATGGATGCAATACCAGGGTAAGTTGATAGAGGGAAAGGAAATAGCAGTGAAGAGACTGTCAAAGAATTCTGGCCAGGGAACAGAAGAATTCAAAAATGAAGTTATGTTAATTGCCAGGGTTCAACACAGAAATCTCGTTGGACTTCTCGGTTGCTGCACTGAGATGGAAGAAAAGATGTTGATTTATGAGTACATGCAGAACAAAAGCTTGGATATGATTATTTTCAGTTCGTCCATCTCAACAATTCATCTATTTAGATTACTTATATTCTCTTTTTATCATCTTCTACTTGATCTCTAATCTAACAGAAGTTAGAGTTAACTTACTAGAAAAAAAATGTTTGCTCTAGACAAAGAAACGAGCACGTTACTAGATTGGCGGAAGCGCTTCGACATTATTAGTGGGATTGCCCGAGGTCTTCTTTATCTTCACCAAGATTCTAGATTTAGAATTATCCATAGGGATCTCAAAGCTAGCAACATTCTACTTGATGGAGAGATGAATCCCAAAATTTCGGACTTCGGCATGGCACGAATTTTTGGAGGAGATCAAATTGAAGCAAATACAAAAAGAGTTGTCGGAACATAGTAAGTAACCATAGAGAACATACATATATGTTCATGCACCCATCTCACCACCTTAAATATTATTCTTGGTTGGTGGCATGCAGTGGTTATATGTCTCCTGAGTATGCAATGGATGGGCTCTTCTCAGTAAAATCTGATGTCTTCAGCTTCGGTGTTCTAGTGTTGGAGATAATAAGTGGTAAGAAGAACAAAGGATTTTATTGTTCCGACAACCAACTCAATCTTCTTGGACATGTAAGTACTAAAAGTATATACGTTCTTTCTTCTAAAATCTATTTATATTTGTAATGACATTGCCTTTAATTGAGAAAAACAATGTTATGGATATATTGCAGGTGTGGAGACTATGGACAGAAGGAAGGGCAGTTTCACTACTGGATTCATCCATAGCTGATTCATGTCCCACATTCGAAGTGTTGAGATGTATACAGGTTGGCCTCTTATGTGTACAGGAAAGTGCAGAAGATAGGCCAACAATTTCGTCTGTGATTTTAATGTTGAGTAGTGATAATGCAATATTGCCTCAACCTAAAAAGCCAGGGTTTTGTTTGGGAACAATTCCCATTAAAACAAAATCATCTTCTAGTAAACAAGAATCAAGTAGTACTGTGAACCAAGTTACAGTTACTATGCTAGAAGCTCGGTAGTAAGAGATCTCATAGGAATGTCTCTATTTATATAAAAAAACTTGAAGATTTTTCTATTTTCTTGTCATTCTTATTTATGTTGAATACTAGTGTGTACTTGGTTGTACGGAATATTCTTCTTTTACATACATAGAAAATTGAGGCATAGGTGAGAAAGTAGTGCATAGGAAAATAATGCTTGGGAAGTAGGTGTGATGTTATTTCCTATGTATTTTGAATTAGTTTTTTTTTCTTCTATAAAGTCAATCAAATTGAGCATTTTGTCATTGCAATTTCTTGGAATCAAAATTTGAAATGTAGCCATAGATATATTTGAAGACTTCCACTTCTCTTTTTGTAATCTCTTTTTTCGATTTTTTATTTTGTAATTGAAAGTTGTGCATTTTCCTACTTTCCTTGATATTCAATTCGAGCTAAATTTTAGGCTCTTGGTTTTGTCATTATGTCAAGTCCCCGCTGAACTGATTTGCCATGGTGTACAAGGTCTACAGTAAATTATTGGACTATCGTTAATGACATAGATGACTTTACAAGAATAATTTTCTACACTTATAGAATAGTGCTTTTAACTTATTCGTAGAATTTAACTTCAAAGTGGAGCTTTGCTTCACGAAAAAAAAAGCGGAGCTCCCCTTTTTAGTGTAAAGGTGAGTTCGTTGGTTGTAAGGACCACGGATATCTATAACTGTAAAGTCCTTAATTGTGTTGGCTTATTTCCGAGACCAAAACAGTGTCTAGTTTGTATCAGTCCCTGCCTCCAGTAGTCATGTAGTGAAGATGAAGAGTGAAGAAAAAGTAATCAAGCTCTGCTCTCTCATTAGGATGGTAAGTAAGACCTAGATAATTAGTTTATACTTAGGTGCATGGAATTGACTTAAATCATAATTTATACCCCTAGGTGGCTATATAAAAAGAGTAACATCTGTTACAATTTCGGATTACCAAATTCTCAAAGGAATTGGCCAATCCGATTGATCAACCCCGATCTCGTTAGACCAAGGGAGAGAAA
This sequence comes from Tetracentron sinense, assembly GCA_015143295.1. Taxonomy (NCBI): domain Eukaryota; kingdom Viridiplantae; phylum Streptophyta; class Magnoliopsida; order Trochodendrales; family Trochodendraceae; genus Tetracentron; species Tetracentron sinense. The sequence goes on from CM026553.1 coordinate 53,374,791, forward strand.
AAATGTATGGCTTAATTATTCTTCCAAAGAGTGTTTTGTCTTGGTTGATATGACTTGACGAACTTAGTCGACCGACTATACTCTCGGTCGACCGACTATATTCTCGTTTGACCAAGTTGCACAGAACAATCAAATTCTGAGATTGTAAAGTATCCTTTGGTTTGCTCTATAATTATAACCTCTTACCTAATAAGTATTCAAGAATTTTTGTGCGTGAGAGAATAGAGTGGAGGCTGTATAAACCTTATCCAGGGTTCCCCATTGTGGTTGGATAAATCCCATTATTCCTCCTCTAGTTGTGCAATAATCTCAATTGTCTATCTTGGACTTGCACTGGTTGATTCTCTGTGATGAGATCCCACTAGAGCTTTGTTGTTCATACCAGAACTTATACCCCCAACAGTCGAGAGAGTGTTCTTTGTTAGGTTGGTGAGGAGCTGATGTCATTGCTGATGGAGTGAGTCCTTTGTGAAGGATCACTGTTTGTGTTTGGAGACTCTAAGAGAAGTTCAGGTTGTTGCGGTTATCCACGGGACTTATGATTACTTGGTGAATTATCGAGGTGGGATGACCGAATACTGAAGGATCATTGTGTTGAGTCCAAAGGAGTCAGTTTCGAGTCTTGTAAGTTTCTATTAACTTTGTCTTAGTGATATCTCTTTGTCTGGATGAGGTCCCGTGGTTTTTCCCAGAAGGGTTTCCACGTAAAAAATCTTGTGTTGTGATAATTGCAAAGAATTAAAATTGGTAGACATCCCTAGGTTAGACCTATTCATCCACATCTAGATCTTAGGGATCATATATCAAGAATACACATTGGGTAATTTCAATAACTGTGATGGCTTATAATTTTAAAAAATCTTTCAAATTCACATTACTCTGATGTAAAGTGAAATGTTCTAATAGCTTGGATGCATAACAACTGCAAATGATAACGAAATAAACTCTTTATATAAACTTTTTTTATCGTAAAATCTTTGCACGATTAGTCACCTTGAAATTTTTGCAACTTATTTCATAAAGAAATGAAACGATTGATTATCAAATAAACTTTTTATGAGATGTTTACATAACAAATTATTGGATGTTTACATAAATTAACAAAATTCAGATTGAACTACATGTTATGGAGGGAAAATAAGTACATCAATTATAACATTAGAATCTCAAACTTCAGATTCTAGTTTGAAAAGAACTTTTTTGCCTTCCTGAGACAGGATAAGTCTAGATCGAGCTCTTCAACCATCATCTTTCTCATTCGAACCCAACTTGCTAAAAAAATAATCTTTGGAAGCTTCCAGTATGAGTTCTATGAGCTGCTTCCATTAGAAGATCCCCACAAAAAAAAATGAGGGAATTGGAGTCGAAAATGTCAATCCCATCTGAGAACACGTCTCCATTCTTCCTCCAAATAAGAAAAATGAAGAGTTTCATTTTAGTACCAATTTCAAACGGAAGTAAGGTTTGAGGGTCTTTGTTTAACTATTGGAAAACAATGAGTTAATTTGCAAAATGTTTACACATAATAGTGTATTTGCAAATTTGGAAAAACCTAGTAGCTGATATGCAAAAACTCCATATAAATATGTATACATATAGGGGCGGAGCTAGGATTTTCTAGTTGGGGGTACCCATGGTTGATTAAAAATAGTAGTAAATGTTAATGGATTTTGTGGAGAAAGATTAGGTGGGTACAAAGTATTCTGTGTGCAGGGATGACGGTTTGGAGGCATAGCCCCCGGGAAAAAATTTTGACGGCTAATTTTTTTTTTTGGTGGCGACGGCTAAGTTATTGGGCCGTTTTGTCCATACATTTTGTACTTATCTTATGAGTATTGTTTCTCCTTGTTTACGAGACAGTTATCCCCTTTCTTCATGACTATGCCTAGATCAATAATTAAACGAATTGGTATAAAAGTTATATTTTGTTTTCAAACGTTCAGGAGACAGTTGCCCCCTTACCCCAAAGCTATGCCATGTTATATGATATAATATAATTTTTTTAAGGGACCACTGCCCCCTTGTCCCATTATTTTGCCTAATTAAATAATTAAATAATTAAACAACTTAGTATAAAAAATAAGAGTTCGGATCTTGTCTAATTGCGATTGAACTTGGACAGTTCAAATGCACTCACATAACCCCCTTTTAACTCTGGTCAAGAACGTTTAGCCTTTAGGGTTAATTTTTTTGCCAAAAACAAAGGTTAGATTGTTGAACCCTAAGGATTAATAAATCTTAACCATATTTATTTGGGGATTAAAAGGCCACGTGCTAACCTGTGGGTGTAATTGAACTCGGGGAGAGTTCAATTGCGATTGAATATGATCTTGACTCAAAAAATAGTTTTTTTTCAAAGTTTGGGAGGCACCTGCCTCATTCCCATAACAATACCCTAAAAAATAGTCTAGTTTTTCAAATATTGAGTGGGGGCACGTGCCCCCACTACCCCCCACTTGGTTCAAACCCTATATTATATAAATAATATTTTGACCTAAGCTCAAGATAACCAAGCCCTAAACAGCCAAGCTTCAAGTCAAGCTAAATCAAACATCATTTGGCTCAAGCTTGGGTTATTTAAACATTGGAGGTCAAATAAAAACATGGTTTGATAGTTGGACCTTAAATGTCATCTTAAGCTTGACGCAAACTAGCCAAGCCAAGCTCACGAGTGAAATTGGCTTGAATCCAACACTAGGTTAGATAGTTATGTTGGTATAACGGTTAGGTCTCCAGTCTAACTGACATTCTAGCTTGGGCTTTTCATTGAAGGCCCAAACACAACCCCTCTCTATTGTAGCAAGAGAGCTATTTTTCTCTTTCCACGAAGTTTCGTGATGAGAGAGAGAGAGAGAGTGATAGGAAGTATGGAGTCTGCCTCGACTGAACATCCTACCTCTGTTCTCGAGGGGTACCTTGGGATTTTTGATTTTTGTTATGTAGTCCTAATACTATTAAGAATAGGTGTAGGCGGCGACTCTTTTTTTCCAGATCGCAACTCTGTAATTCTCTTTAGCTCTAGATCATAGTGAAATCTTGGTGACTCCGTGGACGTACCTCAAATTGAGGGAACCATGTAAATCTGGTGTTCTTGTGTGTTATTTCTTGTTCTTTTTATGTCTAAATTCCGTATCTCACAAATCTTGTTTAGGGTTCATTCCCTAGTAAGTGGTATCAGAGCTCTAGGTTCGAGTGGGAGCGATAGCCGATGATGGAAGGGTTAACATCGACAAGTTCAATGGCACAGATTTTGGTTTCTAGAAGATGCAGATCAAAGATTATCTAAACCAGAAGAAGCTATATTAGCCTCTTTCAGGAAAGAAACCAGATGCGATGGAAGATGATGTATGGGCTCTTCTCGATAGACAGGCACTTGGAGTTATTCGATTGACGCTGTCTCGTAAAGTCGCCTTCAATATAGTGAAGGAAAAGGGTAGAGCTTATGATTGCGCTTTCATATATGTACGAAAAACCTTCTGCCTCCAACAAGGTATGTTTGATGCGACAGTTATTCAGCCAAAAGATGTCAGAAGGTGCGTCCATGGTTGAGCACTTGAACGAGTTCAACATAGTCACTACTCAGTTGAGCTCTATAGAAATCGAATTTGCTGATGAGGTTAGGGCTTTGATTCTATAGTCCTCTTTTGCCAAAAAACCAACACGGCATTGTAACGGTAGTGAGCAGTTCTTCAGGAAATTCAAAATCAAAGTTTGATGATGTTCGGGATTTGATTCTAAGTGAAGAGATTCGCAGGAGGGAATCAAGTGAAACATCGAGTTCTACTTTAAATACCGAATCTATGGGAAGAACGTATGGGATGAAAAACTCTGATTGCAGTAGATCTAAACCCAGAAAAAGAAGCAGATCGAGATCTGGAAAATTATCCGAGTACTGGAATTGTGGGGAGAAGTGACATCCAAAGAGAGATTGTCGAGCACCAAAGAAGAATGACAGAGGTGAGCATAACTCTGCAAATGTCACAGAATCGATTCATAATGCTCTAATTTTGAGCATCGACAGTCCTATTGAATTATAGGTTTTAGACTCAGGGGCATCCTTTCACTCTAGCCCACTTCGGGAAATCATGGAGAACTATATCAGTGGTGATTTTGGAAATATTTATTTGGCTGATGATGAACCTTTGAATATTGTGGGCAAGGGAGATGTTCATATCAGATTACCTAATGGAGGTATATGGAAGATGCAGAATGTTAGGCATATTCCTAGCTTAAAGAGAAACTTAATTTCTGTGAGTCAGCTTGATGACGAAGGGTGTGCAGTAATCTTCGTGGGTGGTTTGTGAAAAATCACCAAAGGAGCTTTGGTTGTAGCTCGTGGAAAGAAGATAGGTACTTCTATATGACGACAAATACTAGAACTACCATTGCAGTTGCTGATGCTTGCGTAGATTCAAATTTGTGACACCGTAAGCTTGGTCATATGAGTGAAAAGGGGATGAAGGTACTTCTGTCGAAAGAAAAATTTTCGAGTATAAAATCAGTGGATATTAATTTGTGTGAGGACTGCATCTTTGGGAAACAGAAGAGGGTCAGTTTTTCGAAGGCTGGCAGAACACCTAAGACAGAAAAATTAGAGCTGGTTCATACTGATGTGTGGGGACCTGCTCCAGTTTCATCTTTTGGAGGCTCATCATATTATGTTGCTTTCATCGATGATTCGACAAGAAAGGTATGAGTTTATTTTTTGAAAAATAAATCTGATGTTTATGATACTTATAAAAAGTGGAAGGCAATGATAGAAATTGAGACAAGTTTGAAAGTAAAGTGTTTGAGATCTGATAATAGAGGGGAGTATGGAGACAACGAGTTTAAACGATTCTATACAATTAATGGGATCAGAATGAAAAAGATTGTTTCTAGGACACCATAATAGAATGGTGTCGCAGAATGCATCAATAGAACTCTTAATGATCGTGCTAGAAGCATGAGGATATACTCTGAATTGCCCAAGATGTTCTGGGCTGATGCAATAACACTGCAACATACTTGATCAACCGTGGACCCTCTATTCCTTTGGATAACTGCTTACTAGAGGAGGCTTGGAGAGAAAAAGAGGTAAATCTTTTACATTTAAAAGTGTTTGGTTGTGTCTCATATGTGTATATAGATTCTAATGCTAGAAGCAAACTTGACCCGAAGTTCAAGAAATGTACTTTTATTGGGTATGACACTGATGAATTTGGTTATCGGTTTTGGGATTACCAAATTCAGAAAATTATTAGAAGTAAAGATGTCATATTTAATGAAAAAGTAATGTATAAGGAAAGATCAGTTGTAGAATCTAAAAATGAAGGTAGTCATGCAGAGAATGCTAAGTACACTGAATTAGGAGGGATTTCTGAGAATGATGTGCCAAGTAGAGTTCAGAATAATCCTGAAGCAGTGGTTTCAAGGGTGGAACAAGTTGTTCCAAAGGTGGAACAAGTTGCTCCACAGGTGGAACAAGCTATTCGACAGGTGGAACAAGGCACACCAATGATTGAGGTGAGACGGTCCGCCAGAGGTTCTAAACCTACACAACGTTATTCTCCTTTCTTAAATTATATATTGTTGTCTGATGGAGGTGAACCAGAAAGTTATGATGAAGCATTGCAGGTTAAAAATTCGACCAAGTGGGAGTTAACTATGCAGGATGAGATGGACTCCCTAATGTCAAATCAAACATGGGAGTTAACTGAGCTTCCAAAGGGAAAGAAGACTTTGCATAACAAATGTGTTTACAGGTTAAGGAAGAACATGATGGTAGCAAGCGCTACAAAGCTAGATTGGTTGTGAAGGGATTTCAACAGAAAGAAGGTGTCAACTACACTGGGATTTTCTCTCCGATTGTGAAGTTGATTACAATCAGATTGGTGTTAGGAATTGTGGCTGCAGTAGATTTGTTTCTTGAGCAGTTAGATGTGAAACAGTTTTCCTCCATGGTGATTTGGAGGAGGAAATCTACATGAAGCAACTATAAGAATTCATAGCACTAGGAAAAGATGGATTGATATGCAAGCTACAGAAAAGCTTGTATGGTTTGAAACAGGCTCCGAGACAATGGTACAAGAAATTTGATGGATTCATGTGCAACAATGGCTTCACAAGATGCCAGGTAGATCATTGTTGCTATGTTAAAAAGTTTGACAACAATTATATTATTTTGCGCCTGTATGTGGATGATATGTTTATTGTTAATCAATTTGCAATGAAAGATCTAGGCACTACAAAACAGATTTTGGGGACACTACTAAATTACATGTCTGTAACGGCGGTTTTTTAATGGCGGTTCTCAAAAACCATCGTAACAGGTTATATATAACGATAGTTCTCAAGAACCACAGTAGAAGCTCGGTTACGCCTAGATATAACAGTGGTATTTTAATAATCGCCGTTATAAACATATTTCCAATGACGCTTGTTACATAATCGTCGTTGCAAATTGCTCCCTCTACCTTTTCACTTTCCCGCATTGTCACTTCCCGCCTCGATTATAGTGGCAGTAGGTCTAAAATCCATCATTATAATCATTAATAATAGCTGCGGTTAGATACTAAATGCCGTTATAACTAAATTATAACGGCGGTTTTTAATTACAGCCGTTATTAATCTTTTAATAGCTCCCCGATATTTTCCCCTCATTTTCACCCTGTTTCATCAATCCTACATGCTCCCCTCTGCTCCGGCCTCCCTGCCTTAGTTCTCCAGCGTTCGTGCTCTGGCCTCCCTGCTCTGTGCTCTGGTCACCCTCTTCGGCAGCACCCTCTACGGGATCACCCTCTCCCCTCTTCAGCAGCCACACCTTGGGCAGCACCTCCACCCTCTCCCCTCTTCGGCAGCCACACCTCTGGCAACCTTGGGATCACCTCCTGTAAGTTCTCTCGCTTTCTCTCTCTCTGCTCTCTCTCTACTCTACTCTCTATCTCTACTCTCTCTCTCTCTACTCTCTCACTCTATTTGCATGTCACCTCTGGCAGCCAGCTTAGCTCTCTCCAGCAGCACCTCCCCTCTGCCGTGCTCTCTGCTCTCTCCCCTATCACCATGCTCTCTGCTCTCTATACTCTCTCACTACCACCGTCACCGTCCCTACCGCCACTGCCCCTAGGCCACCGGTAACTCCTCTCCCATTCTATTCTATTTGTAGTTGCTAGTTGCTCAGATTTTAAAAGGTTTGATTTTTTTTCCTTTCGCTTCTTTTTTGGTTTATACCGAATTATATAGGTTAATGAATTGTGTAAATTTTAATAGAGAAATGTGTAGATGAGTTTGATTATTATTTGGCCTACTAGTTGCTTAGTAACTTTAATTGAGATTATGAGTATCACATGGATTCAAGTTTTATGGGTTCGATTTTTCAACTATTCCGTGAAATGGATGTGTGTTAATTTCTTTGATTGAGATTATGGTAATCTATGGATTTCATTTTTATGGGGTCTATTTGTTCAGCTATTCTTTGAAATGGGTGTATGTTAATTACTGTAAAAACGAGATAGCTCTAGAATTGTGGTTGCTTGTTAACCCGCGGGTGCGATTGAACTCTTCGCGAGTTCTATCACGATTGGCTGTGATTCTAAATAGATAGTGGAGCATGGGGTAGTTTGGGAATCAAAGTAAAACATTAAATCAACGTTTTTCTTTTATATAAGGGTAGTTTAAGAATTTTAGAAAAATCATCTAAGCATGCTTCTCGCATTATAATAGTAAAGAAGATAAAGATTAATTATTATTTATATGCATATTATTTAAATATTATGATGAATTAAAAATTTTAGGGGCATTTTGGATATAACAAAGAAAGGGGGCGGGCAGGGCCTTGATGAAACATTCTTTTGGAGCATTTTGCCAAGAGAGGGAGGAGTCTGGTTAGCCATTGAAGTCGCCATGTGTCCCTTTCAATACTCTTTAACCGTGGTTAAGATTCACTCACCCCTAGGGTTCATCCACTTATTCTTAGTTTCTAGAGTTAATTAATTTCATCAAGGTTTAAAAAAAATTAATATTTTTTCTAAAAACCAAAGATAGGTGGGTGAACCAAAAGGGTGGGTAAATCTTAACCACAATTACGAAGTGTTAAAAGGGGCACATTGCAACCTCAGTAACGTAATTGGACTCTTAGGTGAATTTGGAAAAAATAGTACATTTTTAATGAGGGCATATATGAGAAAATAAGATAAGGGAAATGGAATACGGACCCCAAGGTCAGCTAAAAAGTTGACCCAGTGACCTCATTGGTCCACGCCCCTTTTTTACCATCCATCAACTGTGATTAACTCCCTAAGGTTAAGCAATCTAAACATGGTTTTTGGAAAAAAAAACAAAAAACAAAATTACTAATTTTAATTTAATTTAACTTAACCATAGTTAAACATGGGTTAAAAGGGACACAGAACACTTGGGTTAACTCCCTAAGGTTAAGCAATCTAACCATGTTTTTTAGAAAAACAAAATTACTAATTTTAATTTAATTTAACTTAACCATAATTAAACATGGGTTAAAAGGGACATGGGACACTTGGGTTAACTCCCTAAGGTTAAGCAATCTAACCATGTTTTTTAGAAAAACAAAAAACAAAATTACTAATTTTAATTTAATATAACTTAACCATAATTAAACATGGGTTAAAAGGGACATAGAATACTTGGGTCCGCTTAGAAGTGGATGACTCATAAGATAATAGAAGGGGTAGTATTGGAATGTAGTAAAATATTTTTTATCTATTAATAGAAGGGGTAGTATTGGAATTTAGTAAAAAAATAATCAATGTTTTAACACCTTTCATTGTAAAGGGTAAATTTGGAATTAGCACAAATTTCCGTTGACTTTTTGAACATGGCATCGACATTATAATAGTAAGACTAGTGGGCTGCACGTGCGATGCATGTGACAGAGAGGGGAGAGGGAGAGAGATTCTAGTGAGGGGTATTTTGGAGAAAAAATTAAATACTATTTTAGGTATAGAAACCTAAGGGACGAAATTTTGGGTAAAAAAAATTGTCCCGTATTTTAGAAAAAAATTTAAATAATATTTTAGGTATGCATATGAGAGGGGAGAGGGAGATAAACTATGAAGAAATGCCCTAATGAGGAGCATTTAGGATAAAATTTAAGGAATATGTTGGCCCTCAATGAGAGTTCATTGGCAATTAATTGTGATTTTATCTCTCACATTATAGTAGACGGTAAAATTCAATAAACGTTTTCAAGGGTTTATTTCAATTATAATAGAAGATAAAATTTAAGGATAATGTTTGCATCACTCTTTCAAGACTCACTCCCTTTTTGATTGGACATAGTATTAGTGCAAACAAATGTCTTTCCCTTGAAGATGTAAGATTCATTAACCCTTGGGGTTCAACAATATAGACTTGATTTTTAGAAAGAAATATTAAAAAATATTTAACTATAAGGATTAAAAATTCTTAACGAAGAGTTAGTAAATCTAAAACGTAATTAATAGAGATTAAAAGGAACATGGGTTGACTTGTGGGTGCAGTTGAACTCGAGGAGATTTCAATTGCACTCAGAGGTCAACACGTGTCCTTGTCAACCACTATTAAGTGTGGATAAGATTTAGTAACCCTTAAGGTTTAATCATCTAACATTGGTTTTTAGAACAAATTATTTTAAAAAATTAACTATGGTTATAAATTTTTAAATCTTTGGGTTAATATTTATTATTATTATTTTTTTGTAAAAATCTAAATTAGATGGTGAATCTTAATCACAATTAGTAGGAGTTAATTGGGACACGTACCTATGAGTGTGACTGAACTCTTCTCAAGTTCAATCACGATTGGCTCTGATTCAATCTAGGAGTTAATTGTGACATGTAACCAAGGTTAAACAAAATTAACCTAAGGTTAATTTTTTTATTCATTTCTAAAAATCAATGTTGGACGGATGAATCCTACGGGTGACTGAATCTTAATCGCAGTTTGTGGGTGGGTGTTAAAGGGGAGACATGGCGGCCTGTAGAGCCCCCTTTAATTGTGGTTAAGCAATCAACCTAAGGTTTTTTTTCCTAAAAATCAATGTTAGATGGATGAATCCTATGGGTGAGTGAATCTTAACCACAGTTAGTGGGTGGGTGTTAAAGGGGACACATGGTGGCTTATAGATTAAGTGTGGTTAAGCATAATCAACCTCAGATGCAAGGATGCACGCTTAAATAGATAAATCATGTTCAGAAACTTTAAGCCCATGATTCTTCTTTGAAATTCATAAATGATGGTAATTGTAAATTAGTAACTATGTTAACTGTTTAAAATGCTTATGAGTGTGTAAACTTCGTGTTTTTGATGGTTGGATTTTTGTATTGGTTTAATGTCATACATATGCATGCATAGAACCTTAGATCTCCCGTTCAAAAATCATTGTGTGACAAATGCATTTCTTATATCACCTATTTGGATGGATTAGTTGTAAGCTATGACGTTTGGTTCTCTTGTGGGGTTAAATGTAGGTTCACAACTTTTCGGTCTTGTTTGTGATAAAGTGTATTTGTCTATATATGATTTTTGAATTGTCCGGTTGGACAGTTTGGGAATGCATAATCTTCAGTATAGTCAGTTGCTCATATTTTGTCCAGATTGAGGAAAATTTCGGCAGTCGTTTCTCTTGTTCTCTGGGTACATATTTAGACAATGTGGGGGGCTTGCCCCTAGTCTAAGTCATGTACTTGGACAACCATAGGGAAATGCTGTCGAAATTTCCTTGAAATGGGACAAAGCACCTGAGCTATTGACTACTGGGGATTATGCATTCCTGAATGGGATAGGAACACCCCATCTTTTAGAAGAGGTGTTGATGACGATAGGAAGCATGCATACATATTGTAATTGACTGATGATATCGAACTGTTGGTATTTATCAGAATAGTAAACGAAGGACTTACAAATATTTTCAGTGGTATCATGGATAGGAGTTGGATTGAAATGTCAAGGTACATTCTGTTCATAATTTTGTAAGCAGCATCGTATGATAAAGTGTTAGTATCTAAGCAATTGTGAGTGTATTTTTGTATTAAATAGGGTTTCAAAAGAATATATAAAAGGGGTGAAGGAGTTCATAGAATTTGGGATAGCTCATGAAGCGACCAATAACACTGGTGGTATAAAGTGTCTATGTCCCAACTGCAACAATGTCCTTTATCAAGATAAGGTTACTGCGTATGAGCATATGATCTGTGATGGATTTGACTTGAATTATAAAATCTGGTATCATTATGGGGATGATCATATTACAGCACCGACCAGTTGCCCAAGTGTCTCAAAATCCTGACGTTTGTAGGTTAGACAGATAGAATGAGATGGAAGAAATGGTGCATGATGTGTTCGGGGTTCCAAACAAAGATGAGGGTACCAGTAGTCGGGATCCCAATCTTGAATCTGATAATTTTTTTCAATTGATAAGGGATGCAGGACAACATTTGTATCTAACATGTAAAAATCACACGAAGTTGTTTGTCGTTGTAAGATTATATCACATTAAGTGTCTTAGTGGATAGAGCAATAAGTCATTCACCATGTTGCTTGAGTTGTTAAGGGAGATACTCCTCGAGAGCTCAACACTACCAGATACTTGCTTTCAGACGAAAAAGGTGATGTCAGACTTAGGGCTTAACAATAATAAAATCGATGCATGTCCCAATGATTGCATGCTTTACTGGAAAGAGTCTGCAAAGAAGACAATATGTGACATCTGTGGTGAATCAAGATGGAAGACAGGGAATGGTAAAGAGGAACGCAAGAAGAAAAATCCAGCGAAGATTTTGCATCACTTCCTGTTGAGACCCAAGTTACAAAGGTTATTCATGTCGCCCAAGACTGCTTCTGAAATGAGATGGCATGACGAGGATCTAATTAGGGATGGGAGGTTAAGGCATCCTGCAGACTCACCGGCATGGGAAAATTTGAACAACAAGTATCCTTTTTTCGCTTCAGATGCTTGAAATGTCATGCTTGGGTTGGCGAGTGATGGCTTCAACCCATTTACGACGATGAGTATTGCTCACAGCACATGGCTTGTGGTTCTTATTCCCTACAACTTACCGCCGTAGCTGTGCATGAAGCAATCTAATTTCATTCTATCCTTGCTTATTTTTGGTCCCTCTGGGCCAAGAAATGTCATTCATGTGTATATGAGGCCTCTAGTCGAAGAGTTGAAGGACTTGTGGACGAATAGGTTGCCAACTTATGATGCGTCAAAAGAGAAGACATTTATAATGCGTGTGGCATTGCTCTGGACCATTAGTGACTTCCCAGGGTATGCCATGTTGTCAGGTTGGAGCACAACAGGGAAGTTGGCATGCCCTTAATGCTACAAAGACACTTGTCACTTATACATGTCTAAAAGTAGAAAGCATTGCTACATGGGGCACCGTCGTTTCTTAACGGCGGATCACAGGTTCCATAAAAATAGGAACTCTTTCAATGGAAATTTTAAGTTCAGATGTGCTCCAACTATAATGTCTGGGTCTGATGTGCTACATCAGTCAGAGGGTAGTATATTCTCTCTAGGGAAGCAGGCTGAGCAAAAACGACCAAGGCAAACGGGCCATGAGGATATGCCCTATAATTGGAAGAAGACCAGTATATTCTTTGAGTTACCATACTGGGAGCACAATTTGTTGAGACAACCTTGATGTAATGCATATAGAAAAAAAATTTTGCGATAATGTGCTCGGGACTTTGTTAGGTTTTGAAGGAAAATCTAAGGATGGCTTAAAAGCTTGACTTGACTTGATTGATATAGACGTGAGACATGCACTTCACCCTGAATTCCAGCCTGGCATAAGCAAAGTTTATCTGTCCCCTACATGCTTTTCGATGGACAAGAATGAGAAAGAGTTGTTTTGCAACGTTCTAAAAAGTGTGAAGGTTCCAGATGGTTACTCCTCAACTTTTGCAAGACATGTTAATGTGAAAGAGCGTAAAATTTATGGATTGAAGAGTCATGACTCTCATATTATAATGCAACAATTCCTACCATTGGCTGTGAGGAAGGCATTGCCGAAGAATGTAAGTTCAGTCCTAATCGAATTGAGTAACTTCTTTCTGACATTATGTTTCAAAGTCGTTCAGATCGACGATTTGAGACGGTTAGAGGAGAAAATTGTGCTTACACCTTTTCATTTAGAGAGAATTTTTCCGCCGGCATTCTTTGATGTTATGGTGTACTTGTCTATACACTTAGCTGCAGAGGCAAGGCTAGGTGGACCTATCCAATACCGGTGGATGTGTTTAAACTGTGTACTTATGAAAAATCTGCTTTGAGTTGTTTATTTTCATGTTAGTGAAATAATCCATACACTATGAAATGTGTTTATGTTCATGTTAGTGAAGAAATCCATATACTTTTATGTGTTTAAACTATGTACTTATGAAAAATCTACTCTAAGTTGTTTATTTTCATGTTAGTGAAGTAATCCATATATTATGAAATATTGTTTATGTTCATGTTAGTGAAGAAATTCATATACTTTAATTTGTTTAAACTATGTACTTATAAAAAATCTGCTCTGAATGGTTTATTTTCATGTTGGTGAACTAATCCATACACTATGAAATGTTATTTATGTTCATGTTAGTAAAGAAATTCATATATTTTTATGTGTTTAAACTATGTACTTATGAAAAATATGCTCTGAGTTGTTTATTTTCATGTTAGTGAAGTAATCCATACACTAGGAAATATTGTTTATGTTCATGTTAATGAATAAATTCATACACTTTTATGTGTAAACTCTGTAATTATGAAATATCTGTTCTGAGTTATTTATTTTGCAGATGGACCCTACACAGTTGTAGGGGGGAGACCTCCACCCCTGGCACATCTGGTGCAGCATTGTCCCCTCCCCCTCTAAGACCTATTAGGAGGGGTCGGGGCAAGAACAGGAGTCTTGCCTTTCATAGACTCCCTCCAGGGGTGAAACAAAGGGTATTGATCGATGAATATGCGCAACCTGTAGAAAAGGTTGTGAAGATGTTGGCTGATTACCTCGGTAATCTTGCCCAGAATGGTGGTGGCGGTGTATGGTAGTGGTGGTAGTGGTGGTGGGTAGTAGTCGTGGTGGGTGGGTGGTGGTGGTAGTGGGTGGTGGTAGTGGTGGTGGGTAGTGGTGATGGTGGTGGTGGTAGTGGTGATGGGTGGTGGTAGTGGTGGTGGTAGTGGTGATGGTAATGGTGGTGGGTAGGTGATGGTGGTGATAGTTGTGGTGGGTGGTGGTAGTGGTGATGGTAGTGGTGGGTAGGTGATGGTGGTGGGTAGGTGATGGTAGTGGGTAGTGGTGATGGTAGTGGTGGTGAGTGGTGGTAGTGGTGATGGTAGTGGTGGTGAGTGGTGGTAGTGGTGATGGTAGTGGTGGTGGGTAGGTGATGGTAGTGGTGGTGGTAGTGAGTGGTGGTAGTGGTTATAGGTAGGTATCGTGGTGGGTAATGGTGATGGTAGTGATGGTGGGTAGGTGATGGTGGTGGTAGTGGTGATGCTAGTGGTGGTGGGTAGGTGATGGTAGTGGTGGTGATAGTGGGTGGTGGTGGGTAATGGTGGTGGGTGATGGTAGTGGTGATGGTAGTGGTGGTGGGTAGGTGATGGTAGTGGTGGTGTTAGTAAGTTGTGGTAGTGGTTGTGGGTAGGTGTCGTGGTGGGTAGTGGTGATGGTAATGGTGGTAGTGGTGGTGGTGGTGGTGTTGGGTGGTGGGTAGGTGATGGTAGTGGTGGTAGTGGTGGTGGGTGGTGGGTAGGTGATGGTAGTGGTGGTGGGTAGGTGATGGTAGTGGTGGTGAGTGGTGGTAGTGGTGGTGGGTAGGTGATGGTAGTGATGGTAGTGGTGGTGGTAGTGGGTGGTGGTAGTGGTGATGTTAGTGGTGGTGGGTAGTAGTCGTGGTGGATAGGTGATGGTAGTAGTGTTAGTGGTGGTAGTGATCATGGGTAGTGGTAGTGTTATTATTGTGTAAGATAACAAATGAAACCTTGGATGTAATTTGCCAAAAAAAAAAATATGTCATGCCTTGGTACTAAGAGCATTCCTAGCAGCCTTACCAAATTTTAGACTTATTTAGTTAGTATGTTAGTAATGGAAATACCTTATATTCATAAGCTGGAACACTTTACTCTGCAAATCTGAATCTTAGACCTATTTAGTTAGTATGTTAGTAATGGAAATACCTCATTTTCTTAAGTTAGAACACTTTACTCTGCAAATCTGAATCTTAGACCTATTTAGTTAGTATGTTAGTAATGGAAATACCTCATTTTCATAAGTTGGAACACTTTACTCTGCAAATCTGAATCTTAGACCTATTTAGTTAGTATGTTAGTGAAAGATGAACCTTACTTTTGTGAGTTGGACTCTATATCTTGCAAAATCTGAAATATATGTGATTGCTTAGCATATTAGTGATAGAGATACCTCACTTTCGTGAGTTGGAACACTATACTCTACAAATCCGAGATTTAGTCAGATTAATTGGAGATTTCCTAAGATTAAAATTTCAGGGTTAGCTTCCAGATCGGGAATTCGGCTTTTCGGTGCCCAAATCGGACATCAAAAGGTGTTGATGTAACTCCAACACTATTTAACACTAAATTCAGAATAAGGATAAACTTTGACTTGCAGATTGTATGTTGTGCCTCGATGTACCACCCAGTTCCTACACTGTTTATTACAATCACATTTATGGAAGAAGATATTTGATAAATTTTCTTACTAAATGACCCTTACAGGGGTCAGGAATGTACTAAAAGACCCTAACACTAAATTCAAAATAAGGATAAACTTTGACTTGCAGATTGCATGTTATGCCTCGATGTACCATCCGGTTCCTGCACTGTTTATTACAACCACATTTATGGAAGAAAATATTTGATAAATTTTCTTACTAAATGACCCTTACGGGGGTCAGGAATGTCCTCATTCTTGGACTGCTCATACGGACACTCTTTACCATAAAATGTCTGGTGATATTGAGGTTCGTGATTCATAGATATACATTCTTTTAGAACTTCTTCCTTGACCAGACTTCACGTGCACATGCACATGGAATGGATGATGGTAACATATAATGACCAAAACAACGTGAACAACAATATTCACCATTGGTTATGTCGTTAACATCGTGGAGGGTTCCGTGTTACTAAACAACCACTAAACTACGTGAATTTGATTAACTTGAACTTTTTCATTTCTTTCTCTTCTTATCCCTATCACCATTACCGTTCCCAACAACTTTCTTTTTGGGATAGAGGTCATCTAAGCAATTCAAAGATAGAAGAAATGACATCTCGGTGTCCAAATAGGGCTTACTTCCACATACCTAGTCTGGTAGTCGTTCAATAGCACGGAATCCTCCACGATGTTAACAATATAACCAAAGGTGAATATTCTTGTTCACGTTGTTTTGGTCACCGTATGTTATCATCATCGATTACGTGTGCATGCTAACGTGAAGGCCTAGTCAAGGAAGAGGTTCTAAAAGAATGTATATCTATAAATCACGAGCCTCAATATCTTCGGACCTTTTATTATAAAGAGTGCCCACATGAGCGACCCAAAAATGAGGACATTTCCAACTCATGCAAGGGTCATTTAGTAAGAAAATTTATGAAGTATGTGCTTCCATAAATGCAGTTGTGAGAAGCAGTGTAGGATTTGGTGGGTTTAGGCCATAGTTTGGATTTGGTGGAAGATTGTAGGTTTATGCCAAAGTATAGTTGAGAAACACGCGTTACAAGAAACGAGAATGAAATCCGACCCCCGGTTTGGAAATGGTGGAACGATAGGTTTAAGCTAATGTATAGTTGAGAAACATGAGTTTCGGCTATCACAGTGCCCATATCGGGCATACAACCTTGGATACGCTCGAAACCAACTCAAACACTTACGATGTATTGAAATACACGCGTTAAAAGAAACGGGATCGAAATCCGACCCCGGGTTTGGAAATGGTGGGACGATGTATGTTTAGGCCAATGTATAGTATCCAAGTATGGATTTCGACCGTCTCGAGGCCCAAATCAGGCATACGACATCGGATTCGCTTGAAACCAAGTCCAACACTTAGGATGTATTGAAATACACGCATTAGAAGAAACAGAATCAAAATCCGACCCCCGGTTTGGAAATGATGGGACGATGTAGGTTTAAGTCAATGTATAGTATCCAAGTATGGATTTCGGCGGTCTCGGCATCCAAATTAGTCATATGGCCTCAGATTTGCTCAAAACCAACTCCAACACTTAGGATGTATTAAAATACACACGTTAGAAGAAACGGGAATGAAATCCGACCCTCGGTTTGGAAATGGTGGGACGATGTAGGTTTAAGCCAATGTATAGTATCCAAGTATGGATTTCGGCTGTCTCGACATCCAAATTAGTCATATGGCCTCAGATTTGCTCAAAAACAACTCCAACACTTAGGATGTATTGAAATACACACGTTAGAAGAAATGAGAACGAAATCCGACCCTCGGTTTGAAAATGGTGGGACGATGTAGGTTTAAGCCAATGTATAGTTGAGAAACATGAGTTTCGGCTATCTCAGTGCTCATATCGGGCATATGACCTCGGATTCGCTCGAAATCAACTCAAACACTTAGGATGTATTGAAATACACGCGTTAGAAGAAACATGATAAAAATCCGACCCCCGGTTTGAAAATTGTGGGACGATGTAGGTTTAAGCCATTGTATAGTTCAAAAACATGAGTTTCAGCTATCTCGGTGCCCATATCGGGCATACGACCTCGGATTCACTCGAAATCAACTCAAACACTTATGATGTATTGAAATACACGCGTTAAAATAAACAAGATTGAAATCCGACCCCCGTTATGGAAATGGTGGGACGATATAGGTTTAGGTCAATGAACTAAACTTCTTTATTTAATCCAATAAATATGAAATATTTACTATTATTTTTTTATTTGCAAATTTTTTATGAAATTGATAAATTTTATCATTTTGCTAGTCTAATAATAAATTGTATTTTCTTATTTTTGTTATGGGATTGTGATGTACATGAATTTATATGTTTGATGGATTATAGTTTGGTGTTTAGAACTTTTGTAGATAATTTAAATTTTTTTATATTGCTTACAGGTACAATTAATACAAGTAAAAAAAATATTTTATTTCAAAAATAATTTTTTTTATTTCCGATTAGTTACGGCAGTTTATACCACCGTTACATATTCATATTTGTAACGGCGGTTTTTATTGTGCCGTTATAGGTTGCATATACAACGGCGTTTTTATTGTGCCGTTATAGGCTGAATATATAACGGCGGTTCGGCTGTGCCGTTACAGATTCTATATATAATGGCGATTGAAATTTCCGATGTAAATCAATTTGGCGGTTTTAGAGTGCCGTTATAAGTTTACTATATAGCGGGTGGATATCAAAAACGTCGCTATAAGCCCTATATATAGTTGCGCATATAATAACAGCCATTACAAAACACCGTTATATCCCTTACGACAAGACTTATGACGACACTTAAAGAAACCGTCGTTACAATCATGCAACGACGGTTTAGTTAGGTATTACGGCGGATTTTAGCCACCGCAATAAACCTTGAATTTCGTAGTGGAATGAGGATCAACAGATATAGAGTGGCTGGTACTCTAAACATGTCACAATGAGAGTATGTCAAAAAGGTTCTCAACAGGTTCAGCATGCAAGATGCAAAACTAGTGAGCACACCATTAGCTAGTCACTTCAAATTATCTAAAGTGCAGTCATTGAAGACAGAGCAAGAGCATACATACATGGAAGGGGTTCCATATGTTTCAGCTATTGGCAACCTAATGTATGCTATGGTTTACACCAGGCCAGACATAGTACATGCAGTTGGAGTTGTGAGCAAATACATGGGTAATCCGGGTAAACCATATTGGAATGGTAGTAAAATGGATGCTTAGATACTTAAAGGTTACCACAGACACAACACTTTGTTTTATAGGTGCAGATATGACACTACGGGGTTATGTTGATTCAAACTTAGCTGGTGATGTTGAAAAAATGAGGAGTACTACTGGGTATGTGTATACTTTGGGTGGTACAACAGTAAGTTGAGTTTCTCAGTTACAGAAGATTGTGGCTCTCTCCGCTACAGAAGCTGAATATGTTGCAGTTACTGAAGCTAGTAAGGAGATGACTTGGTTGCAAAGTTTTTTAGGAGAGTTGGGTAAGAAGCAGGAGAATAGTATTTTGTACAGCGATAGTCAGAGTGCTATTCATCTTGCAAAGAATCCGACATTTCATTCCAGAACGAAACACATACAGTTGAGATATCATTTCATACGTTCTCTTTTGGATGATGGAGTACTGTTACTTGAGAAGATCCGTGGAAGTGAGAATTCAGCAGACATGTTAACTAAGGTAGTCACCATTGAGAAACTGAAGCTATGTTTAGCTTCGGTGTCTCTACAAGCCTAATGATGGAGGAGTGAGTCGCTGAGATGTTTTGTTTGTGTTTGGAAGCATGTGGAGTTAGAGCTTTTGTTGGAGTCAGTCTCCAAGTGGGAGATTGATAGGAAGTGTGGAGCCTGCCTTGACTTAACATCCTACCTCTGTTCTCGAGGGGTATTTTGATATTTTCGACTTCTATTATGTAGCCCTAATACTATTAAGAATAAGTGTGGGCGGCTACTTTTTTTTTTTTTTTCCAGATCGCAACTCTGTAATTCTCTTTAGCTCCAGATCATAGTGAAATCTCAGCGACTCAGTGGATGTACCTCAACTTGAGGGATCCACGTAAATTTGGTGTTCTTGTATGTTATTTCTTGTTCTTTTTCTGTCTAAATTTCGTGCCTCACAGATCCTGTTTAGGGTTCATTCCCTAACACACACACACACACAGGGAGAGGAAATTGCAACCACTGTTTTTTTCTATATGAATTTCAAAACAAGTCTAGGGTAAAAAATCAATGAAGAAAAGTAGACGAAGAATGGGGGCCCACAAAGATAAATAGCATTGTTGAGCAGTGGAAAGATGGGCCTCGGATTCTCTCTGGACAATATGTATTTCCTTTCTAAAACTAATGTAAATTAATTCTAATTCTCACATGATGGAAAAAAGTAAAAGGTATCATAAAGAAAATAATCCTATTTAACCACTATATATTGCTAGATGCATCTTGCTTTTATCTCTTGGGTTGCAATTCCAGTAAGACTTTAAATGCGACAAAATGTATGATTTTATGTCTCTTAAAAAATGATTTGACTTGAAATTTCATGAGGGTAAGAATTAATCTTGTCCGAAACTTTGACATGATAACTGAAATTTCCTACTAACCACCATAACAAGTGCAAAGTGTCCGACCTTATAAGTCTCCACAAAAGAACAATATACGACTGTAATAAAAATAAAATCCATCATGGAAATTACATGAATACCGTAGTAGTAATAGTAGAAGAAGAAGGTACAGTGACCAAAAAAAAATAGTAGAAGAAGGTACTGCCAAGGAACAGAGGAACATATAATAATTAAAGAGAGGGACAATTCATGTTTTTTTTTTCTTTGGAAGGTAAGGGACAATTCATGTTTCTACTCAAAAGCCCACACACACCCAGGTCATAAGGCCAGCACCCACACAGCCCTCTCCCAACCCGGACCACATGCAACCATTGATAATTGCAAATGTGACCATATCATTTCGGCAACCTTATGGGGAACCGCCATAAGATGCAAATAAAGAACAACAAAACCCCTACTTATCAGCGTCTGGTTTAGATTGTTGCTTGTTATTGGCCTCCTTTTGAAGAAATGGGCCTTTCCTTCCTGATCATTACTTTCCCCTCCACTGGATTAGCAGAGATGGCCTCTTGGCTCTCTTCAGCTTTTTTTGCTTTGTATTCAGCAGAAATGATTTACTGCCCTGTCTTTACTGTCCTTTCGATCTCAGACGGAACTCTTGCCAGGTCCGTTTGCTCCCAAGATACGTCTTCCCGTCGTTTGTATCAGTTTCCTTCCGTGTGTGTTGCCTTGGCTTCTGGTTGGAGACGACAGGAAAAGATAGGGGGCATTATCGTATTTTTCTGTGTATTTTTTGTATAACTAAAATTTTATACTGTATTGGTGTAAATTCAGCATTAGTTGGTCTCCGCCTAGCAGCCCCCTTTATAAATTGTAATTTTTAGTTAAATTAGGAACTTAGTATGTATTTAAGTTATTGTTTCAAGGAATTTATTAGTTTCGATCAATACAGATATTATGATTAGAGGTGTCAAACGGGCATGCCGTGCCGGCCCACAAATGGGCAGACCATTCGTGTTTCGTGTCGTGTCATGCCAGCCCACCTGATTAAATGTGTCGTGCTGGGCCAGCCCACAAGCAAAATATGGAGGCCCAGCCATAGCCTATGCGGGCCCGTGCCGTGCCAATGGGTCATGCCTGGGCCAGCCCGAGTGCTTTTTTTTAAAAAAAATCTTTAAATTAAATTTATAATTGTAAAATTAACATACAAATGCACCATTATTAGTCTAAAATTAAATATATATATATATATATATATATATATATATATATATATATATCATTTTATTTATCTTTGAAATTTGTAATACAAGTATACAACTATATAAGTAGCTGGTACAATACAAAATTCTAAATAAAAGTAAGAATTGCATCACTATAGTTTGAGTACATCCCAACTAGGTTGGCACCTATCCAACTATCAATCATTTGCATTACTCAAGCCTTACAACTTACAAGTTACAATAATGGGAAAAAAACATACAATATTATGACTAATTTGGTTCATTGCTTATATCTAAATTTGCAAAATCTTCAGCTATATCATCCTTGGTGACTTGTAGTCGTAGTTTCCCATCCTGCCAATCATTTATGCACATTAACTACTCCATATTTTCGGGAGTTAATCAGCTCCTCCTCTCAGTCATACTCTACCACCTGCATTAAAAGTAGACTCCGATGCTACTGTTGAAGTCGGAAGTGTTAGTAGATCATGTGTCATGATGGAATGCACATGAAAATTTCTTTCGTGTTTTTGTCACCATGTCAAAATGTTAAATTGGGCTAGCTCCTCTTGGATAAGAAATCCAGTCCAATCAGTGTTTAAATATTTGAAAAACTCAGTAGGTGTAGAGCTTACAATTTGGATATTGGCAATAGCTGACCAAGCTATGTCATCAGACTTTATTGTGTTTTTTGTGGATTCAAGGTTGGCGAGGGAGACACTGATATGTCTCCTTTCATTGTCACGTTTGAATTTGCATCAGTTTTCAAGGATGAATTAAGTTATGTTCAACATCTCAGGGACATCTACTAGTTTTTTTCCTTGTCTTAGCAGCGTGTCACAGTAGTCAGATTCAACAAGCTATTACCTTCAAGTACTGTGCGGGTGCGGGCATTTCACACACAAAATGGACTCTAATTTGAAATAATTATAGAACTTATTAAAGTGAAGGATAATTTGGTCTTTTCATGAACCAATCAATAGTTTGACTTTTCTTCTTTTTTTTTTTTTTTTCCTCCTCCATTTAGAATGTTGTACTCTGAAAATACTTAAATTACACTTAGATTTAATAGAATGGTAGTCAAGTGGTAAGAAAATATTAGTGAAGGTTACCTAGTCATGGTTAAGGTTAACATTCCTTGTAACAAACTTAAACCAAGATTCATTCATCCACAAATCAGTATATACTCGCATGTTCATTAAAAGAAGTCCGGGCAGAGATGTCAAGTGAGAACCACCCATCTACCTCTTCCTCAAACTTAATTTAACGGCTCTTGTAGGAGAAGATTTGAGACCATTGGATGCATTATTAGAGATTGTAGAAGTACCCCAATTGTTAGTCTTAGTATCTCCCTTGGTAAGGTTTACAACTTGGCAGATGAAGTTTGGCCCTTTGAAGGATTATCTCTCTTGCTCGGTAGTTACAAATCAAGGATATAGAAATAGAAGGAGACATCAAGGTGATTTTAATGAGCGTGTGAATGGAGGTATTAAGCATCCTTGAAAAATCTGGACTAACATCAAGGATATCAAGGCTGCCCGTATTGAAAATTTTCGTAGTGTGAACGTCACACACATCTGCACTTGCTGTTGCACTGTTGCCCGATTGCGGCTGAAAATCAAGGGCCTTACTTTCAACAAAGTAGGCCCCACATCAACAGAGGAGGACCCCACTTGTTTTTAAGGCACAACCGGGCAATAGCGAGCATTGTTGCCCATCCGAACTCCATCTTTAGAGAGGCAAATCAAGTCGCCGATCAATTGACTGTTATGGGCCACCATAAAATTTTTGAAGAGGTGTGGAAAGAAAAAAAAAAGACTGGGAAAGCGATATAAGAGTGAATGGCCTAAATACGGATCAATTAGCTGTTATGGACCACCATAAAATTTTTGAAGAGGTGTGGAAAGAAAAAAAAAAGGAGAAGACTGGGAAAGCGATATAAGAGTGAATGGTCTAAATACTGTCCGTCCTTCATATCATACCGTTCAAATGTTCTGAACCAGAAGAAAAAAAAAATAGATGGAATGTTAGAGAGAAACCACTTACAGAGACAATGAGAAAAGTCATTGTGATCCAATCTTACATTATTTTGTGCCCCATTTTACTCATTTTTCTCCCAAATATTTCAAATGCCATAGACACCATTACTCCAACTCAAGCAGTAAGAGATGGAGAAACAACGCTTGTCTCCTCTGGGGAAAGGTTCGAACTAGGATTCTTCAGCCCCGGCAACTCGAAAAACCGATATGTAGGGATATGGTACAAGCGAATTACAATTCAAACAGTTGTTTGGGTTGCAAATAGAGACAACCCACTTACAAATTCATCCGGAACTTTAAGGATCGGTGACGATGGAAATCTCATCCTTACGAATACATCGGCGGGGAATGTTGTCTGGTCATCGAATCAATCCAAGGCAGATAATCCAATTGCACAGCTTTTGGACTCAGGAAATCTTGTCATTAGAGAAGAAAACGATGAGAATCCAGAAAACTATCTATGGCAGAGTTTCGATTACCCGACTGATACGTTGTTACCAGATATGAAGGTAGGATGGAACTTAAGAACCGGCATGAATCGGATTTTGACGTCGTGGAAGCGCGATGACGACCCAGCGACTGGAGATTATTCTTTCAGGATAGATCCCCATGGATTCCCAGAAGGATTTTTGTGGAATCGGCTGGACCGGCAATTTCGAACTGGTCCTTGGAATGGGCTCACGTTTAGTGGTATCCCACAGATGAAGCCCAATTACATCTTCAACTTTAATTTCACTTCCAACCAAGAAGAGGTATATTACTCATTTTCACTCAAGAACGAGTCTTTGGTTTCAAGGTTGATGGTGAATCATACTGGTGTGATTCAACGATCTACATGGCTCGAAACTAACCGTGCCTGGAACCTTCTTTGGTATCTCCCGAAAGACCAATGCGATAATTACAGGGAGTGTGGTGCTTACGGTATCTGCGACATAAATGGCTCGCCCATGTGCAAGTGTGTAAAAGGGTTCGAACCCAAGAATCCAGATAATTGGTACTTAAGAGATGGGTCTGGTGGGTGCATCAGGAAATCAGAATTTGATTGTCAAAATGGTTCTGGGTTCTTGAGATTGAGGGGGATGAAACTACCCGATACTTCGCTATCTTTTGCAGACAAGAGCATGACTCTTAAGGAATGTGAAGCACGATGTCTTAAGAACTGTTCTTGTACAGCTTATGCAAACTCTGATATCCCCGGAGGAGGGACCGGCTGTGTGATTTGGACCGATGATCTGATGGATCTCCGGGAGTTCGCCGAAGACGGCCAAGATATCTACATTCGAGTGGCAGCTTCTGAACTAGGTACTCATAATTTTCCAAAATTATCTTAGATGTTTCAATTTCCAGTTGGTGATCTTCATATCATCTATCCAGGGTGTGCTTCGGATCAATTCCAAAGCATGCCATATTTAACTCGGTAAGCCGAGTTGACTCATCTCCATTGGCAGAGTTAGTGAGTTGTCGGAGACAAGAAGTTTATATAATTTGGTACACCATGTAAGACTGCTCCCAACATTCAATCGTTCTACTAGTCTGCTACAATGGTAGGTACTGTTATTTTGTACAATGCAGCCTCTGATCCCCGTCGGATCCTCGTCGGCACCAATTTTCATTCTTTTTTTTTTAAAATTTCTTTTTTCTCCTTAGAAGAGTTCGATTCAAAGAGGTTTTCATTTCCAGTTCGAAGAGTTTGACTAGTAGAATCGGGAAAAAAATCATGTACTTTTACTCTCACCAGTCATTAATAAGGTTAATTACACAATTAGAGCAACACGTCAATTTTTGGGTTCCACTGTAGACCAAAGTCAAGTCTGGCAACTTGGAGGGATATGCATATGCCGCTACAAGAGTCAATGGTGGGACCTGCGAGTGCGACCTCTAATGCCAATACATAGGATTTCTGAACTGACTGAAGTAATAGACCTCATGAATCTAACATCAAACATGATGGGATGTCATCAACCATCATCTGATTCCATCGATCTAGTGTTGATCTTATGGCCAATCCTCGACAATAGTCATTTGTCATCTGTATATTCTAACTTTCCATATAGTATATATTGTTATTCATATGCACACAAAAATGGTAAATTAGCCCTGTCATAGAGACAGAGTTACACAAAAATGAGAAGCCAAGTGGGATGCGTCAAACACCTTTACTCCTGATTTTACTATTTAGAATCTAGTTAATGATATATCGATTTGATCATTTCAGAAGAAGGTGGGAACTCAGTGTCTGGCAGCCATTCTGACAAGAACAAACGGGTAGTGGTGATAGTTATTGTAACAGTTGCTGTTGGTGTACTGTTATTTGGATTGAGTGTCTGTTTCATAAGAAAGAGGAAGACTATGCTAAGTATATGGAAAGGGAATACAGAAGAAAGAGGTACAAGAAACCTTTCTTAATAGAAAAAATGAGCAATGACTTGCAACCCGATTACTTTGTTTAATTTCATCTGATGTTTCTCCACTTGTCTCAAAATCAGGTACCAGGGAAAAGACCCAATATCCCCTGTTATTTGATGTGGTTATACCTGGTACCAGAAACTACTCGGATGAAAATAAGGACAGTCTTGAGTTGACGTTATTTGATTTCAGTACCATTGCGGCCGCTACAGACCACTTCTCTGATGCAAATAAGGTTGGACAAGGAGGTTACGGTTGTGTTTATAAGGTAAATTCTTGATTTACTGTATGTTAGAAAATATGAATATAATGGTTGAATGGACTCAAAAAGATAATTATCAGAGATATGTATGACAATACCAGGGTAAGTTGGTAGAGGGAAAGGAAATAGCAGTGAAAAGGCTGTCAAATAATTCAAGGCAAGGAACAGAAGAATTCAAAAATGAAGTTATGTTAATTGCCAAAGTTCAACACAGAAATCTCGTTCGACTTCTCGGTTGTTGCATTGAGATGGAAGAAAAGATGTTGATTTATGAGTACATGCAGAACAAAAGCTTGGATACCATTATTTTCAGTTCGTCCATCTCAACACTTCATCTATTTAGATTAATTATATTTTCTTTTTAATCATATTATACTTCCTCTATTCTAAATACAAACTAGAGTTAACTTCCTAGGAAAAAAATGTTTGCTCCAGACAGAGAAACGAGCGCGTTACTAGATTGGCGGAAGCGATTCGACATTATTAGTGGGATTGCCCGAGGTCTTCTTTATCTTCACCAAGATTCAAGATTTAGAATTATCCATAGGGATCTCAAAGCTAGCAACGTTCTACTTGATGGCGAGTTGAATCCTAAAATTTCGGACTTCGGCATGGCAAGAATTTTTGGAGGAGATCAAATTGAAGAAAATACAGAAAGAGTTGTCGGAACGTAGTAAGTAACCATAGAGAACATATATATATGTTCATGCATCCATCTCACCACCTTAATTATTATTCTTGGTTGGTGGCATGCAGTGGTTATATGTCTCCAGAGTATGCAATGGATGGGCTCTTCTCAGTAAAATCTGATGTCTTCAGCTTCGGTGTTCTAGTGTTGGAGATAATAAGTGGTAAGAAGAACAAAGGATTTTATTGTTCTGACAACCAAGTTAATCTTCTTGGACATGTAAGTACTAAAAGTATGTAATGTTCTTTCTTCTAAAATCTATTTATATTTGTAATGGCATTGCCTTTAACTAGGAAAAACAATGGTATGGATGTATTGTAGGTGTGGAGACTATGGAGAGAAGGAAGTGCAGTCACACTACTGGATTCATCCATGGCTGATTCATGTCCCACATTCGAAGTGTTGAGATGTATACAGGTTGGCCTCTTATGTGTACAGGAACGTGCAGAAGACAGACCAACAATTTCATCAGTGATTTTAATGTTGAGTAGTGAAAATGCAATATTGCCCCAACCTAAAAAGCCGGGGTTTTGTCTAGGAACGATTCCCATTGAAACAGAATCATCTTCTAGTAAACAAGAATCAAATAGTTTGAACCAAGTTACAGTTACTATGCTAGAAGCTCGGTAGTAAGATCTCATAAAAATGTCTCTATATATATAAAATATTTGAAAATTTTTCTATTTTCTTATCATTCTTATTCCTCTTGAATATTAGCGTGTACTCGGTTGTATGGAATAATCTTCTATTCCATAGAAAATGGAGACAGACGAGAAAGTAGTGCATGGGAAATTGATGCATGAAAAGTAGTTGTGATGTAATTTCCCATGTCAATTTCGAATTAGTTTTGTTTTCTATAAAAGTCACTCAAATTGAGCATTTTGTCATTGCAATTTCTTGGAATCTAAATTTGATTTGTAGCTATAGATAATAGATATATGTGAAGACTTCTACTTCTCTTTTTGTAATTTCTTTGTTCGATTTTTATTTTGTAATTGATGCTCCATTTGTTTTCACGTAAAAAATTTTACAATGTAAAATCATTTACATGGAAAATATTTTACAAGAAAACAATCGTTTTCTAGCTTGTGGACATTAATATTCCACCGATTTCATCTTGAATCGTGGATCCAAAAATGGCTTCTATTTCTAAAATCAAACTACTATTGCCAACGGAAGGATGAAAAGGAAAAGGGGTAAAAAGAACTGGTAACCTAGAACATGTAGGTGTAATGTTATTATTACATGTTAATGAGATCTATCTATAGATGTGCTGAGAGAGATGGGAAAAGGGGTGAATGAGAAATGGACAGAGTATGGGGAATCTGTTATAAACAGTGTAACTCAGAGGACATCATTTCATTCTTTTGGGTATGAGGAAGAATCCTTTTAGTTATACATGGATCTCTTGAGGGCTTGTCCTAAGGCAATTTTCTCCAAATAGCCAAAAGATTGTCCTGCAAATGTAGGACACCAAATGTAGTCAGGGGAACAAATGGGGAAAGAGTTATATTGGATATAACAGCGACAACGATGATCAAGTTACTCAATAAAGTCCTACTGGTAAGCTTTAGATGCCACGTGTGGAGGAATTGGCGTACCCACCATATATGTATGTATGTATATGGACACGATAAACAGGATCGAGCAACCTAAATCAATTGGGATTCACTTAGAATCAACTCAAATTCATTTGCCGAGATTTCAGATGTACACATTGCACATATAGGGTGGCTTGGACCCAGCACCATTCAATTGGTGAACCTAGGACTACGAGGTCCCCTTGCCCAAAAACGAAATCCATGGGACAATACTAATCACCCAATCTATGTGATTTTGTATCCGTTCAGTAAAAAATATGGAGCATAATCCAGAAAAAAAAGTCCATAAACCAAACGGTTACATAGCTTTCTATGACCTAGAAGACATCCTTGTGAGGGGACACATCAAACATGGGTCTCAAACCCCTATAATGTTTCCTATGGATAAGAAGTAAGACAAATTTTCTCATTGAGGCAGATCATTGCCAGGTATGCTGCAATTGGGTCAATAGCAACACAGGACAGACTTCACACAAGGAAGTCTTACTAGTTACCCCTACACTAGCCCGTCTCCCTGTTCAAGATGGAACGTAATGCAGTATAGAGCTTCTACAGCTACTAATGAATGAAAAGATATTATGTATCTCACTTACTTTTGGATTTCAGAGTTTACACATATTTATCTAATGCATTAAAAACTACTTTTATAGATATATCACGTTAACAGATCAAACAAAATAAAACACTAATGTCCTGTGTTCTTTTGTACCTGAGACTTTGTGACGGGATTTTAAAAAAATAAAATAATAAAATAAAAGAAATAAAACAAAATAAAAAATAAAAAAATATATATATATATATATATATATAAATATAAATAAATTAATTAAATTAAATTAAATTTTTGGGAGAGTTCGTGTTTTTATTTGGGTCCCATTAGTGAAGATGCACTTGTGCGTTCCAATGTGGAGGTGTTTTGGTTGAGTCTTCAAACACCCACTTTGGTGAGCTTTTAAAGTGTCATGGGTTTTTAAAGTCCCGGAGTTTTGGGTAAATGATCAGCATATGCATTTTAAAATCACACGACTCACCTTAAATACGCAAGAAAATAACACAGCCTACAAGATTTGATCAGGGAGTGGAAGAAAAGAACACAGCCGACAAGATTTGATAAGGGAGTGCAACAATGAGGCTTTCCCTCTGGAGCAAATATTGAACACAAAAGCTAGCTCAGAATTCAGGATTGAAGTGATTATGAGGATCAAAAACCAAAAAAGAGAGGCAACACAATTCAAACTCAAGCCAGTAATCCCACATCATATCAAACGAAACCATGTTCCAAACCACAGATTCCAGCCACAAAATGTAATCCGTCCCGATCTGAACCTAGAATTTGATCCTAGATTGGGGGATTGAGGTCTCTCTATCTCAGATTTCTAGGGTTTACTCAAAATTATTTGTTTCACAAAAGAAATCAGACAAGATAGATTGGAGAAGCGGGATTACCATTGTGTAGGGCTACGATAGCAATGGGTACGGCGATGGAGAAGAGAGCACCGCAAGATTCAGTCGCCTGTGTAGCTGTGGTTGCTTCAGAAAAATAAAACTGGTTTGGAGTTTTTAATCACGGAGTGGCTCTCCCCTAGTCCCCGACTCCCCGATGGTTTTCCCCCTGAAAACGACTTGCCACATTTTCAAATGTAAGTATTTTGGAACATCAGCAAATTCTATGTCAGTAGTTTTTTCTTTCTGGTGGCAAATCCTCTCCAGTTGAACCCTAGGGGTGGGTGAACCTTACCCACGGTTAAGGGGTGTCAAAGGAGACACGTGGCGACCTCTAGGGGTTATAACCGGATGTGCCACATCCGGTTATAACCGGAGAGGATTTGCACCCTTTCTAATTGGTGGCAAATCCTACAGAAAAGAGTCCTAATTTTAAATAAAAACCAAAAGACAAAATAAAAGGCACGAGTCCTACAGAAAAGAGTCATAATATTTTGTTTTATTGTAAAAAATAAAAGAGAGTAACAGCAGGAAAGTGGAAATATATAGCATTGCTCTTGGAGAATAATCACCTCCTCGGTCGTGAAGGAGCATCTCGCTCTCCTTTTCTTGCCATGTGTCCCTATTTTAACTTCCTTTTTAAGTATGTTTAAGATTCACTCACCCCTATGGTTCACTCATCTACTCTTGGTATTTAGAAAAATGAAATAATTTTTTTTTCCCTAGGTGTAAAAAAGTTAACACAAGTTCTTGGTAAAAAAGTTAACACAAGTTCTTGGCTGTCAGCTTTGTGAGAGAGGAAGGAGCAATAGTTCGCTCCTAGCTCATGGAGCAAATTATTGCACTTTCCTAATGGAAAATAATTTTCATGGAATACATTTTCCGCACAAACAAACACATAAAAAAACAGAGATTAACTATGAACAAGATCTCCGGTTGAATCAATCAGAACAACCTAAAATATGTCTTAGGAAGTGGTACTTTGGTAATTGTGAACACAAAGAAGTGTTTTTTTAGTACACTAAGTTTTTTCCATAAATACCCCTTACGAAGGCAAATTTTAGGTTCTTCCGGTTGACTATTTAACCTGAGCTCCTGTTGTTAGTTATTCTCAAAATAATATTTTCTAAGTAAATCATTGGTTTTCCTCTATTCTATGTACAAACAAACAGAGCTTGAAAATTGTGCATTTTCCTACCTTTTTTGAGACTCAATTCGAGCTAAATTTTAGATTCTTGGTTTTATCATAATGTCAAGTCGGTGCTGAACTAATTTGCTCTTTTGCTCTGGTGTACAAGTTCTACAGTATATTATTGGACTATCGTTAATGACAGAGATGACTTTACAAGAATAATTTTTTACATTTATAAAATAGTACTTTTAACATATTTGTAGAGTTTAACTACAAAGTGGAGCTATGCATCAAAGCAAAAAAAAAGCGAAACTCCCATTTTTAGTGTGAAGATAGTGACACTTATGTAATTATAGAAAGAGGTAGTGGAAGTTTTGCATAACACTTTATCTCTATAATTATAAGATTATTTAGCACCACCAATATGTAAAGAGAGGATCTCCGCTTTGTATTGAAATTGTTTTTTTTTTTGTTTGGAAAATCTCCCAATGGGGGAGAAGGTTAGGCAGACCACTACCTGAATTACAATGCTAGAGGGGGACATAAAAACTTACCTAAAAAAAAAAATGATATCACTAAGATATTAAACTCTAATATTAAAAAGGTTAGATCAATCAATGCGGATAATGGTTTGAACACTTGTCGAAAGATCTTTCACATCCCTAAATATTTTACTATCTAAATTCCTGCATGCTTCTTTGGATAAAAAGTTAGCAACCTGATGATTCTCTCTAAACACTTGATGAAATAACATGTGACATTTCTCCTAAAGTCTACGAATTTCCTTCCACCAGTACCAAGTCATCCATAGAGGTTTAGTAATGTTATTGATTGCTTCAATAATGATCTTAGAATCACTTTCAATGATGACATTAGAATACCCAAACCTGTCACCCATCATGAACGGCTCTAAATCTCGACTATAGTATTGGAATTAATTCCATAATACTCATAGAAAGTTAGCACAACCCTTCCTTGACCATCACGAATGATCCCACTATGCACCTCCACAATTTCCAAAATTTCGGAGAGCTACACCATCAGTATTCAATTTAAACCATCCTTGAGAAGGACATAGCCATTTTGGTAATAATAGGTCTTTTAGCTGAGGAACATCTTAGGTGAATATCAAAATGAGCACATAGAAATTGTTCTCTTCTATTCATGTTACTTTTGAAGAATAAATTTTTCGAGATGCTCTTGATCCACTTGGACACCCTATTAAGGGTTCTTCTCAAAGGCCTTTTTTGGTTTTCAAAATGGGAGTTGTTTTTGAAAATCCAAATTTCCCAACAAACAAAAGTTGATAATACCGTGCAAAGAAAGCTGAACACTGTACCTAATTTCTTAATTTGAAAATCCCATGATCCTGGTTTGAGTAGTATCTTCTTCACTAAATGAGATGTTAAGAATATATCCCAACATTCTCCAAAGATTCTTGGCAATATCACTTTGACTTAAAAGATGAGTAGGGGATTACATCGCCGGGTTTCTGCATCATTCACGTTTACTAGCTAGAGCATTATTGTTGGAATGAATCGCCATATCAACTACAATCACGCACTATCCCAAACGTTAGTAGCCCAAGTAACGACAGTGTCCCAACAAAATATAGAAGGAAATTTCCTAGAGATTTCTTTCTTCCAAATTAATAATTTTGACTTGGTGTGAAGAAATACAAACTTTGATTTGAGTTATAGCATCCTTTGTTGAATATGTATACGTCAAAATACTATGCACTTTCTCTAAAGTACAAAGCATAAATATCAAGCAACAAAGTTTCACAATAGAGAAGAGAAGAAGACAAAAAGGCTTTATTGATAAAGTGAATAAACAAAAACAGCCACACCACCAGTCTCACGTTTTCACCTCTCTTTATATATAGAAATCAAAACACTTAAAGATAAGATAAGATAAGGTAAAGATAAAGACTCCTAAAAGATAACTATAAAAGACTCTTATCAAGATAAACTATTTTAACCTTATCTAAAAGATAACTATAAAATACTCTTATCAAGATAAACACTATTTTAACCATATCCACTCAAGGCTCTACTTATCTTATGGATAAGTTAGAGTTTGGTGATGACTCTTAACACTCCCCCTCAACGCCAAATCTCTACTAATGACGCCAAGTGCATCTCTGAACTTTGTGAATTTTGATGAACAAAGCCCTTTCGTGAATATGTCCGCCAATTGCTCATTTGTATTAACTGGCATAAGATCAATTTCTCTTCGAAGCACTTTTTCTCTAATAAAATGATTATGAACTTCAACATGCTTCGTTCTAGCGTGAAATACTGGATTTTCTGCCAATCGAATTGCACTTTCATTGTCGCAATATAATCTGATCTCATAATTTGTGGTTTGATGCAAATCAAACATTAACTGCATTAACCACGCACTTTCTTGTGCTGTCATAGCTGCAGCCCGATATTCTGCTTCCGTTGTTAACAAAGACACAGTTGGTTGTCTTTTGCTGCACCAAGAAATAGCACCCGAACCAAGACTAAACATATAGCCTGTAGTTGATCTTCGAGTCGAGAGATCACTTGCGTAGTCTGCATCACAGTATCCTACAATTTTGCATTCGACAGCTCTTCCATACCAAACACCATGATCCATTGTTCCTTTTACATATCTTAGAATTCTTCGAACAATCTCAAGATGTGGCTTTCTTGGACTATGCATAAATCTGCTCACGACTCCTACTGCTTGAGAGATATCAGGACGAGTTAGAGTTAAGTAGATCAAACTTCCCACTAACTGCCTGTACATGCAAGAATCTTCAAGTTCTTCAACTTCATCTATACGAACTTTAGTGTTGACATCCATCGGTGTAGCCATCGGTTTGCAATCAAACATTCCAAACCGCTTCAACAGGTCACTGGAATATTTTTGTTGACATAAAAATATTCCATATTTATTTCGATCTATCTCAAGTCCGAGAAAGTGCTTCAGCTCTCCAAGTTCCTTCATGTGAAATCGAATTCTAAGATTCATGCGGATTCTTTTAATTTCTTCTAGATCATCTCCAGTAATAATCAAATCATCAACATAGACTAACACAACTGCAACTTTGTCTGCTACAAATTTTACAAACAAACTTGAATCAGTTGGGGCTAGAATATAACCACTGATTGTGAGAAACTCAGCAATCTTTCCATACCATGCTCTCGGAGCCTGCTTCAACCCATGTAGAGCCTTTCTCAATTTGCAAACATATTGAGGATAATGAGGATTTTCAAATCCCTTGGGTTGCTCCATATAGATTTCTCGATCTATTTCACCATGAAGAAATGCATTCTTCACATCCATTTGCCACAACCACCAATCCTTGCTAGCAGCGATAGCAATTAGAACCCGTACTGTTGTTATCTTAGCCACAGGACTGAAAGTCTCATCATAATCTATTCCATACTGTTGTGAAAAACCCCGGGCAACTAATCGAGCCTTGAATCGCTCCACTGAACCATCTGCTCGGGTCTTGATCTTATATACTCATTTGCAAGAAATAGGTTTTACATCATCTGGTTTTGGCATTAGATTCCAAGTCTCATTCTGCTTTAAGGCTTGAATCTCATCTGCCATAGCTTCCTCCCATTCAGGAACTCCTCGATCTTCTTCAAATGACTTTGGTTCTTCAATTACCAAATCTTTGCCAATCATTACTTGCGCTAGATCTGCATTCACATTCTTCAGTTTCGCCTTTTCAGTTGCATACTTTGGATTTGGCTTTGGTACTCGTTGTGACCTCCTTAAGACATGCTCATCTTCTTGTTCAGGCTCTTCAAGCTGTGAGGGCCGATTTTCTTCTATAACAGTTTGTTGATAAGTTCCAGTTTTCCAAGGGCTTGCACTAGATGTCATCTGTGACACATCCTTATCAACCTGTACAATTGGTTCAAGTGTCTTCTGATTGGAAGTCTCCTCTTCTAGTTCCTCTTCAAAATTTTGATCAACTGGAAGATCGACTGACCACCATGATGATGACTCATCGAACACAACGTTTCTCGACACATGTACTCGATCTGAAGTTGGATCAATACACCTCCAACCTTTCCTTTCCGAATCGTATCCCACAAAGATACATCGGATCGCCTTCTTATCAAAATTGCTACGAAGATGGTTAGGCACAAATACATAACATACACAGCCAAATACTCGAAAGTGACTTACTGTAGCCTTCATCTCGTACAGCTTCTGGAATGGTGAAAGGTACTCGAGCTTTGGTTGTGGTAGGCGATTAATAACATGATTTGCAGTCATCATGCATTCAGCCCAAAAACGAGCTGGCACATTTTTCGAATGTAACAGGCTCCTGCATGTCTCGGCTAGATGCCTGTTCTTCCTCTCCGAGACCCCATTCTGTTGTGGCGTATAGGGACAAGTCAGTTGTCTTCGGATACCATGCTCTTGTAGATACTTGTTGAACTCTTCTGAAGTATACTCTCCCCCGTTGTCCGATCTTAGACATGTTATCTTATGTCCAAGCTCTTTTTCCACCTTACTCTTAAGATCCTTGAATTTGTTGAGTACTTCCCCTTTCTCCTTTAGGAAGTAAATCCAAGTATATCGAGAGTAATCGTCGATGAATGTGAGCATGTATTTCATACCTCCAAGTGAAACATCTTTCACTGGACCGAACACATCTGAATGCACCAATTCAAGAGGTTTCTTGGCTTGAAACTTCGACTCAGTATAGGGAAGCTGATGTGCCTTGCCATACTGACATCCTGCACATACTGAATCATCTCGGATCTCCAGATCAGGAAGCCCTTTCAACATGTTCTTCTTCATCATAGCCTTTAACTTGACAAATCCAACATGAGCAAGCCGAGCATGCCACAAATCAGCTGTTTCACTCTTTCGAGTCTTGTCTACATAAGCAGCCTCAGCTGACATAACATAGACAGATTCAATTCTTTTGCCTTGCATGATGGGAGTACCTTCGATTTGCATCTCTTTGTAGATTTTCACATCATCGGGTCCGAACACTACAGTGTTTCCAGATGTCGCCAATTGAGAAACAGACACCAGGTTCTTCTTCATCATTGGGACATGGAATACACCTTGAAGCATTGTTGAATCATCACTTCCTTTTGGTACACATACAGCACTGCCTACATGAGTGATTGGAAGTCTCGCATTATTTGCTGTCACTACTACTCGTTGACCATTATTTTGTTTCTTTGAAAG
The DNA here is from genome assembly GCA_015143295.1 of Tetracentron sinense. NCBI lineage: Eukaryota > Viridiplantae > Streptophyta > Magnoliopsida > Trochodendrales > Trochodendraceae > Tetracentron > Tetracentron sinense. The sequence continues at coordinate 53,411,042 of CM026553.1, forward strand.
AAACTTTTGATCATCTCCAGTCATGTGATTTGAGCAACCTGAATCAACTATCCAATCAGTAGAATAGTCTATTCGATTATTATTGCTCGTAGGCATGGTAACTGTAGTAGTCAATCCGAGTGCGTCGGATTGTTCTTCAGTGATAGACAAATAAGCACTCCACTCCTCTTCCTCACCATCAATTTTCTGTGGTAGGTCTTCTAAAGTTGCTGCATTCCCTTCATCTTTCTTCTTCTTGGGTGCTCGACAATTTCTGGCAAAGTGACCTGGCTTGCCACAATTATAGCACGTTCTGGTTCTAGGATCCTGAGAATCACGTTCCTTGAAACTATCCTCGCTCTTCCTTGAATTCGAGTTCGATTGATACTTCGAATTCTTTTGTTTTCTCCTGTCATTAAAAGACCTTTTACTTTTACCAGTGTACAAGGCTTCTTCTTTCTCATTCGTAGAAAGACCAGCCATCTGTTTTGCTAGACTCTCCTGGTTTGCTAGAAGGCTTTCAAGCTCCAAGAGTGTTGGTTGAGTCGGCCATCCATGAATTGCTGTCATAAACCCATGGTACTCAGGCTTTAGACCTCGAATGATAATCATTCTCATACGAGCATTTGTAATTTCCGACTCCTCATCAAGTTGCGATATCTCAAGACAGATTCCTTTTACCTTCATAAAGTATTGAGAAATCGACATGCTTCCTTGAGATACCGAACTGATCTCATTCTCTAGCAATTGCAACCTTGCATCATTAGATCTGGTGAAAAGTGTGGATATCACATCCCACGCTTCATTCGGAGACTTGGCCTCTCGAATATGTTCGAGCAATTCTTTCTGAATTGTAGCTTTCAACACGAACAAAGCTTTGCCTGCCCTTATCTTCCACTTCCTTAATTTCTCAGCATTCTCTTCATTTTTGGGTGGTGCGATAATATCTTCGCCATTCATCACCTCCCAAAGATCTTGGCCCTGTAAATACGATTCCAAACAGAATCTCCAATACTCATAGTTAGTATTGTTCAACTTCTCTATACCGCTTACAGAATTTGCATGCTCCATTGATCTGAGTTGGTGAATACAAGGTATTTAATGAGATCTTCAGACTCACCGTTTTGAGGTCTTCACGCCCGTTCCCTGAACCAAGCTCTGATACCACTTGTTGAATATGTATCCGTCAAAATACTATGCACTTTCTCTAAAGTACAAAGCATAAATATTAAGCAACAAAGTTTCACAATAGAGAAGAGAAGAAGACAAAAAGGCTTTATTGATAAAGTGAATAAACAAAAACAGCCACACCACCACTCTTACGTTTTCACCTCTCTCTATATATAGAAATCAAAACACTTAAAGATAAGATAAGATAAGGTAAAGATAAAGACTCCTAAAAGATAACTATAAAAGACTCTTATCAAGATAAACTATTTTAACCTTATCTAAAAGATAACTATAAAAGACTCTTATCAAGATAAACACTATTTTAACCATATCCACTCAAGGCTCTACTTATCTTATGGATAAGTTAGAGTTTGGTGATGACTCTTAACATCCTTTGCCTCCATGGTGAGCAAAATCTACAACTCTTCAAAATTTCAGGATCCCTTAATAAGAACTTCTTTTATAGTAGGGAAATTGTTAGGATAAGTAATAGCATAATCAATTAGAGCGGATTCAACAAGCCAATTGTCACACCAAAAATTTGTACTTTCCTCATTCCCAATTAACCATTTGCAATTGATTATCGTTGATTTAAACCAAACCACAATATCTTTCCAAATTTTAGAACCCCTTGAGAAATTATCAATCAACCAGGAATGATTATTATACAAATATTTTCTTATAAAAAAATTGCTCCACGGCCCATTCTCCCAAATTAATTTCCAGGCCATCTTCATACGACAAGCATTAGTGATATCCTTGATCCTTCAAATTCCCAGCCCTCCCTTTTCTCGAGGTTTTGCTATCTTATTCCAGGAAACTTATTGAGTTCTGTGATTCCCTTCATTGTCAATCCAAAAGTAGGAGGAAAAAAGACTTTCTATCCTCGTTATGACACCCTTTGGTATATTGGTACATGACAGAATATGGATAGGCACGGAGGATAAAAGATGTTTCATAAGAATGAGTTTGCCACCGCCAGATAACATCTTCCCTTTCAACCTCTCAGTTTTTCCTCTCATCGTGTCAATCAAATAATCAAAGATAACATTTTTCATACGATCCGGATATAGAGGAATTCCCAGATATTTAAAGGGGAAACAGCCGATATCAATACCACGAAGAGCGACAATACGTGCTCAGTTTAAGATATTGCAGACTAAAAATGATGGTTAAAGGTTCTACATGAGACTAGGTTTGACATGTAGATTTAACCTTACACCAAAAACTTGGATTAATAATTATAAAATCATGTGGATGTCTCTTACTGCTGTAAGCCCCTAAGAGTTGGTCTGTATACTCTTTCAAGTTGGTTATCGATCCACTAGTTGATTTCTTTTAATTATGCATAGAGGGTAACAGAATTATATCAGAAAGCACGGATGAAAATGTTTTTCATAACCAAATTAGGTTGAAAGTGTTCATTCCTACATTTCTTTATCAGTGTCCTCCTTTTCATCGAGTAGTGCTAGTCCTATACCCTCCTTCAACCCCTACTCTCAACCTCATAAACCTTCATTTTGCAATGATTAACGTACTCATCTCTCACCCAAAAAAAAAAAGGTGGTTGCTAGAGGGTGAGAGTATGGGTTGACTGAGAGTAGAGGGTTCCTCCCTTTCTATTATTTTTTCGAAACTCAAACCGAATATTAACATTTCAAAAATACAACAATAATACAACCGAAAAAGAAGTTTCTATTTTTTTTTGGATAGATCTCCCAATGGGAGAGGGGTTTTGGCATTGTCCTCTACCGGTTTTATTAAATAAAAATGGGGACACACCAAGAAAAAAAGGGTGGGACATAAGCCTTACCCCTTATACAAACAAAAGAAAGATACTGTCAAAAAAACTACCAAACAAAAAAACTGCCAAACGAACACCTAGAGGGGACATAAAACCTTACTCTAGATTACAATTATATCAAGAAATCTTTATGCTAACAACTCCGACTTTATCTAGATAAAATTCCCTTTGAACTTATCTGCAAAATTCGAGTAAGAAAATAACCTAACAGAAGGAGAAAAGATCACAAGTGTGGTTAGAAAAGAAATCTAAAACTTTATTCTTCTCTCTATATATATGCTTCAATGAAAACCTAATTTGATTCAGCAATTTGAGGATAGGCTGGTGGAGCAAAAGGTAACTAAGAGAAGGGTTTGCTGACTTTGCTTTTCTTAGACATACTTTTTTACTCACATTTTCCCCACATTTTCCCCCTTTTTAATTCTCAAAACAGAAGTCTGAGGCTGTTATGATGAGCCCTACTCATGGCCAACGAACTATCCGTAGTGCTCGATTATGGGCTACCATGTTGATGTTCAGGGTCCATTGAGGACAATAGACTCGATATCGCGTGTATTCTGCTAATGCTGACGTCGAGCTCGTAGCTTAGTTTGTTAGCATTCTGTTTCTCAACCATGGGTATTGAGCTCCCAGGTTTTATCTCAGCTTACCCACCAAACATTTGGGTTGGGTTTGGGCCAACTGAAATAGCCCGAAACCCCTCAGATTTAAACGGGACAGATTCAGCTGACCCGAAATGCGTGATGACCAGTTTGCCTGACCCCTTGCCACCCCTGATGAACATACATATAGGATTGCGGCCATGATCGTAATATGGTAAAATGATCAGTTTCATACTCGGAGAAATCTCAATCGTGGCCCGCTTCTAAGTCATATGGATGCTTAAATACTGGGTCCATGGTGATGGCGCCATATATAGAGCCCACCATCGTAGAAACATAGTGGTACACAATACCGAGTCGTTCCTCACCGGTCATAACCTTCATGTACAATACTAAAGAAAGAAGCCGATAATCGGAGCAGTTGAACTAAACACAATAATCAAGTAATTTGCATACGCCATCCACTAATTAACAACTTAAGATTCTAACTATAGCTTAGACCGTTGTGATCAATCACTATCCGAATGTCATAGTATACGACATGCGATCGGTTTGTTTATGATTCATCGATCCTTGCAGGGCGCCATAGTCATCGTGTTATATAGTTCTATACTCTCCTGCAATAGGATCAAAATTGACCCGAATTATTATGTTTATGATAAGGATGAGAGCTACAACTTAAGAAACATACATGAAATGGTCAGCACTGATAAAATAATCCTCTCTTTCTTTGAATTGGTAATAATAAGGAAAGATGGTAGGCGGCATCAGTTTGATGAGGGGATCATATGGGTGCTCCAAATACTGCTTTTCCTACAAAAATAAAAATAAAAAATTAGAGTACCTTTGCGAACTACTACAAATATGCTTATTAATCATGATTATATTTCTAAGAACAATGATTGTATTTATCAAAATAGTGGTTAGAAAAAATATTTTAAAAATTTTGATTTTTTTTTTCTAAAGACAAAGATAGGTGGGTGAACCTAGGGGTGGATGCTTAACCACAGTTAAGGGTCTGTCAAAAGGGATACACGGTGACCTTAGCGGCGTAACCGGACTCCGTAGAGTCCCGCTATAACCGTAATGGATTTGGTTACATTTTAGAATTGCTTTAGCCAAGTCCAGATTCCATATTCAGGATTTGGTTCCATTTCGGATTTGCTTAAGCCAAGTCCAGATTCCGGATTCAGTCCACCCACATCAGTATGCATGCTCATGGTCATAGAAAGAAAGAAGACTATGAAAGTGATATAAAAGTTGATGGTCTAAATGGTGTCCTCCCTTCTAATCGAGCCATTTTCAACACCTTCCAACTGTAGAAGTTTGGCTCAAATTGGACAAAACCAGGGGTGAGCGATCGCTTGGCCACTTAGTGGCTGATTGATTGGTGGCTGGAGCGATCGATCGGCCACTAAGTGGCAGATCGATCGACGACAATGTGATTTTTGAAAATAAGTCTATTTTCTATTTCGATGGGAGACTTTCTATATGTCCAGAACTCCGAGTTTAAGCCTATAAATAGGGGATTATGGGTCTAGGGTTTGTATCGAAAGATCATGGAATCATGAAATGGTGAATATTAGGGCTCCCGGGGAGAGCGGGTTTTGCTCTCGTGGAGAGTCATAGTTGTTCTCATGAAGAGTAGGAGATAATAGAAAGAGTTTAAACATACTATGGCTTAGGAAAATATTGAAGGGAGGATAGATAGGGATTGTTCTTAGGGTTCATTGAGAATGTGACTTGAGTGGGGTGTACAAGGGGATCTGGGCTTGGGTTGAGATTTAATCTGAGAGCAGAGTGTGAATCTTGTACTGGTTCCTCAAGGTTTTTCTTAGTAAAGAAGAAGCAATCAGATCTTGACTTGTGGATGTAGGTATGTTATTGCTGAACCACGTATATCTCTTGTGTTTTTCCTTTGATGTGTATTTACTATTTTCTAAAAAAATTGGTATCGGAGCTGCAGTAGTTTGGACAACTTTCTATAGAGGAGTTTATGACAGAAAAGAGGCTTCATTTTGCTGAAATAGCAAGATGAAGGGACATACTTTGGAGATGCTCTCACAGTCTCCAATAGTATGGACATTCTTTTAATAAAGTGGTTATTAGATTCAATGGCTTCGTTTGATGGATTGGTTCGGACTTTGAGAGGGGTAGCCGATGTCCCTATGTCGCGATGAAATCTAATTTCACTTCGCCAGTGATACTCTCTAGGTTGTTACTACACAGCAGGAGATGGAGTTATCAAAATAAAGCGGAAAAGGTGGAGATGCTTAGTTTTGATGTAGGGGAAGAAGTGTAGTAATTTGTATCTCCTGGATGGAATACGGGTATAGGTGGAGCTACTACGGGGTCTGCAGGAATCGAAAATCGGATGTTATGCAATGGGTAGAAAGCTCACCTAGGGTCTCTTTCGCAGTCGGGGCGGAGACTGGTATTCCGGTGAGTTTCCGAAAGGATGGAGATTGTGAGATGCCTTTGATGGAGAGGACTAGTCTATATCCTTGTCCAGGGTTCTTCTAGAATGGAGGATGGTTTTTTTACTACACATGAGTTTTGGTCATATTTAATTGAATCTGGTGGATGGATTTTCGGGGTGATTCAAGGGTTTGTATAGCTGGTGGGTCTCTTTCGCAGATGGTGCAGAAGCGGGCTAGGCCAAAAGAGTTGGTTGGTGAGTCTCTTTTGCAAATGGTGCAGAGACGTGTAAGCCAAACAGTTGTTTGAGGTATATGCAAATGGGTTTACGGTATTTGCAAACAGGTTTACAGTAATTACAAATAAGGTGATAGAATTTTAAGAGAAATTCTGGTTCGAGATGGAGGTGCTTCTCTGATGTGGGTGGTGCGATATTCAATCTTAAAAGTTTGTTTGGTGATTAGCAAATCAGTTTTCTTGTTCGTGTTGGTGTCGCGAAATTCTCGCCATGGTGGAGATTTGTAGAAGTTTTGCTCAAATTAGACAAAACCAGGGGTGAGCGATAGATCGGCCACTTAGTGGCGGATCGATCGGTGGTTGAAGCAATAGATCAGCCACTAAGTGGCGGATCAATCAATGACACGGTGATTTTTGGAAATAAATCTATTTTTTCTTTAGGAAACTCTTACTTCGAGTGGAGACTTTCTATTTGTATAGAACTTCGAGTTTAGGCCTATAAATAGGGGATTATGTTTTTATGGTTTGTATCGAAAGATCATGAAATCATGAGAGTGTCAATATTAGGGCTCTCAAGGAGAGTCCTAGTTGTTCTCATGAGGAGTGAGAGATAATAAAAATGGTTTAAGCATACTAGGGCTTGAGAAAAGGTTGAAAGGAGGATAAATGGTTCTTAGGGGTTCATTGAGAAGATGACTTGAGTGGGATGTACAAGAGGCTCTAAACTTGGGTTGAGATTTAATCTAAGAGGAGAGTGTGAATCTTGTACTGGTTCCTCAAGGTTTCTTTGAATAAAGAAGAAGCAATCAGAACTTGACCTGTGAATATATGCAGGTTATTGCCAAACCACGTATATCGTTTGTGTTTTCCCTTAGGTGTGTGTTTGTTTATTATTTTCTCGGTATTATTATGTTATTTCCCAACAACTACCACACCGTTCAAGTGCTCTGAACCAGAAGACCATAAATAAAAGGAATGTTAAGAGAGAACCTGCTTAAAGAGACAATGAGAAAAGTCATTGTGATCCAATCTTATATTATTTTGTGCTTCATTTTACTCCTTTTTCTCTCAAATATTTCCATTGCCGTAGACACCATTACTCCAACTCAAGCTGTAAGAGATGGAGTAACGCTTGTCTCCACCGGGGAAAGGTTCGAACTAGGATTCTTCAGCCCCGGCAATTCGAAGAACCGATATGTGGGGATATGGTACAAGCAAATTCCAATTGCAACAGTTGTTTGGGTTGCAAATAGAGACAACCCACTTACAAATTCATCCGGAATTTTAAGGATCGGCGATGAGGGAAATCTAATCCTTCTGAATAAATCGGAGGGGAGTGTTATCTGGTCGTCGAATCAATCCAAGGCAGATAATCCGAATCAATCCAAGGCAGATAATCCAGTTGCACAGCTCTTGGACTCAGGCAATCTTGTCATCAGAGAAGCTAAGGACAAGGATCCCAAAAACTATCTATGGCAGAGTTTCGATCACCCGACTGATACGATGTTACCAGGTATGAAGCTAGGATGGAACTTAAAAACCGGCATGAATCGGAATTTGACGTCGTGGAAGAGCGAAGACGACCCTTCTACTGGAGATTATTCTTATATTATAAAACCTAATGGCTTCCCACAAGCATTTCTGTTGAATCAACAGGTCCCGAAATATCGAAGTGGACCTTGGAATGGGCATAGGTTTAGTGGTGCCCCACAGATGAAGCCCAATTACATCTTCAACTTTAATTTCACTTCCAACCAAGAGGAGGTATATTACTCATTTTCACTCAAGGACGAGTCTTTGGTTGCGAGGTTCATGGTGAATCACACTGGTCTGCTTGAACGATCTACATGGCTCGAAACTAACCGTGTCTGGAACATTCTCTGGTATATCCCGAAAGACCCATGCGACAATTACGGGCAGTGTGGTCCTTACGGCATCTGCGACACAAATGCCTGGCCCATATGCAAGTGTGTAGAAGGGTTCGAACCCAAGAATCCAGATAATTGGTACTTAAGAGATGGTTCTGGTGGGTGCATCAGGAAATCAAAATTTGATTGTCAAAATGGTTCTGGGTTCTTGAGATTGAGGGGGATGAAACTACCCGATACTTCGCTATCTTTTGCAGACAAGAGCATGACTCTTAAGGAATGTGAAGCGCTATGCCGTAAGAACTGTGCTTGTACAGGTTATGCAAACTCTGATATCACCCAAGGAGGGATTGGCTGTGTGATTTGGAGAGGTGATCTGTTAGATCTCCGAGAGTTCACCGAAGACGGCCAAGATGTCTACGTACGAGTGGCAGCTTCTGAACTAGGTACGTACTTATAATTTTCACAAATTCTCTTAAATACTTGAATTTGCAGTAGGTGATCCCTAAATTATCCAGGGTGTGCTTAGGATCAGTTCCAAAGCTACAAAACATGCCATTTTTAACTCGGTCATCCGAGTCTATCCGACGATTCCTAGGGATTGGTACACCATGTAAGAGTGCTCCCTACATTCAATCTTTCTATTACAGCCTTTGATCGCCGTCGGATCTTCATCGGCATGAGTATTCTCTTTTTCTATTGACTTGATATTTATAATTGAGCTCGAAGTCTTGGAGTTTGGTGACGTCCCACAGGTCAATCCCTTAATTGTTACTAACTCTTAGTTTCAACCATCTAACCTTGATTTGTGGAAAAAAATAAGGCGGTGTTACGTGCACCCTAACTTTTACCGAAAAACATCAAACTTACAAAAAAATCAATTAAATATAAAATAAAAAAATAAAAAAACAAAATTGACCTCTTCTCCTTCTTCCTCGTCACCGTTTCCAAATGAAAAACCCTAACAAGGCTTGGGTTGATTTCTCTTCATAGATTCTTGGTTAAGAAAAATTGAAAGAACCTTTTTAGAATTTTCATTATTCCTTGCAAGAAATGAATACCCTATATCCTCTAATTTTATAGTCAGTTGTACCAGCAGCAACGAAGGAGATGGAGGTTAGGGTGGAAGAATTACCCACTTGTATTTCTTTTCTTTTCTTAGAAACTGCTTCTCCTTTCATACAATCCCTTTCTTAAGTATTGAAGGCTTTGGCTTCGCCATCCTGTGTCTAGACCTCAAAGCGTACCATATTGGATCCCTTTTGCATGTGGTTCGGTTCCTCTGACTAAAGGATCAAGAACCTGTTCTTCTAGAAGGTTGCTCAGGACAATCACGAACGGGGCAAAAAAGATTCAGAATTTTTTTGTATTTGGCAAGGATCCATAACTGGCCCTCTCTGGCACACTAGCTTTAAATATCAAGAATGGCTTGCTATGGGAAGCTTGGAAACCTCTTCAATCATTCGCCAAGAAAAGAAATGAACCCGCGCTGACACTTAGATTAGCAAGCCCTTTTCGTGTTTTAGGTCGAATACAACAAGTAAAGAGCGAGTAAGAAGAAGTGGAGCGCTGAGCGCAGTTTTGCCTTTTAATTTTTTAATTTTATGTTTAATTGATTTTTTTTAAAGTTTGATGTTTTTCAGTAAAAGTAGGGTGCGCGTAGCACCACCCAAAAAATATTACAAAAAATATAAACTCTAAACGTTAAAGTTATGGACTAGACTTAAAAGAAGGCTTAAAGAATTTCAAGTTTTTTTTAATTATTAATTTTATTTTTATTTTTACTGTAGAAGAGCTTATTCGTAGGATGAGATTAACTATGAACAAGAGCTCCCATTAACTGTTCCGGTTGAACAAACAACCGGATCACCCCAAAAAAAGCCTTAGGAAGGGGGTACTTCGGGGAAAAACATTTAATGTTAAAAATTATGCTAGTAATCACACAACTACCATTGCCCACAGGGGCCTAAATTTTTTGAAAAACATTCGGGGTGGTGTTAAAAGTGGGTTCCTCAAATTTTTTTTAAAATATTATTAGTATAATTGGCCCCCCAAATTTTTTTGTCTTATTTATATATATATATATATAGTATTAGTAGCCCCCACAATTTTTGTCTTAAATATATATAGTGGCCCCCAAATGTTGTGCCCTTGAGGTCGCCACTTGTCCCTATTGACACTCCTTACTTATGGTTAAAACTCACCTATTCATAGGGTTTACCTGCCTATCTTTGGTTTGTAGATTAAAATATTGAAAAAAAATTTAATTAATGAATTTTAACAAAGGTTTGACAAAAAAAATTGATATTTTTTCTAAAACCAAGGACAGGTGAGTGAACCTTAGGAGCGATGACTCTTAACCATAGTTAAGGGGTGTCAAAAGGGACACATGGCAACCTCAAGGGCATAATTGGGAAAAATTCTCAAAAACATAAGTACTCAAAAAACCATTCTTGGGGGCTACGCCCAGTGTTAGTAAGTACAAGTATAATATGCATATAATACATGCGTACACGATTGTTTCAAAACAACACCGGTTTCACGAATTCTAGTGAATGATACGGAAACATATGCGTATATTTGCCTCTAAATGTATCTAATCCGAATTAATAGAGATATTAAGACTACTTACCTAAAATACGTGTGGATTAAAGAAACTTACATAGACAAAAAATCTACAAATCTCCTCATTCTTCTTCCGTCCTCTTTCCCAACTCTCAACCATCCTTCCATTTAACCAGAAAATTTGCAAGGCTCTCCACAGATGCAGATCTTTCAATCCAGGTAAGCTCTCCATTCTTTTCCCTATTTGAAGGCAATTTTTTCAAAAAGTAATACAAATTGAAACCATAGAAATTGGAAGAGAAACAGGTTCGGAGTAGATCAACCCTAGAAATTTGAAGAGAAACAAAATAAACCTAAGAATTAGATAGGGATAAACATAAACATACTGTCTCAGCTCTTCGTTTCCCTTTCAAACACTAGCCGACTAAGTGTATTTGAGGTCTGACAGACTTGAGCTTTGTATATTTTACGTTTTGGGGGTTGAAGAACTCTATGAGATCTTTTCCTTAACTTAAAGAAAGACAACCATTTATCCTTTGGTCTCTATCTATAAATGGTTATACCAATGATCTTTACCCATTAGTTTTTATTTATGAATGATTCTAGTCTTTACACTTTAAGTCTTTACCCACCACACCACACCACACGTACAGTAGAATGTAATGGTTGTTTCTTTTTTTTTTTTTTTCACTAATCTTGTTTCTTTATACTTATTAGAACAAAGATTAAAAGAAAAACTAGAATCACTCACTTTGATAAAACTACACCCAAGCCACGTGAATAGAGCTATGAGAATATTTATAGTAGTCACTCATAATTCTTGTATTTTATATTATTGTGTTTTTGTTATTACGTGCAATCACTTTAGTTTCATTGTCCACCTTTTTATTTTCTTTTATATGCAGGAAAAAAAAAATATAATGGTGAGAAAGAATGATCGATTTTGGGAATATACCGATGAACTATATTATGACATTGTTATGTTATATATTTATATATATAAATAAATTATACCGACTTTTTGGTCTCGAACTTTTGAAGCAAAATCGTATTAAACCCGAATATATCCATATCTGACTTTTTGATGTTTCAATTCTTTTGAACTGAATTTTTGCTCGCGTACTTTTGAGACCAAAAATTATAATACTCGAACGCTTCCTACACTGTTCTTTTCCTGTACCCAAACTTACTAACTATGGCTACGCCCAAGGCTTTTTTTTGGGGTCGCTCCAGTTGTTTGTTTAACCAGCAATTCTATTCTCTTCATAGAACTGGAAAGAATCAAGAGTCGGTCTTTAGGTGCTCCCATATCCTAACCTTCTATACCTTATAACAACTAAGAGTTAGGATTTGGCTCGACTTATTTTTTTTTTTCTAATGTCACATCAGCTCTAATCTTAAGTTTAGCTAATGATCTATTTGATCATTTCAGATTCTGGCAAGAAGAAAAAAGTAGTAGTGATAGTTATTGTCACAGTTGGTGCTGGTGTACTGTTATTTGGATTGAGTATTGTCTGTTTCATAAGGAAGAGGAAGACTATGCTAAGTATACCGAAAGGGAATACAGAAGAAAGAGGTATCAAGAAACCTTTTCAAATAGAAAATATGAGCAAAGACTTGTAATTCGATTACTTTGTTTCCATATGATGTTTCATCTCGTGTCTCCAAAACAGGTGACAGGGAAAAGAGCCAAGATCCGTTGTTATTTGATGTAGTTATACCGAGGACACAAAACTACTCGGATGAAAATAAGAAAGATGATCTTGAGTTGACCTTGTTTGATTTTAGTACCATTGCGGCTGCTACAGACCACTTCTCCGATGCAAATATGGTCGGACAAGGAGGCTTTGGTTGTGTTTATAAGGTAAATTCTAAATTTACTGAATATTAGAAAAAGTGAATATAATGATTGGATGTACTTAGAAATATAACTTTGAAAATTATGGATGACAATACCGGGGTAAGTTGGTAGAGGGAAAGGAAATAGCAGTGAAGAGACTCTCAAAGAATTCAGAGCAAGGGATAGAAGAATTGAAAAATGAAATTATGTTAATTGCCAAGGTTCAACATAGAAATCTCGTTCGACTTCTCGGTTGCTGCATTGAGGTGGAAGAAAAGATGTTGATATATGAGTACATGCAGAATAAAAGTCTGGATACCATTATTTTCAATTTGTCCATATCTACACATCATCTATTTTTATTAATAACTTTCTCTTATTTAATCATATATCTTCTACTTTATGTAATCTAAACACAAGCTACAGTAATTAACTTCATATAACAAAAATGTTTGCTCCAGACAATGAAACGAGCTTGTTACTAGATTGGCCAAAGCGCTTCAACATTATTGGTGGGATCGCCCGAGGTCTTCTTTATCTTCACCAAGATTCCAGATTTAGAATTATTCATAGGGATCTCAAAGCGAGTAATATTCTACTTGACGACGAGATGAATCCCAAAATTTCGGACTTCGGCATGGCAAGAATTTTTGGAGGAAATCAGATTGAAGCAAATACAAATAGAGTTGTGGGAACATAGTAAGTACCATAGAGAACATACATATGTATATATAGTTCATGTATCCATCTGATCACCACCTTAAATATTATTCTTGGCTGGTGGCATGCAGTGGTTATATGTCGCCTGAATATGCAATGGATGGGCTCTTCTCAGTGAAATCTGATGTCTTCAGCTTTGGTGTTCTAGTGTTGGAGATAATAAGTGGTAAAAAAAATAGAGGATTTTATCATTCCAACAGCCAACTTAACCTTCTTGGACATGTAAGTACCAAAATTTTGTAATGTTCTTCATAGTTCAAAAACTCAGCGAGTCATCCAAGTAACCCGGCCGAGTTACTCGACTTGACTGAATTTCAAGTCGAGTCGCCTTAAAACTCGGATGAGACGACACTATTCAACGAGTTACTCAGGTAACTCAGTTGAGTTTTTCAACTCGCCCAACTAGGTTGAGTCACAGAAGGATATTTTTATCATTTTTATTTTTTGAAAACCTAAACTCAAGTGTTACACTGTTTTTACATTATATTTTTTGGGGGCTATAAAACCAAACCTATCATGGGTTCTATTAAACCTGTTTTTAAGATTGAGGCTGCAAAACTAGCTTACTATGGGTTCTTTTAACCCAGGTTTTTCAAGTTATTTATGGTTTAATCTTGAATAAAATGTCAAGAATTGGTATATGTGTTATAGATATATTCTGAGTTAGACCGAGTCGAATTTTTTTCGAGTTTTCCGAGTTACTCAACTCGACTAACTTTCGAGTCAAGTCGAGTTTTCGGGTTTTTGAACCATGATGTTCTTTATTCTAAACTCTATTTATAAGTGTAATGGCATTTCATTTTTCTTTCTTTAACTGAGAAAGACAATGGTATGGATATATTGTAGGTGTGGAGACTATGGAGAGAAGGAAAGGCAGTCACGCTACTGGATTCATCTATGGGTGATTCATTTCCCACATATGAAGTGTTAAGATGCATACAGGTCAGCCTCTTATGTGTACAAGAATGCGCTGAAGATAGACCAACAATTTCGTCTGTGATTTTAATGTTGAGTAGTGAAAATGCAATACTACCCCAACCTAAAAAACCAGGTTTTTGTGTAGGAACAATTCCCATTGAAACAGAATCACCTTCTAGTAAGCAAGAATCATGTACCATAAACCAAGTTACAATCACAATGCTAGAAGCTAGGTAGTGAGAGATATCATAGGAATGTCTCTACATATGTAAAAAGCTTGAAGAAATTTCTATTTTCTTGTCATTCAATATTAGTGCATACTTGGGTGTATGGAATAATCTTCTCTTGCATAGAAAAATAGAACATAGGAAAGTAGTGCATGGGAAGTAAGTGCAATATTAGTTGGATTGGGGTGGGAATTGGGTTGGGCTGGCCCCATTGTTCAGCCCAAAGTTTAGGTAGCCTAAGCCTTCCTTATTTTGGGTTGGATGAGTTTGGATAAGAATATAGGCCCGAAGTTAATATTGGGCTGAGCTTGGGCTATCCTTAACTCAATCCCAATTCAGCCCGGCCCGAATTAAAAATATTTTATATTTTATAATTAAAATATATATAGTATATATTGAAAAAGAATGTCCACGATTCATCTCCTTCACTCTTCTCTATTTTATTTTCCAATTTTTATTTCATTTTCTTTCCTTTCTCTCTTCAATCTTCATATCATACATTACATAAAGAGAGAAAACCTAGCTTGACAGCAATCAAAATTTTACACTCACGATTAAGAAGAGCAACTGAGATAGTAGCAGCCAAAAGGAACCTGAAGTTAATATTTTTTCTATAAAAACCATGGTTAAATAGATGGACCCTACGGTGAATTAATCATTTCCATAGTTAGTGGGTGTAAAAAACACAGGACAGATAATGGAACAAGTTAGTGGGTGTAAATGAAAGGACAGACTAATGGGACAGATGACCGGTTGAATGCTGAAGACCACTGGGCAAACGAAATTGCTTAAACAAGACTTATGGTCAATTATTTTTTACCATTAATTGAACAAAGCCATTTGAACACCGTTATATCATGGAGATTTTGTGCATTAAATCGTGGTAGTTGAATTGTCAACATTTCATTAAGCAAGTGGGCCCTAATACCTATTATTAGGTATTAGGGACCGACTAAACTATTTGCACTCGTCCATTTATACCTGACAATCAAAGCCTGGAAATAAGTCCTAAGACTTACTATTCAGGCAACGGATTTCCACGCCCCTTCACCTAACGGTGCCATCACTAGGGGAGGTGATAGCATGCATCTCGCATGTTGTGTTGGACAGTACGTGCATAACTTTCCAGTTTGCCATGTGTCCTCTTTCATATCTATTAACTATGGTTAAGATTTATACACTCTTAGGGTTATATAATTTAACTTTAGAAAAAATATTTTTAAAAATTAACCTTCGTTTTGATTCACTCATTAATTTTTAAAGATATTTTTTCTAAAATACTAAAGTTAAATTATTTAACAATAAAGGTGGGTGATTCTAACATAATTAATGGGTGTCAAAGGAGACACTTGGAGAGCTAAGAGGTATTGTCCAACAAAACGTGCAAGATGCATGCTATCATATCTTAGTAAAACACTGAACGCATCAGCTGAAGAGGTTTGATCGAGTGTAATACTCACACCCATTTTGTGCCTGAGTGTGGGTGTGCATGTTTACCTTGTGTGAGTATAGGTGTGCTCTTGCACAATAGGGGAATTGGATTTGGTCTTGCTCTCGCAAGACTATTTTCGTCTTGCCTAAGTATACAAACCGACATATGGAATAAAAAGAGGAAAAGTCAATTCATTTTCCTTCCTATTTTTTAACTTTTCTTTATTTGATATATTTTCTCCTTTTTATCACCACATGTCAAAAGCTGAATCTAGGCAAGACCAAAATGGTCTTGCCCTAGCAAGACCAAATCCAATCCCCACCATACGTCCATACGTCTTCCATACGTCTTCAGTTCTATCTCTCCCCCACCAAAAGAAAAAACAGAAAAGCAAAAAAAAAACAAATAAGGAGAGCAAGAAAAGGAGAAACAACCTTACTGTATATCACATTAGAATAATTGGTGTCTTCTTTCAATGACTTTATATTCATGTTTTTCTTCCATTTCACACTACATGATGCTAAAGTCTTTCCTAGGTCATAAAGATAGTTTGGTCGTGTACCCTGAAAACGTTTTATGCGATGGCCAACCCAGCAGGTGTGAAATATTAGACCACAGAATGTGTTGCTTGCATCACACCCCAAATATTAGAGAAGGTATCTCCAATTAGATTGGAAGCGGATTCCCCTGTAAAAGTCTCAGGCAGTTGATAGGCTATACTCATTGCCCCTCGCAGCTCACATGCAAAGAAGACTCACCGATCTAACTACGAATAGGCTAACCCTGTAACCCGGTGATGTAACCCAGTGATGCGACCCCGTAACCGGTGATGTAACCCGGTGATGTAACCCCCGGTGATGCGACCCCGTTACCGGTGATGTAACCCGGTGATGCGACCAAACAGTGTTCGAGAACGACTTGAGCTCAGCTCGTTAAAATGTCAATCAAGTTTATTTATTTAATAAGCTAAGCTTGAACTTAATTTTCAAACTTGTTTAATTAACGACCCGAACCCGAACCTGAACACCCCACCACTCAGCTCAATAAAAGTTGTTCAGCTCGATTATATTTATGTTTATATATATACCTATGAAAAAACTAAAGCACCTGAACTAACATTAGTTTGATAATTAATATAAAGATAACCATGTCTTGATGATAATTACTACTTTCACCAAATAGATATATATATATATATATATATGTATTATTATAGGGAGAGGTATTGATGATCCATGTTCTTTAATGCATTTATTGAGCAACCCATTTAAAAAGATGACACGGGGTTGTCGTTTTAATTTGAATCCATTGTTGGATATTATATATATAACTATTTATTAATTTAACCTATTAAAATATTCTTAATTTATTTAAATACTTAAATTCCGTAGTTTATATTATATATTAATTAAATTTTATACCCAAAGAAGCATATGCTTATTTCAAAATATCTAAAACTCTTTAGTGAATACATGTGCATTGGTCTCGGTGGCAGGCAGTGTATATCCCCGCTTGAGTGAACTGAATCGAATCTAATGAGTTGGTGTCAGGGGCGGAGCCAGGAGTCTCTAAAAGGAGGGAGGGTGCTAACAATGTGGGTTCCGGGGGTAACCCCAGATTTTTTTTTTGAAGGCCAAGTTCATGTGCCATTCCATCAGTTTGTGTCAATTTGTAAGGTACATATTTTTTCTCTTAGAAGTTTAGGGGAGACTAAGCCTCCCATCCCTTAGGCTCTTCCCAGCTCCCAAGCTACAGCCCTATTGGTACTAGTAGGAATTATTTTTTCTCCAAAATTTCAGGGGAGCTTCAACCCTCCATGTGGCTCTGCAACTGGTTGGTGTGGCGTGACAGTCAAAAAACTCACCGTTTAACTAACAAACTGGTATTAACTTAGATACTAACTTATACCAAAATAAAAGAAAAAAAACAGGAAAAATGATCTTAAACTTCTTCTTTTTTGGTAAAACTATGATCTTTATGAAATTCTTAAAATACTCACTATAACCTATAGCATACTATATTCCACAAAAGCCTATTTGGGTCGTATGCTTAGTCAAGTGGGTATGGAATCTGTCCAACTTGGATAGTTCACAAAGTTCCTTTTAATTGTTTTTAACTCTAGTTAAGAAGTTTTAGCCTTAGGGTTAATATTCTTTCTCTAAAAACCAAGGTTAGATTGTTCAATCTTAAGGGTTAAACAATCTTAATCACAATTAAAGGGCATTAAATAGGACATGACCGTGTTGACTAGTGAGTGCAATAGAACTCGGGTTCAACGGTGAATGAATATGATCCGAACTCTAGTCAAGTATATAACTACTCTAATTTGTGATTTTAACCATTTCATCATCAAAGGGAAGAAAAAGGAAGCGGATATATCGAAGACACTTAACAAGACCATAGAGAAGGTAAATGTTTTTTTTTCCGTTAATTCCACTACCATTTTCTATTTTTTTTAGTTAGAGCAATGTTAGCTTCCACGTTCTTTTTAAAAAGTAACTATGAACAGGAGCACAATCGGAGCAACCCAAAAAAGCCTTGGGTAGTGGTAGTTTAGTAAGTATGAAAGTGTTATAAAAATTGGACCGGCCGGTTGAACCGGTAAAATCAGAAACCAGTCAAGTTGTCGGTTTTGAAAACTCCCAAAACCGGAATGCATTCAAATTCGGTAGAACCGGCAGAATCGGACAGAATCGGACATATCCAACCAATTCATGAACCAGGAAACAGAGGTTAAAAACCGATAGAACTATCTAGAAAAATAGAGAAAAAAAATATTTTTTTATTAATAAAAAGGTACGGTCGAACTAGATCGGTCAAATTGATCAAACTGGAACGGCCACCTAGCCGATTCGATAGCCAGTCCGCTTTTAAAAACATTGGTATGAAGTATTTTGTGTTCATACTTACTAATTAAACTAAACTATCACTATGAGGGTTCTGTTGGTTGTGTGAGCTGCTGTTCATAGTTAATCTCTTCTTTTGGAACTCACTTTTTAAGGAGAAGACTATTATCGATCTTCAACCTAAGAAAAAGGCACGTGTTTTACACTAGCACTCCACACGGGAAGAAAAAAAAGTATATTAACAAAGAAAATTAGTGCTAGCGTTATCCAATTATAGTTATATATAATTTCCTTCCCAAATCCAAATGAGGTATTTCCTACCTTAATTGGGTTTTTAGAATAGAGCAAAAGTGTAAGGAGCAGTAGTTTGCTCCCCCCCCCCCACAAAAAAAAAAAGAAATCCTTTAAATTGTCTTAAATTATGGTTAAGAAGGTTTTAATCCCTATGGTTAAAATTCTTCATATTTTTTTTTTCTAAAAACTAATGTTAGATACTTTAAGGGTTAGTAAACCATAACCACAGTTAAAAGAGGGACACATGAAAAGAAAAAAGAGAACTGAGTTGCCCTCCTCGTGTCACCGATCGAGGAGGTAATTATTTTCCTTTGTTTATAATCTCACGTCACCGACTAAGGAGGTGATTATTTTCCTTTGTCTATAATAGTGCGTGGGTTTACTCTTATGGCACCTTAGCAGGTACCTTAGGTCTGATCGTGTGTGTATAGTATTACTTTACCTATTAATTAAAAACAAAAAAAAAAAAAATCCGCTTGCGGTTGGGTGTTACTCCCCACTTATAATCCCACATAGCCTGAGTACACAATACAAAAAGTTGTATATGGGTCCACAATTCCTCCATCAGTGAGGCTCTTTTGGAGTGAGTGCATGGCTTTACACTTATACCACCTTGACCATTACCTTAAGTCGGAAATGTGTGTATGTGTTTAGTGTAACCTTACCAATTAAGTGTTAATAAAAGAAGTGGAAAAGATAATAGACCACAGGATTTTGCTAGCCCCAGTCGTAAATATCTTCCAAAGACGCAATTGGGGAGTTACAAATGTCAAACATTATGACATTTACTTTTTAAACTGTTAAATAACAAGAAGAGCTAAGCTCAAGCGGAGCGTGAACATCATTGTCATTTTAACGAGGTGAACACCCATTACTCGGCTCGGCTTCACCCCAGGCAGTGGCAGGTTTGTTCAAGGTACTCATTTTATCTGGACGAAATGTTGCATGTGCAGGGCATTAGAACTTTCAGCATGCCCAATGGGGTTAAGCCACCTGAATGAATTTAGAGCCCAGCCCATTTTTATCTGTCTTGAGGTTTCATTTATTTCACTGCGATAAGGCATAGGCCTAATTTGAAGGCCCATTAAATAAATAAACAAGAATATAGAAACAAACTTAAAGCTCAGTCTCGTTGATATTGAGTGGAGATTGTATTCAGAAGAGACATTTCGGATGTGCGTGAGAGCCAAGTCCAGAATTCAGATTCAGTCCATCCAAAAATCAGTATACTCGTATGGCCTGGCCCAATCCCAAGCCTCAGCCCAAGCCCATCCTTACAAATCCACAGATTCCTAACTCTCTTTGAGATTGACTATGAACAGGAGCTCCAGTTCAGATAACCGGATTTTCGAATGGAATTTTGCTTACTGTATGACCGTACGGTCTCACAAGTTCGGCCTCAGATTGTCTCTGGCGAAGCCAGAAAGGGCTTATCTCGGGGTTCCATAGAATAGGTGACAAGTGGTGGAGAAGTCAAAATCATGGGGCCCATGATTTTGACTTCTCCACCTATAATAAGACATGTGGCGAAAAGTGTGTGAGAATAAAGGGGAGAGATATCATATGGGGAGAAGTCAAAAAAATGGGGAGAAAATAAAATGACTTCTCCCCATATTTTTGCCAACTGTCGCACAATGTATGGAAAGAAAGAAAGAAGACAAGGGAAGCAATATGGAAGTCAATGGTCTAAAATCTAAATGCTTTCCGTCCTTCCTAGCTACCACACCGTTCAAATTTCCTGAACCAGAAGAACAGAAATAAAAGGAATGTTAAGAGAGAAGCTGCTCACAGAAGAGACAATGAGAAAAGTCTTTGTGCTCCAGTCTTACATTATTTTGTGCCTCAATTTTCTCTCTAATATTTCCATTGCTGCAGACACCATTACTCCAACTCAAACAATTAGAGATGGACAAACGCTGGTCTCCTCCGGCCAAAGGTTCGAACTAGGATTCTTCAGCCCCGGCAATTCGAAGAACCGATATGTGGGAATATGGTACAACCAAATTACAAATTCAACAGTTGTTTGGGTTGCAAATAGAGACAACCCACTTACAAATTCATCCGGAATTTTAAGGATTGGCGACGAGGGAAATCTCATCCTCCTGAATAAATCGGAGGGGAGTGTTATCTGGTGGTCGAATCAATCCAAGGCAGATAATCCAGTTGTACAACTTTTGGACTCGGGAAATCTTGTCATCAGAGAAGAAAACGACGAGAATCCAGAAAACTATCTATGGCAGAGTTTCGATCACCCAACTGATACCTTGTTACCAGGTATGAAGCTAGGATGGAACTTCAAAACCCGCATGAATCGGTATTTAACGTCATGGAAGAGCGAAGACGACCCGTCTAGTGGAGACTATTCTTTCAGGATAGAACCTCATGGATTCCCAGAAGCATTTCTTTGGAATCGACTGGAACGGAAATATCGAAGTGGACCTTGGAATGGGCTCAGGTTTAGTGGTGCCCCAGAGATGAATCCCAATTACATCTTCAACTTTAGTTTCACTTCCAACAAAGAGGAGGTATATTACTCATTTTCACTCATGAACGATTCTTTTATTTCAAGGTTGATGGTGAATCATAGTGGTCTGCTTCAACGATATACTTGGCTCGAAAATAGCCGTGTCTGGAACCTTTTCTGGTATTCCCCGAAAGAAATATGCGATTTTTACGGCGAGTGTGGTGCTTACGGTATCTGCGACATGAATGCCTCGCCCCAGTGCAAGTGCCTAAAAGGATTCGAACCCAAGAATCCAGGTGACTGGTACTTAAGAGATGGGTCTGGTGGGTGCATCAAGAAATCAGAATTTGATTGTCACAAGGGTTATGGGTTCTTGAGATTGAAGAGGATGAAACTACCCGATGCTTCGCACTCTTTTGCAGACAAGAGCATGACTCTTAAGGAATGTAAAGCGCTATGCCGTAAGAACTGCTCTTGCACAGCTTATGCAAACTCTGATATCACCGGAGGAGGGACTGGCTGTGTGATTTGGACCGGTGATCTTTTGGATCTCCGAGAGTTCACCGAAGGTGGTCAAGATCTCTATGTCCGGGTGGCTGCTTCTGAACTAGGTACTATTTTTTACAAATTCTCTTTAAATGTTTCAATTTCCGGTGGGTGATCCTCAAATTAACTCTGAACTAGAGCTCTCTGTTCATCTCCAAACTAACCCTTCAAAGGAAGGGTATTACTATCAACTAATTTTTTTCCCTTTAATTTCATCGGTCTATTAGTCTTCTATATCTTTATCTTCTTTACTATCTTTATCTTTAGGTACAGGATTCTCTCGAGTTCAACTAGAGAGAATCCTCTCGAGTTGGAGCCCTAGAGGTCGCCACGTGTCTCCTTTGACACCCCTTAACCATGGGTAAGGTTCACCCAACCCTAGGGTTCACTCACCCATCCTTGGTTTTTTTTTTTTTTTATTAATTATTATTTTTTTAATTAAAAAAACTGTTTTTAGAGTTTTTTAATATTAAAAATATTTTTTTAATTTAAAAAATAATAATTAATAAAAAAAAAAAAAAACCAAGGATGGGTGAGTGAATCCTAGGGTTGGGTGAACCTTACCCATGGTTAAGGGGTGTCAAAGGAGACACGTGGCGACCTCTAGGGCTCCAACTCAAGAGGATCCTGAGCCTTATCTTTATCTTTCTTTACTATTATAATGGGAGAGGCAGGCGTAGCTTGAATTTTCAGAAATTCCTAAACTACCCTTATATAAACTAAAACTTTAATTTAATGTTTTACTTTAATTCCCAAACTACCCTCATCTAATTTATTTAAAGAATAGAATCACTGTCAATCGCAATTGAACAGGGGAGAGTTCAATCGCACCCATGGGTTAACACGTGTCACTTTTAACTCCTATTAACTGTGGTTAACTCCTTCCCCTTGCTCTCATGTACATCGCACATGCCATCCGCTAGTTATAATAATGCGAGAAGCAGGCGTAGCCTGATTTTTCTAAAATTCCTAAACTACCCTCATATAACACAAAACTTTGATTTAATACTTTATTATAATTCCCAAACGACCCCTTACTCATCTATCTTTGCTATTATAATGCGAGAGGCAGGTGTAGCCAAATTTTTCCAAAATTCCTAAGCTATCCTCATAGAACACAAAACTTTGATTTCATGTTTTATTCTAATTCCCAAACTACCCCTTGCTCATCTATCTATGTAAAGAATAGAATCTCAGCCAATCATGATTGAAGAGTTCAATTCAATCGCACCCGCGGGTTAACACGTGTCCCTTTTAACTCCTATTAACTGTAGTTAACTCCTTCCCCTCGCTCTCACGTGCATCGCATGTGCCACCCGCTAGTGCCTATAGTGATAGGTACTGTAATTTGATTTGATACAATGCAGCCTCTTATCCCTGTCGGATCTTATTTGACATGAATTTTTCCTTAGGGTGTGTTCAATTGAGAGGTAAATGGGTGAGAAAAAAGAAAGTGAATTAAAGTAAAGTCAAAAGAATTGTATAGTTTATTTTGTGTTTTTGGTTTGAAGGAAAATTATTAAGAGAAAATATAAAATTTTTCAAAATTACTCTTTGCTCTCTTTAGAAATATAATCATACAAAATGGTAGATTTGGAATAGTGAAGTTTTTACTTTACTTTCTTTTACAATTCCAGCATTTTGGTGGATTAAGGTTTGGGTGAAAGTGAAAAAAGTGATGCACTGTTGAGAAAGTTGAGGTTTCACTTTCCCTCAAAATCCCTCAAACCGAACAAGGTGAAAGTGAGAGTTTATCACACTTTACCTACTTTCCCTCATATTCCTTTCAACCGAACACACCCTTAGAAGAGTTGGATGAGTTTTATTTATTCGTAGAACTGGGAAAAATATATTCTACTTTTACTCTGACCAACCATTGATATGGTCTATTACATTACGGCCTCAGATTCTCTCTGGCGAAAGCCTGAATGGCTGTCTAGGGCAACCACACATTGTGCACCATGTGGCATAAAAGGGAGAAATCATTTCCATTTCTCCCTTGATTTTTGACTTCTTCCCACTTGATATCTCTCCTTTTTTTTCTCACTACTAATCACCGTGTGTCACAACATGTGTGGAGAAGTCAAAAATCAAGGGACAATTATCTTACTTCTCCCACCACATGGCGCACAATATGTGATGCCCGAGAGCCATTATGGCTTTGCCAGAGAGAATCTGAGGCCCTTACGGAATTTGAGTAAGATAGCAGTTCCCTGGGTCCCACTAAGATACTCGTAGACCAAATTATATACAATCAAGTCTGGCGACTTGGACGGATATGCATATGCCCCTCTAAGAGTGGGACCTGCGAGTGCGACCTCTAATGCCAATACTACCAAATAAGATCTGAATACTGCAGCCACTAGGTGCCAAGGTTGAAATTTAGTTAAAATTTCGCGAAATTTCGGTTTCGGACAATCCCAGCAACATCGAAATTGAGTTTATTTCAAAAATCAGATTTCAGTCGAAATTTCGGATTTTGAAGATTTCGGCTGAAATCTGATTTTTTATTTTTAAATAATTTTTTTAATTGTTTTTTTAATTAAAATTCTGAAATATTTGCAAATATTTCAGAATTTTTATTAAAATTTCATGAAATTTCAAAATTTTATATATTAATTTTAAAAATAAAATAACAATATTTATATAAATATTAAAAATTTTAATAAAATATTATTTTTTAACACACACACACATATATATATATATATATATATATATATATATATATATATATATAATTAATAAAATATTAATATTTTGGATTTCAAAATTTCTCCGAAATCCCGGAAAATTCCGGGATTTCGGTTTGGGTTAGCTGGCCGAAATCGTCGAAAATTTCAAAATTAAAAACCTTGGTAGGTGCTGATTTAGGCTCCTTTGTATTCCCTAATTGTGAAATGTTGTTAACATAGGATTCTAAACTGAAGCAATACATTTCATAAAATTTAGGGTTAATTACACTCACATTCCTTGAGGTTTTGTGAAATTTTAGAAACCTCCCCTCTAGTTTATGAAATTAGATTGACCTTGCCTCAATTTTGGTTGTCTGTAACAGTGCCCCTTCCCTTAAGTTTACCGTTACTTTATGGATGGACTTTGATGATATCATCATTTAAACAATTTAAAATGTCTAAATTACCCTTTTTCAACACAAGGTTAGTTAAGTCAATACAATAAATGATAATTGGTTTCTAACCAAGGTTAATAATATCAACTTAAGGTTAATATATATTTTCAAAATCAAGAATATATATATATATATTCTAAAAACCAATGTTGGATAGATCAACTTTAGGGGTGAGTGAATCTTAACCATAGTTAGTGGGTATTAAAAGGGACACATGACGACTTATAGAGATCATTTAACTGTGGTTAAACATAATTAACCTAATGTTAATATTTTTATTTTTTTTCTTAAAAGCAAGTTTAGAAGGATTAATCCTAGGGGTGAGTGAATCTTAAGCACAATTAGTGGGTGTTAAAGGAGACATATGACGGCTTATATAGAGCCCCCTTTAATTGTGGTTAAACATAATCAACCTAAGGTTTTTTTTTCTAAAACTCAAGGTTAAATGGATGAATCCTAGGGGTGAGTGAATTTTAACCACAGTTATTGGGCGTTAAAGGGGACACGTGGTGGCTTGTAGAGCTCCCTTTAATTGTGGTTAAGCATAACCAACCTAAGTTTTTTTTTTCTAAAAACCAAGGTTTGATGGATGAACCCTAGGGGTGAGTGAGTTTTAACTATAGTTAGTGGGTGTTAAAGGGACATGTGGCGGCTTATAAAGATCCTTTAACTGTGGTTAAACATAATTAACCTAAGATCAATATTTTTTATTTTATTTTCTTATAACTAATGTCAAATTAATATATCCTAGGGATGAGTGAATCTTAACCACAATTAGTGGGTGTTAAAAGGGACACATGGCAGCTTGTAGAGGCATAGAGCCCTCTTTAATTGCGGTTAAGCATAACCAACCTAAGGTTATTTTTTCCCTAAAACTAAGGTTAGATGGATAAACCCTAAGGGTGAGTAAATCTTAATCATAATTAGTGGGTATTAAAAGGGACATGTGGCGGCTTGGAAGTTTATGTTTTTCTTTGGTTGA
Source organism: Tetracentron sinense (assembly GCA_015143295.1). NCBI lineage: Eukaryota > Viridiplantae > Streptophyta > Magnoliopsida > Trochodendrales > Trochodendraceae > Tetracentron > Tetracentron sinense. The sequence goes on from CM026553.1 coordinate 53,437,084, forward strand.
GCTTTCAAACGGTAAATATTGTAATAGGGGTAAAATTGGAAAAGGATAATTTTAGTTAACAGTGTTAATATTAAGAATCTAATAGGGGAGGGCAGTGTAATTGAAGAAACTAGATGGGAGGTTTATGAAATTTCACCAAACCTCAAGGGAGGTGAGTGTACTTTACCCTAAAATTTAATATCAACCATCATTTGATTCTAGCAGTCTAGTGCAGATCATGAGGGCCATCCCGACAAATATTCATTTGTCTATGTGTATTCTAATCTTCCACAGGGCAGTGATTAACACACCACACATTAGAGTATGTCGTCCAATTCCATGGCCATGCGTCCTTTTTAACACTCCTTTAATTATGGTTAAGTTTAAGAAAATTAAAGTTAATATCTTTTTTTTTTTTCTTTTTATAAACCAAGATTAAATTGCTTAACATTAGGAGTGAGTGAATCTTAACTCCAGTTGATGTGTGGTAAAAAGGTGGGGTGGATCAATGAGGGCTGCACATTGGACAACATAGTCCAATGCGGCAGTATGTTAAGAATTTCCATTTTCCATATTAGCACAGTTTTTTTTTTTGGTAATCTCAATCATTCCACAAGGCAATTTATTATTTGGAGTGCAGCTAATGATGATTTAATCATTTCAGATTCTGCCAAGAGTAAAAGAGTTGGGGTGATAGTTATTGTAACAGTTGGTGTTTGTGTGCTGTTATTTGGATTGAGTGTCTGGTTCATAAGAAAGAAGCAGACTATGCTAAGTATATGGAAAGAGAATACAGAAGCAAGAGGTACCAAGAAACCTTTTCAATTAGAAAAAAGTGAGCAAGGACTTGTAATTCGGTTACTTAATTTATTTGCATATGATGTTTCTCTTAATGTCTCCTAATTAGGTAGGGGAAAGAGCCAAGATCCGCTGTTATTTGATGTCGTTATACCGGGTACCAAAAGCTACTCGGATGATAATAAAAAGGATGATCTTGAGTTGACGTTATTTGATTTTAGTACCATTGCGGCTGCTACAGACAGCTTCTCTGATGCAAATAAGGTCGGACAAGGAGGCTTCGGTTGTGTTTATAAGGTAAATTCTAGACTTACTTTATGTTACAGAAATTGAATAGAATGACTGAATGTACTCAAAAATATAATTTCCACTTATGGATGACGATACCAGGGTAAGTTGGTAGATGGAAATGACATAGCAGCGAAGAGGCTCTCAAAAAATTCAGGGCAAGGAGTAGAAGAATTCAGAAATGAAGTTATGTTAATTGCTAGGGTTCAACATAGAAATCTCGTTCGACTTCTCGGTTGCTGCATTGAGATGGAAGAAAAGATGTTGATTTATGAGTACATGCAGAACAAAAGCTTGGATACCATTATTTTCAGTTCGTCCATCTCAAAACTTCATCTATTTAGATTAATTACTATCTCTTTTTTAAACCATTTTCTACTTTATTTAATCTAAACACAAGCTAGAATTAACTTCCTACAACAAAAATATTTGCTCCAGACAAAGAAATGAGCTTGTTACTAGATTGGCCAAAGCGCTTCGATATTATTGGTGGGATTGCACGGGGTCTTCTTTATCTTCACCAAGATTCTAGATATAGAATTATCCATAGGGATCTCAAAGCAAGCAACATTCTACTTGACGGCGAGATGAATCCCAAAATTTCGGACTTCGGCATGGCAAGAATTTTTGAAGGAGATCAGATTGAAGCAAATACAAAAAGAGTTGTTGGAACATAGTAAGTACCACAGAGAACATACATACATACATACATATCCATTTCACCACCTTAAATATTATTCATGATTGGGGGCATGCAGTGGTTATATGTCTCCTGAGTATGCAATGGATGGGCTCTTCTCGGTGAAATCTGATGTCTTTAGCTTCGGTGTTTTAGTGTTGGAGATAATAAGTGGTAAGAAGAATAAAGGGTTTTATTGTTCAGAAAACCAACTTAATCTTCTTGGACATGTAAGTACTAAAAGTATGTAATGTTCTTTCTTCTAAAAACTATTTATATATGTAATGGCAATGCCTTTTTCCTTCTTTAACTGACAAAGACAATGGTATGGATATATTGCAGGTGTGGAGACTATGGAAAGAAGGAAAGGCAATAGCGCTATTGGATTCATCCATGATTGATTCATGTCCCACATATGAAGTGTTGAGATGTATACAGGTCGGTCTCCTATGTGTACAGGAACGCGCAGAAGATAGACCCACAATTTCGTCTGTGATATTAATGTTGAGTAGTGAAAATAAAATACTGCCCCAACCTAAAAAACCGGGGTTTTGTCTAGGAACGATTCCCATGGAAATGGAATCATCTTCTACTAAACAAGAATCAAATACGGTGAACCAAGTTACACTTACAATGCTAGAAGCTCGATAGTGAGAGATATCATAGGAATCTCTCTCTCTATATATATATCAACAACTTGAGGAATTTTCTAATTTTGTCATTCTTATGTCTGTTGAATATTATTGTCTACTGGGGTGTATGAAATAATCTTCTCTTGCATAGAAATATGACAAAGAAAAGTAAGTGCATGGAAAAATGATGCATGGAAGTAGGTGTGATGTTTAGTTGCCATGTCAATTTTTAATTAGTTTTGTTTTCTAGAGTCGCACCAATTGACTATTTTGTCATTGTAATTTCTTGTAATCAAAAATTGAAATATAGTAGCTTCTTTCGTAGATATATTTGAAGATTTTTACTTCTCTTATTGTAACTTCTTTGTAAGATTTTTATTTTGTAAATGAAAGTTTGCATTTTTCTTCCTTCCTTGAGACTTGATCCAAGATAAATTTGATGTTCTCACTTTTCTCATAATTAGGGTTGTCAATGGGCAAGCATAGGTCTTATAAGGTCCGACCCTCACTTATAAAAGTAAGGCCCTAGTTAGCCCCAAGCCCTATATACTCGACATGGGCAAGGCTAGGGGCAGGGCAGAGCTAGGAATTTTTCATTGGGGGAGCCAAAATACATGTATAAAAAAAATAATTGATTGAGGGTATGTAACTTGGGGGTTCAGGGGCGTAGCCCCCGAGGAATTTTTTTTTGGGATAGATTTTTTCTTTAGAGTTTTTTTTTCTCGGTAATGCCCTTGAGGTCGCCAAGGGTCCCTATTGATACCCCTTAACTATGGTTAAGATTCACCCATCAATCCTTGGTAATTTTAAAAAATATCAAATTTCTTTACCCTAGTTAAAATTCACTAACTCCTAAGGTTAAACAAAATTTAATTTTTTTTTCTAAAAACCAAGGATAAATAGGTGAACCCTAAGAGTGGGTATTTTTAACCATAGTTAGGTTTGTCAATAGGGACATGTGCAACCTCAAGGACATAACCGGACTCCATTGGGGGGCCCCCACTATTTATGAGACAAAAAGATTGGGGGGGGGGGGGGGGGGGGGCACTAAAATATATAAGACAAAAATTTGGGGGGCCAACTATAGTAAAAGAAATTAAAACATTTTGAGGGGCCCACTATTTCACACTACCATAAGAGGGAATTCCAAAAAATTTGGGGGGGCCATGGCCCCTCCCTGCCTCCCCTGGCTAGGGGCGAGAGGGGGGGGGGCGGCATGTGACCCCCTCAACTTTTTTGAAACCTTTATTTTTATTTTTAGGTTATAGCCATGGGAATGGGAAAGTGCCCTCCCAAACTAAAAAATAATAATTTTTTTATACTAAGTTCTTTAATTATTTAACTGTGCATAATCATGAGGAACACTTGCCTCCTAAAAAAATTATACTATATTATTTAATAGGGCATAGCTATGGGACAAGGAGTCAACTCTCCCCTAACTTTTGAAAACAAAATATATCTTCTAACCATTTCATTTAAAGAAGTACTCCCAAATATACCCCCAAATGTAGTCCTGGATCCTAACCCTTTGATTCAAAAAAATTAACCGTCAAGATTAGATTTGGGAGTATACTTGAAAGTACCCATAGACTGAATCTTCATTTAAATATTTAACAGGGCCTAGCCATGGGGCAATGGGACAACTACCCCATAAACAAGGAGAAACAATACCTATAAGATACGTACGAAATGGCCCACGAACTTAGTTATCAAAAACAAAAGTTTTCAAGGCCTAAGACCCATAATATTTTGTACCCGCCTAACTATTCTTAACAAAATCCATCAACAATTACTATCATTTTCAATCAACCATTGCGTGCCCCCTATTAGAAAATCATGGATTTGCTCCTGCTCAACAATTGTACCTGCCTAACTATTCTTAACAAAATCCATCAACAATGACTATCATTTTCAATCAACCATTGCGTGCCCCTATTAGAAAATCATGAATATGCCCCTGCTCAAGTACTAGGGTAGGGTCAGAGCCTAAAGATGAGCGATGGAAAATTTTAAGTTATATGATTTAGTGGATCTTTTTCTACACTAACTGTGAACCTGATGTGTAACCCCTCATCCTTTATTCGAACTTGAGACTGATAATATAATGTAAAGAGCAGATATTAGAGTTATGATATTTTATTTATTTTTTATCGATGACAATCAGGTATGTACAAAAAAATCTTGGTTAAAATTTATAATATAACTATTATTCTTTTATAATTGATTTTTACTAAATGAAACTCAATCTACCTTATTTTTAACTATCTAAATCATCTATTAATACATCTAATTTTAACATATATATATAGTACTTCACTATATATGTTATAGACGGGATATACAATTTGTACTTGAAGTCTGTAGTTTAGGTATATTATATAATATTTGGTCATGGTTTTAGGAAGTGAAAAAAAAGTTTTATGAGAGGCTGTGAGAGAGTGATCTATGTAACCTCTTTGCATTTCTCATAGTGAATAACTCTAGTCATCATTGCCATGGACTTAGGCTTAGGCCGAACCACGTACTCACTTGTTTATTGAGTACCTTTTTCGACTTGAAAACAAACTTGAGGCTAGAATTTGATTCAAAGGATTGAAATTACTCTAAATACCAAAAAAACATAAACATCAGAATTCGTTTAGGGCTTGATGTACAGCATACAAAGTTGTGCATGAATATCAATGCAAATCAATTATGGATAGAGTCCAGAAGATAAATCAGTTCAACCAAAATTGATATTTCACTCAAATCAAGTCCTGAGGCTAATTTTGTGGCCAAACAATTTATGGCTAGCCATCTAAACAATTTTTAAATAGAACTAGTCAGGTCTTGCACGTGCAAGGCATGTGCATGTCCTATTTCTCTCTATTAAATCTATAGATATAAAATACAAAATAAACAATAATATAACGAAATTCACTACAAACACAGTTCAAATGATAAGCAAACTCTCAAAAATATGCCTTGACACAAGAGTAATTTTACAATTATAAATATTAATAGATTGTTTGGTAACTTCTCTAATGTTTAATTTGGTTTTAGACATTGGAGGTTTTACCTCCTATTCAAAAAGTAACCATTTCTCTACTTTTTCAATGGGAGGCAAAAACCTTGAAATCGGGTAGAGCTTTTGTGTTAGGATCGGCGTTTTCATCTCTTTAGTGTCCTTACTTTTTCATTAAATGCCCAGTAAACCGCTTAAAATAAGGCAAAACATGAGAGGGTTTCTCTACAAGCTCGATTCTTCCAAGGTTTCTCTGCCAAAACCTCCCGAAGAAGTGATTTGTTCTCCACCAAGCTCGATTCGTCTTGAGTTTCTTTGCTAAAAGAAAGTAACAAACCTCCTGAAGAAGCGATTCGTCTAGGGTTTCTCCCAAGCTCGTGTGAAGCTCATCTCTCGGACATGTTTATTTTATTTCTCCTATTTTTTTAACTTATAAATTACTGCCATTGTTGACACCCAAATCGACAATGGTTGTGGGTTTGCAGAGGAAACTCTATTGAAACTGAGTGATTCGGGAGTTTTTTTTGTTGTTTTGGGGGTATTTTATTTCTTTTTTTATTGTGTTGATCAGGATAACGTTGTGGGTTGATGTGAATTGGTTGGATATCTATTTGTGGTTATTGATTTTTTTTTGGTTTAATTCTTTGATTCTTTGATTATTTGAATTGTGTATGGTGATTCTGTAACTCCTGTCCTGTAGTAATGAGAATTGATTAGCTCTTTATTTTTCACATTGTTTATAGTTCGTATAGCTGCTAGTTCGTTCTGGAGTGGTGTTGGGGGGTGTTCATGGTAGACCAAGTTGCGAGGCCACACTTCAAGCGGGTTTATACATACTAACTGGAAGTGTTTAATTCATTCGGCTGATGAACAGTATAGTATGGTACTGCTAGATCGCCTCAAAAGAATGTCCATCTTATTGATCTTTCACAATTAAAAAGGAAAAGAAAAAAAAGATGGAAATTGTGCACACTTGTGAGCATTTGATGTCCTCCTCAAATCTCAGCAGAGACAGGGACTTCCACTTCCCATATGCTAAGTGGTTAGTCAAGTTTACCATCTGGATTAAATTAAATTGAGAATTTTTAGCTCACATGCTTTGAAATAAATTTTTATAATTTTCCACAATTTAATAAAATAAAATGATATTTAAAGAATTGACAACAAATATCCTTCTAATAACCTCTAATTTGTATAGTTTACCAAACACACTTTTAATAATTAGAGTTTTTTTTTTCCTACAGAACAATGACTTTACCAAACAGGCTTCTCCTGTGAATAGAGGTTTAAAAATAAATGTCTAATTTTTAGGTCTATTTAGAATAGTTCTTATTAGATCCGATAAGACTTTCCAAACTGACCCTAAATAAGAGTATTTTGTCATGAAAATATATTTATGTAATTTTTTATATGCCCTTCTTTTTTTTTGGTAACCTGAAATGCCCCTATCAATGCATGTTTTTGGAAATTGTGGTTATCTCTTGAACCAAAACTCATGTTTGTAGTTAAAACTTACGACTCTAATATAATAGCTCTGTTTTTTTCTTCTTTTTTGGTAATTAAGTTACATCATGGTCAAAACATTTTTCACATCTTCATATCAAATAACTGGTTTAAATTAAATACTTGATGGTCTCCTACCCTTTCAAGACATTAAAGAATGTGGGTATGTGAAGGAAACTGGCTTTGTCTGGCTCAAACAAAAGAAGAAGAAAGACCACAAGTAAACTGGTTTATGGCTTTAGCAACAGGTAGGGATAGTTGAGAGGCACACCATACCATTGGAACAAGTTGTAGGTGTGTGTTCAATCACACTCACAAAGCCCTTTTAATTCTGGTTAAGAAGATTTAACTCTTAAGATTAATATTTTTTCTAAAAATCAAGTTTGGATTACTTAAAACTAATTAAGGATCATTGAATCTTAACTATAGTTTATAGGAGTTAAAAGGGACACGTTTTGACCTATGGATGCAATTGAAAGTTCAATTGTGATTGAACAAGAACCCAAGTCGGGTCCAACTTACTTTCCAGACCCAACTTTAGAAAGTCTATCTGTAAAGTCAAAATGTTGTTGGCAAAATTTCGAGTCCAAAATGTTGTATTTAGGTCATAGTAGGTCTCATCCGGTTTGAAGACAAAGTGAAGAAGAGACCGTGAAGGATCTCGAAGCCTCATCACTCACAGTGGCTCAAAAGTTGAGATTAAGAGAGAGACCTAGTTGACCCTATGACACCTCATGAAAATGCTCATTCATCATTAAAAATAAGTCAAATTGGAGAAAGGTTGATAGGGAAATGCATTCAATGTTTAACAAGATGAAAAACCAAAAAAAAATGCACCCCAGGGTCGACCCTAACCGTTTTGGGTCGACCCTGAAGAGCCCCCATTTTGTACCATGTTTTTTTTGGCAGAGAGTGAGTTTTGTGAGGGTCGACCCTGAGGACCATCCGGTCGACCGAATGTGCCCCATGGGTTGACCTTGATATGGATTTGCGGTTGGAAATTGATTTTGCTATAATGGGTCGACCCAGGGACCCCCAGGGTTGACCCTGATGTGAAAAAACATTCCAAAATTACTTTTTAACAACTTCTAATACCTTGGACCTTTCCTATATATAGGAGATTTCTCCAAATCCGAGAAAGACATTGATCGGAGACTTTTTAGAGCACTTTGTGCTTGCTTCGAGTTTATGAAAATTCTTTGTTTCATTGATCTTCATCTCTAATAATTGGCCTCTAGGTTTTGCTTGGTTCTGTAGCATATTTTATCTACTTTGCATTAGATGATCCTTAAACATTAAGAGATCAACCTAGGGCTTCCACAAACCCTAAAACCCACTGTTGCTCTACTGTGAGTGTTGGTTAGCTTGTGCTAAAGCCGTCAAGGACGAAGATCGGTCTTCGGAGACCGTGGTTGATCACTTTGGGTAAGATTGGCCGGTGAGGAACCGGAGCTGCTGTTGCGGAGATCGAATGTGCTGTGTTCGTGGTTTGCAAGCTGAGGAATCGATACCGATGAACGTTGTGTCGTGTCCGGTTAGGTAAGATTCCAGTCTTGTATTGTTTAAATCTTCTCATAGTGGATTCTATACTGGACTAGGTCCCGTGGTTTTTCCCGCAAGGGTTTTCCACGTAAAAATTTTGTGTGTTCAAGTGAGTTTGGCTGTGTGTGATTGATTAAAATTAAAATAGGTAGAGAAAATTAAAGTAGACCTATTCACCTCCCCTCTAGGTCTAAGAACACATTAGAATAAGGAATTTCACTATCCAAACACCACCTTAATGTATTTCCTACACGACGAAAATCTAATTAAGCATTTTCAAAGAGCCTCACCAAAAGATCCATACAAGGCTACAGGCACCAGGTTTGGGCAAAAATGATTTGAATACTGACCCAAAAGAACAATTTTTTTTTTGTGTTTTGAAAATCAGGATATCCTAACCCTTCGGCTTAGGACTAATACTATCGACCCAAAAGAACTAACTTCTATGGCCTAATCTTTGACAACAGGCTTGGGCATTATGCTAAAGTGCATGTTAGCGACGGCCTTGGCTTGTCTCTGGCGAAGCCAGAAAGGGCTTGTCTCGGGGTTCCATAGAATAGGTGACAAGTGGTGGAGAAGTCAAAATCATGGTGCCCATGATTTTGACTTCTCCCAACATAGTAAGACATGTGGCGATAAGTGTGAGAATAAGGGGGAGATATATCAAATGGGGAGAAGTCAAAATCAAGGGGAGAAAATAGAATGACTTCTCCCCATTTTGCTGCCAGCTGCTGCACAATGTATGGAACCCCGAGAGGAGTTTCTGGCTTCACCAGAGACCAGCCAAAGCCGTTAACGACAACCAAAGGGAAATTTCTTCTCCTTCTTTGCTGGAAAAGTCACCCCATGGCCCTATTATTAGTTCATGAAAAATGGAAAATAAATGAAAAAAATGGAAGTCCTCTGTATGACCCTCCTCCACTTACCCTCTCTTCCTCCTCTTCATGATCCTCTGTTCTTCTCTCATTCCCGTCAAAGCTTTCTCCGAATCCAACTCAGATAGAGTCGTTGATCTCCAAAACCTCCAATCCCGATCGAAATCTAGCGTAATCCATTTCGATAACCACACCCTCAATCGCTTTCTTACCACCATAAAACCCAGATCATACTCTCACCATCATCCGAAGACAAAGCTCATGGTAGGACATAATGAACGACCTCCAATTGCTTCCAAGAAGAAGATAGGGTTTGTCGTGGAGGCACTAGTGAAAAAATATACCATCCAATATAGATCTATAGAACATCTCAAAAACAGAGCACCCGTTTAAGAAATTCCAACTAACAACTACAGAGAAGCTTTACCTAACTTGAGTTTGTTTGTCGTAGGAATACATTTCGAATGAGACTGCAATGAGGTGTCGTTGGAATACGCTTCGAACGGAACCGCAATCAGGTCGAGGAGTCTTGCCCCAGTGGGCGATGTCTGCTCTGCTTGATCTCCACAGTTGGAGCTATCGAATCGGACCAATCACTCACGGAACGGGAGTCTGTAGGGGCAATGGAGTAGTGGCGGTGGGGAAGAAAACCGTAGTCCATTTAACTACATAGTATTCGGGACATATTGGGAATTAAAGCAAAAGATCTATGAACACTTTTCCTTTATTAGTGCCCATGCATATTCTCTTTTATATAAAAGCATGCATATAACAAGGTACAAATTATGTGAAATTAGACCTAAACTATACTACTCATGCATAAAATTAAGAATCAACATAAAACACTTCCAAACTCGTCAACTCATAAAAAAAAAAAATGTCTCAACCTTCATGGTTTCCCAAACTTTCATTGCAAATTCTCCTAAAAAAAAAATAAAAGAAAAATTGAAAGGTAAACTAAAAAGAGTGAAAGCTTTTGACTCACATGATCTCGCAAGATCGACCTCCGTCGCAACAGCTTTGGCTCACGCCAACCAAGACACTCACTTAAAAGCTTTGAGGGGATTTGAATTCAATTTAAACACAAAGAAGACTGATCTCATGAACAATGACGATTACACATGCAAATGATAATCAAGGTTAAACTTGCATCTCTAGCTTAGAACATAAGAGGAGGCTCAATGAGATGATCTAATGATATTTTGGAAACCCTAATAGGAGCTTTGCGGCCTCAAATCTTTGTCTAAAATATCCTAATTCGGATTAAGGGGAACACTGTCTTAAATAGACAAGCCAAGATGGGGAATTAGAAGTTGCTAAAAAACTGGTTACAACACTAACCGTTAGAATGGTGGGGCAAACTGTTCGAACGGTTCCCTCGAAGCTAGCGTTCAACTGGTGGTTTGCAGGCCTTCTGGAAATTTTTCCCATACATTGTAATCCATAGCACGTTTGACTGGTTATGAAACAGTTCGAACGGTTTCATCAGTTTTTCCCGAAATCTGATTTTCGAAACTACCAACTTTGTATCTAGTTACCTAGGGTATTTTAGCACTTGTCTAAATCAATTACCACCTAGGTTTGATGGATTCTAACTCTCTTACCTTCCTAAAGGAGTGATCAAAGATTGGCAGCTGAATCTTCGGTTTTCAAAGTTCAAATCCAAAGTTAACTCTCTTACCTTCCTATAGGTTTGATTGAGAATTTTTTCTATCTTTAAATGTTTTCATCTTTATATAAACCTTATAGGTCCATGTAAAGATCATTCAAAAATTATCAATCTTTTATTATGATAGTCTCCTTTTTCTTTCATGGTATCATAGTAGAAGTTCCTTTTATTATGATAGTCTTCTATTTCATCTCTCCCTTCCGGTGGGTGACCGGCAATGCCGCTCGTTAGATTCAAAGAATCTTAGTATTTTCAGTTTGTTAGTTTCAGTAATATTTTCTTTTTCGCCACTTTCATCTACTTGGGGACGTTGTCGCTGCCATCTAATCTAGGGTGCAACCACTGTCATCTAATCCAGGTTGTTTTTGCCCCTCCATTAGGTTTGATTCATATTTGTTTCTATCTTTAAATGTTTTCATCTTTATATAAACCATATAGGTCTATGTAAAGATCATTCAAGAATTATCAATAAATCTTTTTTTCTTTCATGGTATCAGAGTGGAAGATCCATTTAAGTCATATGTCAATCAGACTGCAAAGATTTGGACATTTTGAAGGGCAATTCAAATCACATTCCTGGGAAAATTCCAACCATTCTTGAAGACATAGTAAAGCCAAAGGATATGTGTGGAAGAGTAGAAGTAACTCTTATTAGTCGTCTGACCAATTCAGCTGCTCACTACGCAAGCCAAACAACTCTCAAGGAAAGTCTCAAGTGACCTTTTTCCCCTTATATTGTGGTTCAATAGCTACTCAAAATTTAGGTACTAGTCAGTCGCTTTTTGTATCCAATTCCTGATCTATGGATATCTCTTAACCCAAAAAAGAAATTACAGATTCATCCAGAGTGCTACTATCGCAAAAGATAAAAAAAAATAGCAAAGAAGTTTGGCTGAAAGGATAAATTAAGTGAAGCAAACTTAATCTAAACTAAGAGAAAAACTTATCACAATGTCTGAAAAAACGACAATATTAATATAGAAGATAAGGTAGTGTTTAGAGGGTCTAAATCAAAGAGCTGGTCTCTGGAGGTAAGAGAACAAGGTGGCCGCCCTTTAAATGGAAACCCTGCAATCTGGATCTGCAATCACAGTCTAGAATTAATGAAATGTAGAATATGTTTTGATCATATCTTGGCTTTCGTGCTCTAAATGAGTTTTTTTTTTAAAGCTTGTAATTTAGAGTAGAATAACATATAAGGAAATAAGAACTTTATATTAAGGAAATTCTAACTAGCGCTAAAAGTTAGTTTTGGATATAATTAGTGGTATCTTATTCTGAGTTTAGAAATTAAATTCGATGCTAAAATTAAATTCAGAGGACGAAAATCACTTTAGATACCAAAAATAGTAATGGGCGTTTGGATTGGATTTTTTTGGCCGAAAATCAATTCTGGTAAAATTGATTGTGTAGAAATTAATGGTCAAATAATTGTGTTTGGAGAATACATAGGTGAGTCTCTCAACTTCGTATTCTCTTATCACTATTATTTGAAAAAATGATTATTTGATCATGAATTTCTATACAATCAATTTTATCAGAATTGATTTTTGGCCAAGAAAATCCAATCCAAACGTCACCTTAAGTACCAGAATTTGTTTTAAAAGATGATCACACCATACAAAGTTGTATACAAGTATCGATGTAGATCAACGTCGGATGCGATATAAATGAGAAATCAATCCAGCCAAAATTGATTTCTGACCTAAATCAAGTCTTGAAGCCAATTTCAAGGGCCATTCATTTTTGGTTAGCCATTCAAAAGAAATTTTAAAGAGAAAGCATGCATATAATAAGGTATAATCTATATAAAATTGAATCTACATTATACTAACTATGAAATTAAGAATTAATATAAAACACTGATCATCTTTAGTTAAAGAGGATTTAAAGATGAGATGGCCCTGGAGGGGCAAGTTAGCAACATCCCTAATGGTGCACGATAGCAAGATTTTTTTGTTGTTTTTCTAGGGTTCCATGATATCTCCTATGGCAGCTGGCGACCTAACAGGGGGATCCTCTTCCCGGCCACCTGATCCCCCCCCCCCTCCCCTCTCTCTTACGCCCAAATCCTTGGGAATAACTCAGGGATACTACTAGTTACTTCTCCTACTACACCTCCAAAAAAACCTTGTACAAACCAAGGAGAACCAACCATCTTTTTTACAGCAGAGGAAACCTCCTCTTTAGCAAGTCCCCGTTGTTTTTCATTGATAGCCAAATGCTCTTATGGGAGCCTGCATTTAACATTATCAAGGCATACATAAAAAAATTTCTACATATCTGTTTGGAATTCTCGGTGGGAGTCCTGGATGCTCGGCATCTCTTGTTTCGGTTTTCTTCGGAGGTGGATTTCCTCCTGGTTTGGCTACAGGAGATTATCTACATCGAAGGCTACTTGTTTAGATTCTTGAAGTGGGTAAGGTCATAATTTGTATTGGTTTAATTCTGATGTCAAAATGGTGTCAATGTAAGTCGAGTGTCATTGTTTCTCTGGTGGATGAAGTTTGGTGAAGATGAAGCTCCAAAGACTCAAGTGAAGTACATTTTGGCTTCAAGCTTTGCTCAAACTCTTAGGATGGTAAGTGACCTGAACACCTAGTGGTTACCTTAGGTGGAAATGATTTAGAAAATCTTAATCATATACCCTATGTGATTAGAAATTGTCCCAAGTATTTGAAATAGCCTTTGGATGGTCTTTATGGGAGATTGGATGTAGTGGAAGAGGACACAGTGCAAAAGAATTAAAAAATTGCATAGGCCGTTCGAACGATCACCAGGGCTGTTCGAACGGGCATGTATAATGCAAATTCCAGTAGCTACTCTGGCAGCCCCTTTTTGTCCAAATCCAATCAATCTCAAGACTGTTCGAATGTCCCTAATGGCCGTTCGAATGGACCTCAAAATTTCATTTCTAAATCATCTGAACTTTGTTTTGGCAAGTGCTATTTCTTTGGCTATTTAATTGGTGATCTCTTAGGTCGTTCTAAGGAAGTTGTGAGAGAGATTAGAGATTACTCAGAAGATTTTAGGGTTCTTAAATCCCCACTTGGTGGGTACCCTTAGTTCTCCTCTCTCATGCTCTAGTTGATGCAAGATTAAATTGTTCTATCTTGGATGTGCATTGGTTGATCTCCATTGTTGTTTGAGATCTCACTGGAGCTATTCTATACCTTCGATTTAGCTTGAAAACTCTGTGTGAGCGTTTGGTTAGCATTGTCAAAGCTGGCGAGGACGGAGATCGATCTTTGGAGATCGTGGTTGGAAACTTTAAGAAGAGTTGGCCGGTGAGGAACCGAAGTTGCTGTTGCAGGGATCGAATGAAGAGTTTGTGGTCTTTTAAGATGGAGAATCTGTACCGAGGAACAGTGTTTGATATCCGGTTGGGTAAGATTTGATTCTTCTATTTGATAACTATTATAATAGTGGATTTTGTGCTGGACTAGGTCTTGTGATTTTTACCGGAAGAGTTTTCCACGCAAAAACCTTGTGTGCGGTGGATTGTTTGTCTTCTATACTTTCCACACTTGTTTGTTTTGTTTGCCATAACTCTGATTGATAAATCGATAAAATTAAAATTGGTAGACATGCATTGCTAGGAATACCTATTTACCCCCCTCTAGGTCAAAGGAATCATTGAACAAAGATATTTCAAAGTGAACTCCAACCTTCGTTTCAGGTTCTGAACCTTCTATTTTTCTGATCTGGGTGAGTTTTCCTAACCTTTTGATCCATCTTTTTAATGACTCGACACTAAAATCAATTGGAAGCATCATTGGCAAAGTATTGAAACTTGATGGACCTACCAAAACATGCACCAGACCTAGTGTGGGTAGAGTGTGCATCAAAGTTGATCTTCTTAAAAGAAACCCTGAGGTAGATGTGTAGAAACCCGAATTTATTATTCTTAATGTTTGTGAACTTTATTAAATGCTATGAAAACATATGTTTAATTGTTTAATGTATTTAAGCCTATAGATTTAATGCGAAATGTAGTGATTTTAAAACCCAAATAAAACGCTAAATTTAAGTCGTTTTGAGGTTAAATTGCATGAAAAGAAAGAAAATAAAATAGTAGCAAAAGAGTTTAAAAAAATATATATACCGCTGGCAATCGATCGCCGGTGGCGCTGATCGATCATCCATAACGCCGTTCGGCGGTGGAAGTGCGTGATCTCTCTTTTGTGGAGTCCCTAGGGCTCCCAACACTATATATGCCCCTTTTAGTCGTGGGTTGAGGGTTTTGAAAGGTCCCTAAAGCTTTCTAAACCTAAAAGAGAGTGAGAGTAGGAGTTTTTGAGAGATCCAAAAGGAGAGATTAAAGGCTTTTCAAGGAGAAAGGGTGAAAAAGCGTAGATTAACCCTATTCGCAAGCGCGTGATCGTAGGGAAACGATCGTGAAAAGTAAATATGACTTCCTTCTCATCAATATAAGGATTTTTGGTATAAATATGACAAACGTGATAGATCTAAAGCAAGAACAATAAGAGTAAACATGTTTTGTGATCTTTCAATCTCTTATGGAAAATAAATATGATGATCTTATGATGTTTATACTAGAATTTTCTTATTAAAAATATATGTGATGACCTTGTGATGTTTAAATCATGATTTTCCCTTGAAAAATCTATATATGATGTTAGGGAATTTTTAGATCTTGATTTTCTTATGGATGATATATATGATGAATGGAAAATGTTCTAAACGGTGATTTCCTTGTGAAAATTTTTATGTGAGGGATGTTCTTCACGATTTAAATTTTACATCAACAAGGGGGAAGGGATTGATTTTGTGGTGTATTAATGATGAGGATGGAGGAAGGGGATGATGTTTACAATTGATGAACCATTATAAGTTTGCTTGAGATCATTATGTGTATTAAAAACTAGGGTCCTGTGAGATTTACGAGAACCCCCACATGGTTAAATCTATGCATGATTTACAAGCATTTTAATTCACTCACATGGATTCACGAAATCTATACATGAACAAGCATGAGAATAAACAAGATGACAAGTAATATGCAAGTACACAAGGACACAAGCATTATGCATGATTGAGTTTTGCACTGACCGAGTACCCACAAGCCTATGATCAAGGCAAGACCAGCCGTATGCACCGGCGAATGTGTAGACAAGCCATATACACCGGATAATGTGTAGACAAGCCATATACACCGGATAATGTGTATATTGTGTGGTACTTCGGAAAGTAGGGTATATGTTAGTCTCTACCCGATATATGGGGTAGAGTTATATTAAGTTAATGCATTGCATGTTGTTGGATAAATTCACGAACATGAAAATAAGCAAGATAAACAAGAGAAATAAGTACAAGTGATCATGTGTAAGAATCGAAATTGAATTATGCTTCCGCACTCTGAATTGTTACATGTTTACATGATATGTAAATCTTAAACCATTTTTGTATTAATTCTCGTTATATTGCTAGATAGGATTTTATATATACGCTGGGTAACTTGTTACTTAGCCGATGACTGTTGTTGTCGGTTGGTTATAGTTTTGATACCGGTACTCCAGGACATTGGGAGGAGGAAGAGTACGAGGAGGAGCAGGAAGAGCCAGCAGGTGATTACCCTGATAGAGAATGGAATTTGGATTGCTGGCCATACTCCGGACATTAGATCACTAGTATTTTGGATTTTAAATTTTAGACCTTGTAATAGACTAATTTTGGATTTATAGTTAGTTCAAATTTTTGATTGGGGATTCATAGAGGATGATGTTAAATTGATTATGATGTCTTAATATTTATTTCAGATATTGGACTTGATTAACATTTAATTGAAGAGAAAAATTTTAGGTCCATGTTTTTAGAATTGCCTTAATGTTGTATGACAGGAAGTTATGCAATTAATGTTTTAAGTCACGTGCCAAGGTCTCACATTAAGTTAGGTGGGATTTTGGGGCACGACAGAGATTGTATCAGAGTGAAGGCATTAGGTTGCTAGGGCTTATGTTTCAAGATACAACAGGCTAGGATTCATTGTGATGTTAGTTTAAGGCTTGAGTGTTAGAGTGAATTAATTCCAAGTTAGACTAATTGTTACCGTTTGCTCTCAGGAATATCATAATGAGGCGCGATGGCAGCGTTCGTGGATATAATACTAGAGGAAATGCTGGAAGGGCTATTGGAGAAGGACACCTGATTGGTAATGACCAGCCTGATTTGACTGAAGTGCTAGGATCGATTGCTCAGACCATGACACTCCTTGCAACCAGACAACCGGTTGCAACTACTCTTGGACCGGCAGAAGCACATGCACCCCCTCCACCCAGGCCACATGCGAGGATTGAGGCGTTCTGGAGATTGAGACCTCTGTCATTCTATGGGACCACAGATCCAATAGCTACAGAGGCATGGATCTTACAGCTGGAAAAGATATTTTCAGTACTGTCTCTCACAGATACTGAAAGAGTGAGATGGGCAGCCTTTGTGATGGAGGGCGAAGCAGAGCATTGGTGGAGAGCAGCCTCTAGGACTAGGGATTTGACTAGAGTAGGCCAACCATAGATATGGGGGGAATTTCTAGATGTTTTTTATAAGAAGTACTTTCCAGTGGTTGTCCAAGAAAAGAAGGAAGCAGAGTTCCTCACTCTTGAACTGGGGAAGATGACAGTGGCCGAGTATGAGGCCAAGTTCTCAGAACTTTCAAGGTTTGCACCTCATATGATTGCCACAGAGGCAATGAAAGCAAGAAAATTTGAAAGATGTTTGAGAGATTTTATTTGAGACCGAGTCTCAATGTTTCGACTCGAGACTTTCGCTGAGGTGAATGATAAGGCTTAGTTGGCTGAAAAGAATTCAGAAGAATTCTTGAAGTAAAGAGAGATGATTCAAAAAGAGAAGTTTAGTAGGGGACAGCCAAGCAAGGTTGGACCACAGGTTAAGAGGCCCAGATTTTCAGGCCAACCACCAGTAGCTAGGCCGACTCCTTATCAGAGGCCAACACCTCCATCTGCACCTACTGTGCCTCGCCCTACTACTTCGCAGGCCACTCAGTATGTGCAGCCTACTTCTTCTGCACCGATGTTTGATGTGTGTGTACATTGTGGGAAGAGACATCCTGCGGGCGTATGTCGAGCACTCACTGGTGGATGTTTCCAGTGTGAACAAATGGGATAGCAGATTAGAGATTGTTCTCACTGTAGTCAGCAGACCACTCAGCAGACCCAGACTCAAGGAATAAGCCACCTACTAGATAGGCACCATAGCAGAAGCCTCCTCAGGCTCCTAAACCCTAGCAGCCCCCACAGCAGCAGCCACGTCAGGTGACCCAAGGCAAGGTCTTTGCAATATCAAATTAGGATGCACATGCATCAAATGACGTGGTGCAAGGTACACTTTAACTATATTTATATTTGATGTGATATTTCTATGATTAACGTGATGTTTATAAATATGATGTGTTGATAAAAATATACTACTGATATTATATGAATAATGCATGAAATTGACACTTAGTTATTTAATAACTCAGGCACCCTGTTGATTAATGAATGTTTGGCACATGTACTGATTGATACGGGATCAACACACTCATTTGTTACACCTAGTTTTGCGAAGGGATTTGTTTCTGAACTGAGCCAGTTAGATAAGGAGTTATCCATCTTGACTCCTATTGGTAGATCAGTAGTCACCAACCAAGTATACTGAACTTTTGTCATCCTTGTGGGACAACATGAGTTACTGGCAGACCTGATCATCCTAGACTTCCAAGATTTTGATGTCATTCTTGGAATAGATTGGCTTGCAGCTTACCACGGGCAAGTAGATTGTTTTAAGAAGATGGTGAAGTTCAAGCCAGTTAATAGAACTCCCTTCCATTTTAGAGGATTGAAGAAGAAAGACATCGCTAGATTTATGGCCTTAAGTCTTTCTAATCCAGAAGGAAAAGATGGTTCTGTCATCCCAGTAGTCTGTGAGTTCATGGATGTTTTTCCTGATGAGTTACCAGGGTTACCACCAGATAGGGAGATTGATTTTGTCATTGACTTAGCTCCAGGTACTGCACCAATTTTTAGAGCACCGTATAGGATGGCCCCAGCAGAATTAAAAGAGTTGAAGGTACAAATTGAAGTATTACTGAAACAGGGTTTCATTAGACCAAGTTTGTCACCATGGGGAGCACCAGTTCTTTTTGTAAAGAAGAAGGATGGGTCGATGAGGATGTGCATCGACTATCGGCAGTTAAACAAGGTCACCATAAAGAACAAATATCCATTGCCACGGATTGATGACCTATTTGACCAGTTGGAGGATCATGAGAAGCATCTTCGGATTACACTCGAGACTTTGAGAAAACATGAGTTGTGTGCTAAATTGAGTAAATGTGAGTTTTGGCTTGAGAAGGTAGCATTTCTAGGCCATGTCGCAACATCAGAAGGGATTTAGTAGACCCTGCGAAGATTGAAGTTGTTGCAGATTGGGATAGGCCATAGAGTGTTACAGAAATCAGGAGTTTTCTAGGTCTCGTAGGTTATTATCGAAGATTTGTAGAGAGATTTTCTAGCTTGGCAGCACCACTTACTCACCTGATGAAGAAAAATGTCAAGTTCACTTGGGATGATAAATGCGAACAGAGTTTCTTAGAATTGAAGAAGCGCCTTACTACAGCCCCAGTTCTCACTGTTCCATCAAGTAGTGGTGGATTTGTGGTTTACAGTAATGCTTCGCATGTTGGATTAGGTTGTGTTCTCATGCAGCATGGTAAGGTCATTGCCTATGCATTCCGGCAATTGAAGAACCATGAGAAGAACTACCCTACTCATGATTTAGAGCTAGCAGTAGTGGTTTTTACTCTAAAGATTTGGCGGCATTATTTGTACGGAGAAGAGTTTGAAATTTGTACAGATCATAAGAGCCTCAAGTACTTGTTCTCTCAGAAAGAGCTCAACCTGAGACAGCGCTATTGGGTTGAATTTTTGAAAGATTATGATTGTTCAATTCAATATCATCAAGGGAAAGCTAATGTTGTAGCAGATGCACTTAGCAGAAGGCCCTCTGGTTTATTGGCACAATTAAGGGTCAAAGATTGGAAATTGTTAGAAAACATGTCTAACAATGAAACAAGTTTCAGTCTTGGTACCTCTGGACCATTGGTAGCTAATATTGCAGTCAGATCACATGTTCGAGCTAGAATCATAGAGTTGTAAGGGTCTGATGAAGAATTGTTAGCTTATCGAGCCAAGTCCTTCGAAAATGGTCAGGAGGATTTCTTAGTTAATAGAGAAGGAGCTATAACATTTAAATGCAGGTTATGTGTCCCAAATAATGAAGAATTGAGATGAGAGATTTTGGATGAAGCACATCGATCCAAGTATACAGTTCATCCAGGTGGTACTAAGATGTACCAAAATCTCAAGCGGCACTATTGGTAGAGGAATATGAAGAGAGATGTGGCTACTTATTTATCTCAATGTTTGGTTTGCCAACAAGTGAAAGCTGAACATAAGAGATCTGCAGGACTATTGCAACCTCTTCCCAATCCTGAATGGAAGTGGGAAAACATATCTATGGATTTAATTGTGGGATTGCCAAAGACAGCCAAGAATTTTGATGCCATTTGGGTGGTAGTAGATTGTCTTGCTAAGTCAGCTCACTTTCTTCCTTATCGGACTACTTATAATGCTAACAAGTTGGTAGAACTTTATATTAAGGAGGTAGTACGTCTCCATGGAGTACCTATCAGTATAGTTTCTGATAGAGACACAAGATTTACATCAAGATTTCGGAGGAGTTTTTAGCAAGCCATGGGATCTCGCCTAGATTTCAACACGACATTTCATCCTCAAACAGATGGTCAGACAGAAAGAGTGAATCAGGTTATTGAAGATATGCTTCGGTCTTGTATGCTTGATTTTTAAGGCTGTTGGGATGAGCATTTACCCTTAGTTGAATTTGCTTATAACAACAGTTATCAAGCAAATATTCAGATGGCACCATTCGAAGCCTTGTATGGTAGAAGTTGTATATCTCCTATTTGTTGGGATGAAGTGGGAGAGAAAAAACTTATGAGTCCTGAGTTAGTTGAACAGACCGCAGACAGGGTTAATTTAATAAGAGAAAGATTGAAGACTGCTTAGAGTATATAGAAGAGTTATGCAGACACCCGAAGAAGAGACTTGAAATTTCAAGTTGGAGATTTTGTCTTCGTTAAAATATTTCCTACCAAGGGAATTATGAGGTTTGGTAAGAGAGGGAAGTTAAGCCCAAGGTATGTTGGACCTTTCGAAATTATCAGGAGAGTAGGAGAAGTGGCATATAGGGTTAACCTGCCTCCTCACATGGCGGCGGTTCATAATGTCTTCCATGTTTCTATGTTGAGGAAGTACATCCCAGATCCTTCACATATCATCGATTTTGAACCTTTGAAAATTCGAGAAGATTTGACTATGGTAGAACAACCGGTTCAGATTTTGGATCAAAAAGAGCATGTTCTACGCAGGAAGATCATTCGTTTTGTCCTCCTTCGCTGGTAACATCACTCCGTTGAAGAGGCCACTTGGGAAAGAGAAGATGAAGTTCGAGAGAAGTACTCCTACTTGTTTAACTAAGGTACGCAATTTCGAGGATGAAATTCCTTTTAACGGGGGTAGGATGTAGAAACCCGAATTTATTGTTCTTAATGTTTGTGAACTTTATTAAATGCTATGAAAACAAGTGTTTAATTGTATAATGTATTTAAGCCTATAAATTTAATGCGAAATGTAGTGATTTTAAAACACAAATAAAACGCTAAATTCAAGTCGTTTTGAGGTTAAATTGCATGAAAAGAAAGAAAATAAAAAAGTAGCAAAAGAGTTAAAAAAAATGTATATACCGCCGGCAATCGATCGCCGCCGGTGGGCGACCGATCGCCCAAAATGCCGTTCGGCGGTGGAAGTGCGCGATCTCTCTTTTGTGGAGTCCCTAGGGCTCCCAACACTATATATACCCCTTTTAGTCATGGGTTGAGGGTATTGAAAGGTCCCTAAAGCTTTCTAAACCTAAAAGAGAGTGAGAGTAGGAGTTTTTGAGAGATCCAAGAGGGGAGATTAAAGGCTTTTCAAGGAGAAATGGTGAAAAAGCGTAGATCAACCCCATTCACAAGCACGTGATCATAAGGAAACGATCGTGAAAAGTAAATATGACTTCCTTCTCATCAATATAAGGATTTTTGGTATAAATATGACAAACGTGATAGATTAAAAGCAAGAACAATAAGAGTAAACATGTTTTGTGATCTTTCAATTTCTTATGGAAAATAAATATGATGATCTTATGATGTTTATACTAGAATTTTCTTATGGAAAATATATGTGATGACCTTGTGATGTTTAAATCATGATTTTCCCTTGAAAAATCTATATATGATGTTAGGGAATTTTTAGATCTTGTTTTCTTATGGTTGGTATATATGATGAATAGAAAATGTTCTAAACGGTGATTTCCTTGTGAAAATTTTTATGTGAGGGATTTTCTTCACGATTTAAATTTTATATCAACAAGGGGGAAGGGATTGATTTTGTGGTGTATGAATGATGAGGATGGGGGAAGGGGATGATGTTTACAATTGATGAACCATTATAAGTTTGCTTGAGATCATGATGTGTATTAAAAACTAGGGTCCTGTGAGATTTATTTGATTATAAATGTGTATTAAAAATTTAGACACAATAAATTAAATTGTCTCTTATTTTATTTGACAAATCTATGCTTTATATTGATCATTTATGAGAACCCCCACAAGTTAAAATCTATGCATGATTTACAAGCATTTATTTCACTCACACGGATTCACGAAATCTATACATGAACAAGCATGAGAGTAAACAAGATGACAAGTAATATACAAGTACACAAGGACACAAACATTATGCATGATTGAGTTTGCACTGACCGAGTACCCACAGGCCTATGATCAAGGCAAGACCAGCCGTATGCACCGACGAATATGTAGACAACCTGTATACTCTAGATAATGTGTAGACAAGTCGTATACACCGGATAATGTGTAGATAAGCCGTATACACCGGATAATATGTATATTGTGTGATACTTCAGAAAGTAGGGTATATGTTAGTCTCTACTCAATATATAGGGTAGAGTTATATTAAGTTAATGCATTGCATGTTGTTGGATAAATTCACGAACATGAAAATAAGCAAGATAAACAAGAGAAATAAACACAAGTGATCATGTGTAAGAATCGAAATTAAATTATGCTTCCGCATTCTGAATTGTTACATGTTTACATGATATGTAAATCTTAAACCATTTTTGTATTAATTCTCGTTATATTGTTAGATAGGATTTTATAAATACGCTGGGTAACTTGTTACTCAGCCGATGACTGTTGTTGTCGGCAAGTTATAGTTTTGATACCGGTGCTCTAGGACATTGGGAGGAGGAAGAGTACGAGGAGGAGTAGGAAGAGCCAGCAGGTGATTACCCTGATAGAGAATGGAATTTGGATTGCTGGCCATACTCCGGACATTAGATCATTAGTATTTTGGATTTTGAATTTTAGACCTTGTAATAGACTAATTTTGGATTTATAGTTAGTTTAAATTTATGATTGGGGATTCTTAGAGGATGATGTTAAATTGATTATGATGTCTTAATATTTATTTCAGATATTGGACTTGATTAGCATTTAATTGAAGAGAAAAATTTTTAGGTCCATGTTTTTAGAATTGCCTTAATGTTATATGACAGGAATTTATAGAATTAATGTTTTAAGTCACGTGCCAAGGTCTCACATTAAGTTAGGTGGGATTTTGGGGCGTGACAAGATGACAAACAATTGAGTACGGAAATAATATCTTTTACTGTGAACAATGCCGGAAACAAGGCTACTCAATGGAGTCTTGTAAGGCTGGAAAAAATGTAGATCTACTCTAAAGAAGCCTTTGAATAAGGAGAATAGGAAAGATGAATGCATAAAATAAAAAGATGGAATGTAAAAGCACAAGGAAATTCCTAGGGTTGAAGATCCTTTGAAGAGTAGGGAACCAAACAATTTTGAAGGTGACATAATTAACAACATAGAGTTTCGAAACTGGTTCCATTATCGTCCAAAATATGCAGAACAAGATAATTATTCTAAAAGTTTAAATCTAAATCATAATACTCATATTGAATCTGAGAATGCTGTAGAAGTTCGTGCTTTTGATTCTGATTCGAATGATGGTTGGGATAATTCAAAATCCCATACCCAACGAGATGAAATCTCAGAAAAACCTCCTTAGCTCAGCCATCCCTCAACCTGGAGGAAAACCATTTGTTTGATGACTGTATTCAAGAATCTGGAAGCAAATCTTTTGTTGAAGAGATAAGAAATAATGTTTCCACTGAAAATTCTGATCACGGTGATGAATTTGATAAGAGTTTAAACCCACCATCTCCATATCAAAATTCTCCTTCTCTATTAGATGAAGTGGAGGACACTTTAGCTTTTGAAGGAGAGATGATCATGGATCCTTTTCTAACTGATCACCAAAGCTTGCTTAACTCCCTACTTACAACAAAACCTAGATAAGTATTTAAACATAAGGAGTATGCCAAACCTAAGGAGATCGAGTCATATTGCCTCTCTGAATCTAAATTGACCAAAGAAATAGAGATGGAAAATGGGGTAGAATTCCTTAAGCCATATACAGATCTATCTTCAAGATTGAAGGTGTGAGTTGACCCTCAATATGAGAAAAACATGGGTGAAAAGGCCCAAATGACTGCCTCTAGGAGTCAAATTTATGAAGTTCTAGGGGATGTTGAGCTTCCTAGTGGACTTGGCATTCAAGAGCAAGTTCGTGACAATATTATTTATGAAGAATTTGAAGAAGAAGATGGTTTTCAACCAATGACTTCAGGAAGAAATAAAAAGAAGAAGAAATGAATCAACAATTGATTCTTCTCAAAGAAGAACAAAGAGAGAGGTTAGGAAACCGTATCGATTTAAGGAGTAGTTATATTGTGTCTCATATCTTGTTGGTTTAGGGGCAAGGCTTCTTGTCCCCCCTTTTCCCAGATCTTTTGTTTTTCTTAGATAAAGCATACATTGGTATTCTAAGTATAAAACACTTCGAAACTTATCCAATCATAAAATATGTATATGTATGCCTCTACATTCATTGTTCTCCAACTTTTCATAGCAAATTCTGCAGAAGGAGAAAATTAAAGAAAAATTCTAGAGAGAAACTAGAGAGATAACTTATACAATTAGCAAAAATAAAATAAAATTTGAGAAAGCTTTTGATTCACATGATAATGCTTTTGTATGATCTTAAGGCTGCTATAGGCAGAAGGTAGAGAGATCTTAATAGCTCCAAAAGCTCCGTTATGCAAGTTGTAAAAGAAAGAGATCAAGTAGAGATTTCATAACAGTAAAATTTTTTATCCTGAATTTTGATTTAAGAGGGTCCTTTTATAGAGGTAAAAGGGGGATAAAAGAAGAGTTATAACCAAATAAAAGGAGTTTGAACAAAAAGGAATCCCATCATTTGGGGCCCTTATTCGTCGTTTCGAATTTTGGACAAGTTTAATCCTCTTTTTTGTTTTCTACTTAAATTTGACTATTTTTAACAATGTTTTAATCTGAATTTAAAATATTAAGTGGCCTTTAAGACAAAACTCTCATTATAAGAGTTACTAGTGGTGCATGAACGTGCAAGCATGTGTAAGACTTTTAACCCTTAAATCTTAACTGTGGTTAAGATTTATTAACTCTTAGGGTTCAACAATATAAATTAGTTTTTAGAAAAGAAAATATTAACTCTAGTTAACAAAATTTAACCCTTGAGGAGTTAAAAAATTTAAATATTTTTTTATAAAAACCAAGGTTATATTGTTGAACCCTAGGGTTTAGTGAATCTTATCCACGGGGGTAATAAGGATTAAAAGGGATATGTATAAAATATTTAACTTTGATTAAAATTTAAAAAATATTTTGAAAAAATTTAACTTCTTAAGGGTAAAAATTCTTTACCAGAGTTGTTATTTTTAAAAAAAAAAATTTAATGTCACTTAATGAGAGTGGGGGGTTTGGCAGACCTCAACCTATTTATTAAAAAAGAGAAATGGAGGGACTTAAAACTTTACCCCTACAAAAAGCACAAGAACACAATTACGAAAGACTTTACTAAGAGCAGTTCTTACATTACCAAAGGATAAGAATAAAATTACTCCTTAAATCGAGTTGGTTTCCTAACCTCCCTCTTTGGTCTTCATTGAGAAGAATTAATTGTTGATGTTTTATTCTTCTTCTTATTTCTCTTTTATGTTATTAGTTGAAAATTGTCTTCTTCCTCAAATTCTTTAACAAAAATATTGTCACGAACTTGCTCTTGACTACCAAGTCTACTCGAAAGCTCAACCTCCCCTCAACCTTCAGAAATTTGACTCCTGGAGATAGCTACACATGCTTCTGCCACATTTTCACCTCTCAATTGTTGGTCGGTCTAGATTCAGAGAGATAATTTGACTCGCCTTGAATAATCTCCTTAGGTTGGGCAAACTCCTTCTGTTTGCATACCCATCTAGGTTTTGTTGTTAGTAGCGCATTGAGCAATCTTTGGTGTTCAGCCATAAAAGGATTCATGATCATCTTTCCTTCAAAACCTTAAGTGTCCTCCACTTTGTCTAATACAGAGGTATCCTCAAAAGAATTCCGATATGGGGATTGGTGGTGGGGGGATTAATTAAACTTTTATCATAATCGTCACCATGATCAATTTCTGAAGGTGGAAGAATTGAGTTCATATTTGGTCTGAACCAGATCTAACTCTGACTTCAAACCTCGCTTGAGTATTTTCACAAATATCTGGCGTGTTTGAGACATAAGCCACTGCAAGATCCTCAATAGGATTCATCTCTCCATTCTCAGTTTCATCAAAACTATCAGCCTGAAAACTGATATGCTATAAGGAGATATCTCTAAGGGGCTATGCTCCCAAAGGGCCATAGCCCCAAATCCATTAATTTTCTTGATACATATATTTCGGCCCCCAAGGAAATATTCATGACTCTGCCAGTGTTTATACATACATGTACACTGTATATACTATAAGGAGATATAAAATGGGTAATATATTCTTGGGAAATGGAAAACGGACTGCGAGGTCAACTTAGAAGCTGACCTGGTGATCTCATTGGTCCATGCAGGGGCGGAGCCAAGACGTGGGGAGCAGGGGTGGAGCCAGGATTCTCTTGTAGAAGGAGCTAACAATGGGGTTCGGGGATGTAGCCCCCGATTTATTTTTGAAGGCCAATTTCATTGGTCATCACGTCAGTTTGTAATGAATATATTTTTTCTTATAAGTTTAGGGGGCTCCCATCCGCATAGTTCCATCCCTCTCTCAGGCTATATAGGGAACCTTTTTTTTCAAAATTACGCCGGGGGGTAGCTTGGCCCCATGTGGTTCCGCCGGGGAAGAGGCCATGGCCCCCCAAAAATTTGGAATTTTTTTTATCTTAGCTAGATTTTTTTTTTTTGAAAAAACATAAGAACTATCAAAATTTATATATATTGCACCTGCCAACTTTTGAGTTAATGGCCCCCCAAATGTCCACACGCGCTCTGTCTGTCTCTATTTAACTGTGGTTAAGCTTAATTAAACTAAGGTTAATATTTTTTCTTCTTTTAAAAACCAAGATTAATCTTAGGGGTGAATGTTTTCTTCTTTTAAAAACCAAGATTAATCTTAGGAGTGAGTGAATCTTAACCACAGTTAGTAGGTGTCAAAAGGGACATAGTAAATCCTCCAACTGTGGTTAAGGTTAATCAACTTAAGGTTTTTTTTTTTTTCTAAAAACCAAGATTAGATGAATGAACGTTAGGGATGAGTGAATCTTAACCAAAGTTAGTAGGTGTTAATTAAAAAGGGACACGTGGTGGCTATAGAGGCCCGTGCATTCTACCAGAAAGATTAATTTTCCTTACATATAAAAAAATTAAAAAGTTTGAAAATATAATTAATTTTATTTAAATAATAGCTCTCCCGGACTCATTGCCCAAATTTTTTTCCATGGGGTTACGCCCCGAACTCCCAAGACCCATACTTGAAACCCATTAATCTTCTAATTACATATACTTTGCCCCCCCCCCCCCAAAGAAAAAATTCCTCGCCTCACCCCCCCTTTTTTTTACCATCCATCAACTGTGGTTAACCCCCTAAGATTAACCAATCTAACCTTAATTTTTATAGAAAAAAATAAACAAAATTATTAAATTTAGTTAAGCTTGACCATAGTTAAAGATGTGTTAAAAGGGAACCGCTTCTCAGGACTCTGCGTGCTTCACGCGCAAGCTGGACTTTTCAGTCAGGCACATTACATTTCATAACTTGCCGTTATTGACCATTTAGTTCAAGAGGATTGCTAGTGTTTCCCACTCTCATCATGAACCAGCCAATTGTCCAAATTCTCTCACACTTAAAAAAGTGTGTACTTTAACCCTGATATTTGGACAAGTGGTTGGTCCATCTTCGGAGTAGGAAACACCAGACAGTAGGGCTAGCACTCCTCTTAGTTAAGTGTTTTTTTTTTGGGTAAAGTATTAAGACTCAACGCCAAATACGCACAGCTCACAAACAAGACTTGGACCAACTCATATCTCTTTGACGTCCCTCTTACGTCTTCCAAAGCTTCCACCACGCAAAAAAGCATTGAATTTCTTGTCTTGACAAATTGAGATATGTTAATGGAGGTTAATGGAATACCTACCTTTCCCTCATCTTTTGGTACTTTGAGAATTTGAGATATTTTAATGGAATACCTACCTTTCGTACTTTGAGAATTTGAGATATTTTAATGGAATACCTACCTTTCCCTCATCTTTTGGTACTTTGAGAATTTGAGAAATTATAATGGAATACCTCCCTTTCCTCATCTTTTGGTACACTTCAATCTCAATCTCATTTTTCTCCGAGATCTCCATTGCAGCTGACACCATAAATCCAACACAATCCATCAGTGATGATCAGACTTTAGTTTCCTCTGGCCAAACCTTTGAGCTAGGCTTCTTCAGTCCAGGCAATTCCAAGAACAGGTACATAGGAATATGGTACAAGAATTCCCCATCTGCAGTCCTATGGGTGGCAAACAGAGAAAACCCAATTACAGATTCATCCGGGGTGTTAACCATTGGCAAAGATGGAAATCTTGTTCTTCTCAACCAAGCACAGATCACTATCTGGTCTTCAAATTTGTCAAAAGTAGCAGAAAATTCAGTTGCTCAACTCTTGGAGTCGGGAAATCTTGTTCTGCGTGACAAGAGCGGTAGAAGCTATCAATGGCAGAGCTTTGATTACCCATCTGATACCTTGTTTTCAGGCATGAAGCTGGGATGGAACCTTAAAACTGGTCTAAATCGGTATCTGACATCATGGAAATATTCCGATGACCCGTCTCCTGGGGAATTCTCTTACAAATTTGATAATCTTGGATTACCTCAACTAGTCCTTCGCAAGGGATCATCCAAGCTGTTCCGAACCGGGCCATGGAATGGAGTACGATTTAGTGGTGTTCCTTTCCTAGACAACCAAGTCTTCAAAAATTCTATAGTCTATAATACAGAAGAGTTATATTATATGTACGAGAACAACAAGAACTCCATTATTACGAGGTTTACATTGAATCAATCGGGATTGCTTCAACGCCTTAAATGGAATGAAGGGAGTTTTGAGTGGACTGTTATGGCTAGAAGGCAATACGAACAATGTGACAGTTATGGCCAGTGTGGTGCTAATGGTATTTGTAAACTTAATGATTCCCCGATTTGCAATTGTTTGGTGGGCTTCATTCCCCAATCTCCACAAGAGTGGGATGTGCTAAATTCATCCAGCGGATGTGTGAGGAGAGTGCCGCTTGATTGCCAGAAGGGAGAGGGATTTATAAAGATTGCAGGGGTGAAATTGCCAGATTTATTACAGTTTTGGCTGAACAAGAATATGAGCCTTAAGGAATGCAAGGTGGAGTGCTTGAAGAACTGTTCTTGTACTGCTTATGCTAATTCAGATATTAGGGAAGGAGGGAGTGGCTGTTTGCTTTGGTTTGGGGATCTGATTGATATTAGAGAGTTCAATGAAAAGGATAGCATACAAGATATCTATATACGGATGGCAGCATCGGAACCAGGTATGTATGTGTTGTGATTTCTTATGGCATCTCTTACCAGCCCCTCTAAATTTCAGCCCTGACTCAGTCTATCGATTCGCTCGAGTCCGACTAAGCTGGTATCGCGTTAATTTGGATGCAAAGTAGCCGAATTAACTTTCTTTTTACTTATCCTGACATTCTTTTTACTATTTTTATTTTCTTTTTCTGTTATCATTTTGGGTAAAAAAAAAGGTTTTCTGCATGTACAATCTAGGCTTTTTTTTTTTTCCGCCGGAGCTTCTAAAAGTCCGGCTAGCAAGTCCTTAGATCAACCACGGACCAAAAATCAAACCGTAATGAAAATATGATATTGACCTCGAGAATACATGATGGTGCCCTTCAAAGAATGTAAGAATTACCAGAAGTTTGGACTGATTTCATAGGTGGCCTAGTATTTTGATGCTAGGATTTATGACCATGAATGCATTTTCAGTATGGTATCATTAGTGATTTGACTGGTGATCTTCTCCAATTGTAACCGGTTTTGGGCGGAACGGGTTACAACCCTGTGGTCACCGCATGTCTCTTTTTACATCCCTTAACTGTGGTTAAGAATCACCTACCCCTAGGGTTCACCCACCTCTCTTTGGTTTTTAGAAAAAATATTTTTAAAAAATTAACCCTAAGAGTTGGTAAATTTTAACCACAGTTAACAAAAAAATTTATTATTTTTTTCTAAAAACTAAGAATAAGTGGATGAACCTTAGGGGTGAGTGACTCTTTTCTAGTCTATTCTAACATTTGGACAGGCAAGATTGATGATCAAGTGCGATCTTTTAATTAGACTTTCGATTCATTAGAAACAAAACAAAGTCTGATCTATAAATTTAAAAATCTTGCCTCTTAAACAAAATGTTTTACTTTCTTACTGTTGTTGGTGCTAGAGTTAACTGATGATTCAAATAAGAAGAAAAAACAAGTGGTGGTGATAGTCATTGTATCAATATCAATAGTTTCGGGGATGTTTATCATTGGCTCGATCATCTGGTGTCTTATTTGGAAGAAGAAGACTAAGGAAAGAGGTAAACACATTCATCTTCCCATTGCTAACTTTCTTGTGCACATGTAAGCACACAATTCAATAGCTAACTTAATGATTATCGGTCTACATCTCTGTTAGACTGTGATTCCAATAATAAAGATTATTTATGGCTATAGATGGGGACACTTCAGTGTAATTTCTCTGCACTTACTATAGTTCATTTTCTTATTTAACAGGTCAGGAAAGGAAGAATGAAGATCTAGAGTTACCTTTAGTTGATTTGGTTACCATAGCAGCTGCAACTAACAATTTTTCTTATGCGAGTAAGATTGGAGAGGGTGGTTTTGGTCCTGTTTACAAGGTAACATTGGGCTGTATTTATTAGAGAATATCTTATTGTAATAAAGTGAATGAGATACATTGTATCCAGTGTCTCTCTACTCAATTAGATAGTTTCAATTAATAGAGTATATACTGAAAATACAATGTATTACATTATAATTAATGTACTATGATAATACGCAGGGTGTGCTTGACACTGGACAAGAAATAGCGGTGAAGAGGCTCTCAAAGAGTTCGGGACAAGGCCTTGAAGAGTTTAAGAATGAGGTCATTTTGATTGCAAAACTTCAACATCGGAATCTTGTTAGGCTTCTGGGGTGTGGCATTCAAGGAGAAGAAAGGATGTTAATCTATGAGTACATGCCCAACAAAAGCTTGGACTATTTTATCTTCGGTTTGCCCCTTTCA
This sequence comes from Tetracentron sinense, assembly GCA_015143295.1. NCBI lineage: Eukaryota > Viridiplantae > Streptophyta > Magnoliopsida > Trochodendrales > Trochodendraceae > Tetracentron > Tetracentron sinense. Next base: position 53,468,943 of record CM026553.1, read on the forward strand.
ACACTAATTATTTTTGCACTGATTTGATTCTTTGGAAAATGCTACCCCCAACCAAGCTCTTAATATCGTATACATATCTCAGATAAACTAAACAAAAGCTTGACTTTATTTGGATGGAAATGTTGCCCAGATCAAACGAGAAGCACATTACTGCCATGGCACAAGCGCTTCGACATTATAATGGGGATTGCACGAGGACTTCTTTATCTCCATCAAGACTCTAGATTGAGAATCATCCATAGGGATCTCAAAACCAGCAATATTTTACTAGACGGAGAGATGAACCCCAAAATTTCAGACTTTGGGATAGCGAGAATTTTCGGTGGAGATCAAAGTGAAGCAAGAACAAAGAGAGTTATCGGAACATAGTAAGTACCAAAACAATTGTATTGGAAATTTGTTTCTACATTCACAAATACTAATCTTTTAGGATGGCGTGCAGTGGTTATATGTCCCCAGAGTATGCAATAGATGGGAAGTTTTCTGTGAAGTCCGATGTCTTCAGCTTCGGCACTCTAGTGTTAGAGATAGTTAATGGGAAGAAGAACCGAGGGTTCAATCATGTTGATCATGACCACAACCTTTTAGGACATGTAAGTAGAAAGAACTATATGCTCTTATAAATACAAATCTCTATATTGTTGTGTAATGGTGAGAATATGATCTGAAAATGTTTTAGGCATGGTTGCAATGGAAAGAAAGCAAGGCACTAGAACTAGTGGATGCAGCGATGGAGGGTTCATATGTGGTATCTCAAGTACTCAAATGTATCCAAGTAGGTCTATTATGTGTGCAGAAGTACCCAGAAGACAGGCCAATAATGTCATCTGTGGTTGTTATGCTGTCTAATGAGAGTATAACATTGCCCCAACCTAAGCAGCCTGGCTTCTTCACAGAAAGGAGTTCAACTGATACAGATTTGTTGGCAAGTAAGGAAAAGGGTCATACCGAAAATCCAGTAACTATAACAGTGTTGGAAGGTAGATAGTGAATTCTTGGAAGGTAGATAATGAATTCACAATGCATCATGTTTTGTATCTCGAAATTTTATGATTTTCACTCTTTGATTTCATGTATTGACTTGTGGTAACTTGATTAGTTGCACAATGATCATTAATTTTATTGAAAAATAGCAAAAAAGTTTGGTTGGATGGACAAAATAGAAACTTTATGCGCCACAAGGAAGAGACATTGAAAAGTCAAGAGTGGTGGAAATTTTCAATGTTCTCACTTTGCTTTGGGTAGCCCTTTCCTAACTAGCCCAAAAGACGTGGAAGCCAACTCTAATACCAATTGACATCGAACAATACGCCAGAAGCCCTAGGACTGATAGAATGCATAAAATCAAGTCTTGTATCTATTTAGGACAGTAACAAACTACCACGTTTCCGTAGCCGACGTCCATGCGGATCTCACTCTAGTTAGCATTCACTCTGATGGTAGGTAGCCGTTTTCTATTTTTTGGAAGGCTCACACTCTGCTCCAAGTAGCCTTCTCCGCAGCGGATCTCACTCTGGCGACAAGTAGTCCTTTTCTCTATTTTTTAAAACAACTCTCTCTTTGCTCCAAGTAGGCTGGTAGTCCCTTTAGTTGATTCAAACCCGAGACTTGGAGGCTAGCTCTGGTACCAAATGATACAGACTTGTCCATTACACCAAAAACCCCAAATTAAGCTCTATATCTATTTAGGACCAAACAAAAAATATGAACTAAGTGGGGACTAGATCTATGGCTGTTGTGATCGTGTTTTTATGTAGCACAAATAGAATAGGGTCTCAAAAGAAGTTTAAAAACTTGAAACACACTGCAAGGTGAAAATACAAGTAAGAAATAACGTAGGGACTCGCTCACCCAATTTGAGGACTCTCGACTCTCAAAATGGGACTATCAAAAAAGCTTTCCCAAAGCATAGTCAAGTAGGAAAATTTTCAAAAGACCATCCACACTTCTTCATTAGCACTAGAGAGTTGTAAATGGAGTACCAAGACTCATGAATTACTCCAAAGGCAATTATTATTAATTTGTATTATTATTATTTAGAGTAGTATTTAGCAGACCGTGCATTCTACTAGATGACCGAATGCTGGAATGCTGGTCCACGTGTTCCTTTTAACACTTCTTTTAACTATGGTTAAGTTTAACTAAATTAAGATTAATAATTTAAAAAAAAAAACAAGATTGGATAGATGAACTCTAGGGATGGGTGAATCTTAACCACAGTTGGAGGGTGTTAAAAGAAGGGCGTGGACCAATGAGGACCGGATGCGCAGTCCACTATTTATTTCCCTTTTATTTATATTATATAATGGCTCGGTCAAAGGGGCTTGTTAATGGACCTTTATTGGAATTTACGACCACGATGGACCCATAAAAATAAAAAAATCTCTCTTCTATATACAGTCTACATGCACGTATGTATAATCATGGGGAGAGCCAGGAATAGGGGTTTTTCCCTGATTGTCGCAATATATTGTTTGGGTTTTTCTCAAAATATCCATCTTTTAAAAACCCTTCTCTATACACATGTGAAGGAGTTCACACATGCAAACTTTTTAAATTTTATCCAAACCATTTGAAGGAAAGACATATGTGGCCCCTCTATTCTTCCTCAACAATGGAGAGCTTCCTTTGTTCCTTATCAACAATGAAGCTCCTTCGTTGATCAAGAAGAGTTCCCAAAATTTTTAACACCTATCATTTCGAATAAGATTTCCACAAGAGAGCTTTATTCCTAAAAACTACTAACCACGACTGTGAGAGAATGTCATTAACGGAGAAAAACAATCAATTTCGGGTTTCTTGTGGTTTTTTTTTTATAATTAGTTTAATTTAAAGAAAAATTATTATAATCATGACATTTACGATTTTAAACCTCAAATCCCATGTTAGATGGGTTTACATGTATTTTCTTTACATTTTTACAGTCGATACTCAATAAGTCAGGTCGATACTTTGTATAGATACTGGTTGTGTTCCAAGGTTGAAGATGACCTGTATCAATAAGTATCGATAAGTAGCGATATGAGTATTGAGCAGGTATATTTACCATGTATATCAACCAGTATCGATATGAGTATTAATATATATGTATCGATATGTACTGATATGAGTATCGACATGGGTCGATATGTATCAATATGGGTATTGAGCAGGTGTATATATCGACCACGTGTATCAATTGATATCGATACGTATTGACACCCTGCGTGCAAAAACTTCGTTCAAACCCAATTTTTTGTGAATTTCTCGTATTTTTACAAGAACACTCCTATTAAGTTTTTACTAAAACACTCATTAAATGAGAAAAGAGTGAGGAGCTTCGTGAGATAGGAAGATGAGGAGAGTGGGAAGTTTCTCCAATTTCATGGGTAGGTATGTGAAACCCTCTTTTCCTCTTCTATTTCTTCAAAGCTATTTTTTTTTAAGTGCTGATGGTAGTGGAAGGGTGTTTCAGACTCTTCATAAATCAAGAATAATGAGAAAATAGTCTTAAGGGCATTATGAAAAGGGTTAAAAAGGTGGGTAGTTTGAGAACAATTGAAAACTATAAGGGCAATCAGGAAAAGAAAACCAGGAATATTTCCTTAGGGCAGCAAGCTTGACTTATAAGTCAGGCATTTCAATGAGTTGCCGTTATTGACCATCTATTAAGAGAAAGCACACATATGTCAATCATAAACTCAGATCACACACAGGACCAACTCATCTCACCAAAAGGGACTATCTATTGGACGTCTCTCTTATGTCTTCCAAAGCTTTCACAAAAAAAAAAAGAAAAAGCATTGAATTTCTTGTCTTGAGAAATTGAGATATGTTAATGGAGGACCTTCCTTACCTTATTTATTAGTAAATTGAGTATTTGAGATATGTTAATGGAGTACCTCCCATTCCTTATCTTTTGTTACACTTCAATCTCAATTCATTTTTCTTAGAAATCTCCGTTGCAGCTGACACCATAACTCCAACACAATCCATCAGTGATGGCCAGACCTTAGTTTCCTCTGATGTCCCGACCTTAGTTTCCTTTGATGGAGCCTTAAAACTGGTTTGTTAGGAATTTATGGGTCGGGCTGGGCTTGACCCGGACTTTTGATTCTCCCACATGGGTTACGGGTCATGAGAGCCCAGATGGATAGTCCATGTAGGTAATTTGATAAGTTCAGATAACCTTCATGTAATCCACTAACGCAATAATAGGGATAACTTCCTACTCTCCCCAAAAAAAGGGGAAGAGGTTGTGAGTTAGTGGGAAACTATTCTATATATGATAATTCCTTATCAGAAGAATGCACGTATCTTCTCTAATTCTCTTCTCTCTCAGAAAAAGGAAATTCTCTCTATGAGAATATCCAAGCTCTCTCTCTTGGATTTGAACCGTGGAATCGCAAGGGGAAACTCGATCATAGCTACCCTTCATCATATGAGAACAGGACGCACATGGGGGTTAAAGATGATCGTGACAGTGTAACGGTTGTTGGTGCTAGCTTTAACTGATGATTCAAATAAGAAGAAGAAGCAAGTGGTGGTGATAATCGTTGTATCAATATCAATTGTTTCAGGGATTTTTATCTTTGGCTCGATCATCTGGTGCCTTATTTGGAAGAAGAGGGCTAAGGAAAGAGGTAAATACGCTCATCTTCCAATTGCTGAATTTTTGATACACATGTAAACACAAAATTCGATTACCAACTTGCCTACAGGAAGAAAAAAAAATATGAAGATCCAAATTAATGTCATTGTTGGATAGTTAACCGAATTGTGTTTTATTTTTAGCATACGGGGATACTTAGATAGTTAACTGAATGATTATTTGTCTGCATCTCTGTTAGACGACGATTCCAATTATACAGATTATTTTTGGTTATGGATAGGGACACTGTAGTGTAATTTCTCTGCTCGTACTATAGTTCATTCCATTTATTTTCTAATTTAACAGGTCAGGAAAGGAAGAAGGAAGATCTAGAGTTACCTTTAGTTGATTTGGTTACCATAGCAACTGCGACTAACAACTTTTCTTATGCAAGTAAGATTGGAGAGGGTGGTTTTGGTCCTGTTTACAAGGTAACATTGTGTTGGGAATGTAGACAACCTTCAGCAGATTGCCCAGGGGGGGTGGTAGGGGGTATTTTTGGCCTTCTAGTTTTAACCCTAAACATATAGCAGTGTGCATATTTTTTAGGTTAACTATTCGTGAGAAGTGGCCACAATTTTCTGAGAGAAGAAAAAATGTAAGTACTTTGTATCTTCAATATAGTGAATTGGTGTGGCTCCCAAGAACGTAGGCACATTGTCGAACCTCGTATATCTTTGTGTTTTGTTTCTATTTTATTATCTGCAATCTCTTTCTATTTACTGTATGATTTATGTGATTCATAGTTTCCAAGATCCAAAGGGTTTAGGGATTAAACACGTAGTTTGAATCCCAGTTGTGAGCATGGATTTTTACCCCACTCTCACAAAGTTTTGTTTGACTTAGAGTCGCTACCTATTCATTCTTAGCGATAGGTCCGCGGGTAGGTGTTTGTTTGGGATAAGGCAAAAGGTCTATCAGAGATAGTGGTTCGATTAACCCCTGGGAAAGGTGTTAGGCACCCCAGGATCCCCGTTTTATAATGGTTACCTACTCCCTAAACTTAAGCCAATTATAATCTCAAAGTTTAATTATAATGTCCAAAGTATTTAATCAGGTGCTAATCCAAGAAAGCTAGATGGCTAGGGTTGAAACCCTGATAGGGTTGCCTACGTACTCACAAGGTGAGATCAGACCGAGCGTAGTTCTGACACATGAGCCCGTGCCAAGGCTAAAGGGTGTATGCGTGTGTGCATAGGGCGATCAGGGATCTAGCCTGGAAGGCTAGGGTCTAGTTGACCGAGGGGGTCAAGTGCTTAGGGGTGAAGTCTAACTGCGGTTAGAGGAGTGTAACTAGGGTTAGGGGCTAACCATAGTTAGAAAAGTCTATAATGTCATTTTTTGGGATTTTTGTATTTTTCATATTTTTTTGTGATTTTATGTGGTGTAGGGTACACACAAATTAACCATGGTTAACTAACCAAGGTTGAGTTAACCATGGTTAGGGGCCAAATGTGATCAAGGAGTAGATAGCAAAATCGATATTTTTGGTTTTTTGGTTTTTTCATTTTTTTGGTTTTTTTTATCATTTTATGTGAATTTACAAGAGGGGAAAGCCTAACTAGGGTTAAAAGTTAACCAGGGTTGAACTAACCCCGGTTATAAGTGTGGACAGGGGTCAATATGGGCCTAATAAGATTGTTAGGGTTTCAATGGGCCTTGGATTGGGCCTCGGCCTTAGTGCAAGGCTACTGTTTAAATATACAGGGAATGACGATAATTGATTTACCGCCATTCTCCCATATGTGCAAATGGAGAATGTCGGCAAATCAAATGCCGCCATTCCTATTTTTACAAGAACAGCCACTACAACCAATAGTGAAAGTCTAGGGTGATGCCACGTGTGCTTGTGGGCCCAGGGGGATGTTGAGAGATCTTGCCATGTGTCCTGGGGCCAGTATGGACCCTGGACTTGGCTCAAACAAGGCCCAACAAGGCCCTAAAACTACTGTTATAGAAATTATAGAATGTCGGTGAAGTATTCACCGACACTCTATGCAATTTTGGATTTAGCCCCTCTTAACCATAGTTAAGCTTATCCCAGCAACCTGAAAAGCTTAAGGGAGTTCCATGAGAGTCCTAAGGACTCAAAACATGCCCTGGATTGGACCAGGGCCTCCCCAAACATGACCCATAGCCCCTGCAAAAGAAAACCTTCAGAATGGCGGTAGTTATTCTACTGCCATTACTGAATTTTTATAGAAAATAAAAATTCAGCTACCGCACTGTACCACTGTGCAACCAAGGGGTTCCTCATGCCTTGAGGACCCATCAGAAGCCTCGTGGATGCATGAGGAAGTTTGTGCATAGTGGGTGTGATCGTGTGGGGTGGTTATGGTGGTTCCATTGCCTATGGAGGAGGCAGGGAAGCCCTCTTATAGAGCTATCTACTGGCCAGCACCCGTGGAAGTGACCAGGGGTTTACAAGGGCCTAAAAAAAAGTGAAAAGGGGTAGGGGTGATCCCTACCCCGCTGGACTGTGAGAGATAGGTGAGCAGTGGCGGTGGTGGCTGCTATCCACGGTGGTGCTGCCGTCACCATGGCTGGAACTCAGAGGGCAGGTACTGTGGGGGGGCTTGGAGCTTCGGATTTGGCCAGGGGTTCCCTGTATGGGGTTTCAGCTTTGGTTTAACAGTGGTGTGGGGTTTTTTTATAGCCAGTGAAGAAGGGGATGCAATGGGGATTAGTACAGGTATAGGTGGAGGTCTCACGCCATGGAGTGGGGTCTGAGGTGATGATCAGAGGCGTGGAGAGGGATTCTGGAGGTGTAGGGGTGGCTGCAGGTGCTGCAAACACGCAACTGTTACCGCCATTACCAAATGCTCATGAAATTGAATGTCAGTCATCGGATCGCCGACAAACCAAAATTTGAATTTTTAAACGAGCCAGACATCTCCTACTGGGTATGGGTGTGGGTATTGGGCCCATGTTTGGGCCCAACTGGTTTACCTAAGGGTTTTAGGCCTTAGGGACTTGGGTCCACCTAGGGTTAGGACTAGGGCTAGGCTATTGCTACCTAGGGTTTGGTTTAGGGCGTCCTAGGGTTTAGGCTTAGTGTTACCTAGGATTTAGGTTTTAACTATGGTTTAGACCTAGGGTTTAGACTATTGTTGTCCTAAAGTTTAGGTGAGGTTGACCTAGGGTTTAGCTTTGAACTAACCATGGTTAAGTTAATTAACCATGGTTAAGGGTTGTAAAATTAGGGTGCTGACAGCTGCCCCTCTTTGCTAGAGAATGTCGAGTTGGCAATTGAACGATAAAGACTGGAATCAACCAATTTTGCACCTAAACAAGCAAGGCATGATAGAGGGTATGAGAGGGATAAGCAAACATGATGAACACAAGTTCGTTCTCTAAAGATGAGGTGAAGATTGGCCACATGAACACCTTATAAGAGATCGATAAGTAAAGCAATGATGAGTAAGCATGATAAATAAGGAGAGTGAACACACATCCACTCCAAAAAAGAAAGGGTGAGGGTTGATTACACAACCGCTTCACCGGAGATGAAGTGAGGTGAGGGCTGATCACACAATCATTCACCGGAGATGAGGTGAGGTGAGGGTTGATCACACAACCTTTTCACTGAAGATTAGGTGAGGTGAGGGTTGATCACACAACCATTCCGCCGGAGATGAAGTAAGGTTTGATCACACAACCGTTTCACCGAAGATGAGGTGAGGTGAGAGTTGATCACACAACTGTTTCACTGGAGATGAGGTGAGGTGAGGGTTGATCACACAACCGTTTCAACGAAAATGAGGTGAGGTGAGGGTTGATCACACAACCATTCAACCGTTTCACCGGAGATGAGGTGAGGTGAGGTGAGGGTTGATCACACAACCATCTCACTGAAGATTAGGTGAGGTGAGGGTTGATCACACAACCGTTTCACTGAAGATTAGGTGAGGTGAGGGTTGATCACACAACCATTCTGCCGGAGATGAAGTAAGGTTTGATCACACAACCGTTTCATCGAAGATGAGGTGAGGTGAGAGTTGATCACACAACTGTTTCACTGGAGATGAGGTGAGGTGAGGGTTGATCACACAACCGTTTCAACGAAAATGAGGTGAGGTGAGGGTTGATCACACAACCGTTTCAACGAAAATGAGGTGAGGTGAGGGTTGATCACACAACCATCTCACTGAAGATTAGGTGAGGTGAGGGTTGATCACACAACCATTTCACTGGAGATGATGTGAGGTTTTAGCATTACTAGAGGCCATAACTGATGTTTGGTCACACGAACGTGACAGTACTACTTTAATAGTGAGCTAGCAGACCAAAATGAGGATGATGAATGTCAAAATGAAGGCGATGAGTGCAAAACTAAAAACCCTGAGGTCGTAACTGATTGATCACACAAACATGACAGTACTCCTTTAACAGTGAATTAGTCAAGCAGGAATAAGATGGTGAATGCAAAAATAAAGGTGATGGGTGCAAAACTAACATCCCTGAGGGCGTAACTGATGTTCGATCACACGAATGTGATAGTACTCCTTTAATAGTGAGTTAGTCAAGCAGGAATAAGATGATGAATGCAAAAATGAAGGTGATGGGTGCAAAACTAACATCCCTGAGGCCGTAACTGATGTTCGATTACATGAACATGTCAATATACTCCTTGATTAGTGAAGGGGAAGCGATGCTATAGACAATCTTCCGATTGTCTAATTGAGTAGCAGAATGATAGGGGTAAAGATAGCCATCCAACTGCTTTACCGAGATAGGATGGTTCAACAGTGTAGACAATCGCCCGATTGCCTAGCTGGGATAAATTTGAATTGATAGCTGATAGGAGTGAGTAAGAATTCAAGATTGTGAAGTAAGATGAAATCAAATGGGGAAACAAGAGCCGTGGCCCTGAGCCATTGCACGAATCTATGCCTCTGTATACATATCCTGATGGATTTGACATGCCCCCCAGCTTGGATGATTCCACTGTATGTATTAGCCCTTTGGGATGTACTGATCTTTGAACATCTGTATCACCAAAGATAGTTTGCCGACTTTGCTCTGCCCTGGTTTCACCGCTCCTCTTGCACTAGGGGAAATGAGTAGCTGACTTTTAACTGACTCTATTGGGGAGTGAACTTTGACCGACTATTGACTCGGACAACTTGCTAACATACTGATGGACTAACGGACAGATGATTTGGTGGTAGACAGACAATTGACCAGTGGACTAACCGTGTCTGAGATTGCTTGCATTGAGATACCTAGCTAGGTTCCTTTACCTTAAATGATTATGTTGTGTTTGATCGTCCATATAGTAGATTTGCATTTGCTGGGGATGGATGTCTGCAAAGCATGTATTAGCTTATTTTTCCCTCTTTTGCCCCTGGGCCTTTTCAAGTCTTCACCAGGACTGGGTTTTATGTTTTGGTCTTTATCCCTTTTTTGCCTCTGGGCCTTTTCAGGTTTTCACCAAGACTAGGTATACAAGCTTTGCATTTTTCCATTGTTTGCTTCTTTCTTTTGATACTTCTCCAGTCTTCTCTCATCATTGTTTGACGACGGGTAGAGGTGAGTGCTACTGACCATCAATGCTCAAGTCCTTTCAAAGATCAAGGAGGGTTTAATGTTTAGGATGAAACATGGTTTAGTTAGAAACGAGATGAGGCTAAAAATTTCTATTTCAACAAGGATAGGGCATCCTATGATGTTTGTTCAGTTTGTGATGGAACCAGCTTTCGCATTTTTTTGTCCTTTGGTGAAGCTTGGTTTTGTAACCAAGTACTTTTTTTTTCTTTTCTGTCTTTCTTTTTTGGTACATGGTTGTCTTGTATTGTGGACATTTGCTGTGTTGTAACCGACATTTGCTGTATTATGACCGAACCCGATTTTAGGCTGCCTACGTACCCAAATAATGATCAGGTCATGACGTAGTTCGATCAAAAGGCTGCATTTTGTTGGTTGCTCTTTGCTGGTTATTCCTCTTTTGAATTGTCATTTTGACATTCAAGTGATGCCCTTTGGTGGGGGTTTTGAAAGAAAGGCTATTAGGCTCAAAGGTCTAACTAGCGGATATATATAGCACAGATAGGTGAGGTGTTGTGAGGGTTATCAAAAGGTAGCCTTCTATCATTTCCTTGATTGGTCGAGATCATATATGATCATTGCATTGTCCTCATTTTGGTTGATTGACATTTGTTGGCTCAGAGAGGTCTTCACTGTTCCTGTATTACTCTTGTCTTGATTCGCTCAAACTAGGAAGAGCGTCTATTGAGTGATCAACCTTTATCAGCTTGCTCCTTGTAGGCATTAGAAACTATTTCAGTTCCCAAATTAAGCATCTCAGAACACAGGGGAGGTTGACTTAAAAGACCAATTTTATTAAAATATCAAAAGTTGATAGACTTGACCTGACAGCAAAACAAACACAACAAGGGCTACTGGTCGCTTGCTTGACCTGAACTGATGGTAGAGATGGATATGGGCCAACATGGCCGGCAAAGGTACCAATAAAAGAGGTACAAATAAAGACACATTAAGAGCAAAGTTTGTTCAAAGATCAGCTACAAAATTATTCCAGCTGAAGCGCCTTAGTTTGCAGGAGTAGCATGATTGGGGAGAGGAGCTTGAGTCATGTCCGTGGTCCCTGGTGTAAAGCAGATTCTATCTATCTCCAGCAAGTCCTGGATTGCATGTTTCAAATCATAGCACCTGTCTATAGGGTGCCCTGGAGACTGGTAATACCTGCAATGCTGATTCGCCCTGTAATTCTTCAGAATATTTGTCGGCGGAGGTTGTGGATCTGTCACAGTGATCAGTTTCTTATCCAACAGGAAAGAAAGGAGTGATGACAGAGCGTACGGGAGCGGAGTGAATGCCTCGTTCCTTCTCTGCTCAAGGGTCATCTGATGGGAGAGCAGTTTCCTCTGGGGTTACTGAGCTTGCTGGGGTTGTTGAGCTTGTTGTCGGGACAAATTGGGCACCCGGACTGGTATGGCTGCTACCATGTGTCCGTAATCTTCTTTCTTTCTATTATCTTTTTTTGAATGTATCAGAGCACAGGAAGAAGATGCACCCTTCGATCCTTGGAAAATATCAAATGAACCACTATTGCCCATTGTTGTCTCGATCTTGGCACCGCACTTGGCCATAGTGCTGAAGTCCAAGATAGGTTGTGCTACCAAGAGAGTCTTGAGCGGATGCTTAAAATTCTTCCTCCGATAGAGGGGTAGTCATCTTTCCAGCCATTTCTCTCCACCGAACAGAGTATTTGATGAAGATTTCATTGTTCCTCTGGGACATCCTCTCCAAATCCGCCCTCTGGGTGACCTAGTCAACATTGTATGAATATTGGGTAACAAATATCTCACATAGGTCTTCCCAAGTCCGAACTTTGCTGGGATCCACCTTGGTGAACCACTGCAGTGCAACTCCTTTCAAGCTTTTCTGAAATAGTTGGACAAGCAACTTATCTCCGTGCTTGAGCTGGAACAATTCTCATCGGTATGCCCTCAAGTGTATTTCTGGACATCCCTTCCCACTGTATTTTTCAAAGTCGGGAACCTTGAAATCCTTGGGCATTTGAATTTCGGGGTGTATGCACATGTCCCTGAAGTTGGTGGACTTGTAGGATCCCTGACTTTGCCTCACCATCTCCTCCAGCTTCTCAATTCTCTCCTGGTATACTTCCGGGATTTAGGCAGAACTTGAGGACATGTGGGCAGAGCCTATATGAGGTTCACCTCCGGCCCTGACCTCCTCTTCCTCATATTGGTTTATGATGGGTGGTGATATAGGATGGATAGGTTAAGGTTGAATTGGTGGAGGGATGTTGAAGGTGAATTCCAGCTGTTGTTGGTTTGATCGCTATGCTTGTGGTTGAGCTAATGGTGGTGTGATGCTAAATGTAGGTAGTGATGATGGCCTTGTTGCCTCGGTCGGTAGAGAGTTGGAGGAAGAGAGGGCATGAGTTACTGCACGCATAAAATCCTGGACAATATTTGTTAGAATTTCAATACTCTGGACATTTTCTGCTAATCTTGTCTCAAAATCTGGAACCTGTGGCTATGATGTCGGGGTATCAGGGTCAGTCTCTTGGCCATCTCCAGGGTCCATACTGCAGCTGGTTGATCAGATATCGACTAGTTTTGCTCTTCAGATACGTGCTTAGCTCAGGGTCTGCTCCTGAAAAGATGGAAAATATGGAGTAAGAGTCAGAATGGATAGGAGAGCGAGAAAAGTAGAAAGCATGCAAATGACCTAACAAAGTTTAGTTGACACAAGGACAATGCCCCTAGCCTGGAAAATAGGATGACATGCAGGAGAGAGGAAGATTTTTTTTTTTTTTTTTTTTCAGATTTTTAGATTTTTTTTTGAACAAAGTGTGACATGACAGGTGTGACCTGATAGGGTAGGTGGAGAGAACTCCATTCTACTAACCTGGGTTGTTGGTAGCTAGGGCATACTAGGCCAAAATTGAAGTAGGTTAATGGGCTAACCCACTACAACTTAGGTTTTGAACCTCACATGTATGTCTGGAGATAAGGTAAGAGATATTTTATTACAAGCACAACAAAGGCTCAGTGCATGCCCCCTGGATGGGTGTTTGTCTGGGCAAAGTGCCCCGATATTCAACCATGGTTGGGGGATAGGTATAGGGTACGAGCAGGTTAGGGTTTAGAGTTATCCCTCTAGGTGGGCTACTTGTATACTATACCTTATATGTATGCATGCTAGTGTAATGCAGGGTGTTTCTAAAGGATTGAGAGATCACTTAACGCCGTATATGCGACTCCCTGGTATAGAACATACCCGGGACAATTAGTGTAAGCGAGAGCGTTCAGAATCCTTCCCTGAGGGATAGGTCTCAGGTAGTTGTTTGTTTTAGATAAGGCAAAAGGTCTATCGGAGATAGGGTAAGTGGTTCGATTAAGCCCTAGGGAAGGTGTTAGGCATCCTAAGATCCCCATTTTATAACGGTTACCTATTCCCTAAACTTAAGCCAATTATAATCTCAAAGTTTAATTATAATGTCCAAAGTATTTAATTAGGTGCTAATCCAAGAAAGATAGAAAGTTAGATTGCTAGGGGTCGAACCCGGATAGGGTTGCCTACGTACTCATAAGGTGAGATCAGACCGAGCGTAATTCTGACACATGAGCCCATGCCAAGGCTAAGGGGTGTTTGTGTGTGTGCATAGGGCGATCAGGGGTCTAGCCCGTAGGGCTAGGGTTTAGTTGACCGAGGGGGTCAAGTGCTCAAGGGTGAAGTCTAACCGCGTTAGAGGGGTATAACTAAGGTTAGGGGCTAACCGTAGTTAGAAAAGTCTATAAAGTCATTTTTGGGATTTTTGTATTTTTCATATTTTTTTGTGATTTTATGTGGTGTAGGGTACACACAAATTAACCATGGTTAACTAACCAAGGTTGAGTTAACCATGGTTAGTTTCCAAATGTGATCAAGGAGTGGATAGCAAAATCGATATTTTTGGTTTTTTCATTTTTTTTTTGTTTTTTATCATTTTATGTGAATTTATAAGAGGGGAAAGCCTAACTAGGGTTAAAAGTTAACCGGGGTTGAACTAACCCCGGTTATAAGTGTGGACAGGGGTCAATATGGGCCTAATAAAGTTGTCGGGGCTTCAATGGGCCTGGGCCTTAGTGCAAGGCTAGTATTTAAATATACAGGGAATGGTAATAATTGGTTTACCGCCATTCTCCCATATGTGCAAATGGAGAATGCAGGCAAATCAAATACCGCCATTCCTATTTTTACAGGACAGCCACTACAGCCAATAGGGGAAGTCTAAGGTGATGCCACATGGGCTTGTCGGCCCAGGGGGATGTTGAGAGATCTTACCATGTGTCCTAGGCCCAGTATGGACCTTGGACTTGGCTCAAATGAGGCCCAACAAGGCCCTAAAACTATTGTTATAGAAATTACAGAATGTCGATGAAGTATTCACTGACACTCTGTGCAGTTTTGGATTTAGCCCCTCTTAACCATAGTTAAGCTTATTCCAGCAACTTGAAAAGCTTAGGGGAGTTCCATGAGAGTCCTAGGGTCCCAAAATAGGCCCTGGATTGGACTAGGGCCTCACCAAACATGACCCACAGCCCCTATAAAAGAAAACCTTCAGAATGGCAGTAGTTATTCTACCGCCATTACTGAATTTTTACAGAAAACAAAAATTCAGCTACTGCACTGTACCACTGTGCAACTAAGGGGTTCCTCATGCCTTGAGGACCCATCAGAAGCCTCGTGGATGCATGAGGAAGTTTCAGCATAGTGGGTGTGATCATATGGGGTGGTTATGGGCATTCCATTGCCTATAGAGGAGGCAGGGAACCCCTCCTATAGAGCTATCTACTGGCCAACACCCCTGGAAGTGACCAGGGGTTTACAAGGGCCTAAAAAAAAGTGAAAAGGAGTAGGGGTGATCCCTACCTTGCTAGACTGCGAGAGCTAGGTGAGCAATGTCGGTAATCGGATCGCCAACAAACCGAAATTTTAATTTTTAAATGGTCCAGACATCTCCTACTGGGTATGGGTGTGGGTATTGGGCCCATGTTTGGGCCCGATTGGTTTACCTAAGGGTTTTGGGCCTTAGGGACTTGGGTCCACCTAGGGTTAGGACTAGGGCTCGGCTAGGGCTACCTAGGGTTTGGTTTAGGGCCTCCTAGGGTTTGGGCTTAGGGTTACCTAGGGTTAAGATTTTAACAATGGTTTAGACCTAGGGTTTAGACTATTGTTGTCCTAAAGTTTAGGTGAGGTTGACGTAGGGTTTAGGTTTGAACTAACCATGGTTAAGGGGGTGTAAAAATGGGGTGCTGGCACCAACAACTGGTATCAGAGAGTAGGTTACGTAGAGGGTGTTCGACAGATTTGTAAATCGAAGTTTATTCGAGCAGTCTAGGGTTTCAGTGGGAGCTATAGGTTCGGAAGAAGGCAAATCGAAAATTGAGAAATTCAATAGCTTAGATTTCGCTTTCTGGAAGACGCAGATAGAGGACTATTTGTTTCAGAAATATCTTTACCGACCGTTGTTGGGTAAAAATAAGGGAAAGAAAAAGGACAGGGCCGATGAAGATTATGATATTCTTGGTAGGCAGGCAATCAGACTGATTTGATTGTCGCTCACAAAGACAGTAGCCCACAATATATTGAAGGAGGAGACGACGGTGGATCTCATGGCAGCACCCGCAAAGATGTACGAGAAACCATCCACTGCAAATAAGGTACATCTTGTGAAAAAATTTTGGAACCTCAAAATGATAGAAGGATGCTCGTTTATGTTACATCTCAATGAGTTCAACACGATAGTAGATCAGCTTACCTCGGTTTGTATTACGTTTGACAATGAGGTTCAAGCTATGTTAATCTTGTCTCAGTTGTCAGAGAGTTGGTAGGGAAGTGTGACTGTGATCAGTAACTCGACTAGGAAGGAAAAGTTGAAACTGGGTGAGGTTGTGAGTTTGATTTTGACTGAGGAGGTCTGAAGAAAATCAATAGAAGCTTCAGGTTCAAGTAGTTCGGGTTCAGCCCTTAGTCTCGAGTAGAGAGACAGAAGCCAGAAATGGGGTGGTCAGAATCAGAACAGGAAACGATCGAAATCCCAGAAGGGAAATAGGTCACAGTCTGGAGTGTGACCTATTAAAGGTGAATGTTGGAATTGTGGTCAGATGAGCCACATGGTGATAACCTGCAAAGCGTTAAAGAAGGATAAGAATGAGCAAGAGGCTCATATTATGCATGATACACTTATCATTGCTATAGATAGTAATGCTGAGTCATGGGTGTTGATTCGGATGCCTCATTCCACACGACTGCTAATAGATAGGTCATATAGAACTATGTAATAGGAGACTTTGGGAAAGTATACTTGGGAGATGATGAACCTTATAGTATTGTGGAAAGAGACGATGTGCAGATTGAGACGCGTGGGTTCAAGTGGTGTTTGAAAGATGTCAAACACATTCCAAAATTGAAGAGGAATCTGGTTTCGGTTAGGCAGCTTTGAACAATAGGTTATATCTCGATATTTACAGGAGATACGTTGAAAGTCTCTAATGGTACTATGGTGATTGCCCTCTTAGTTAAAGATGGCAAGGTGAGTTCAAATCTGTGGCACAGTAGGCTGGGACACATGAGTGAGAAGAGAATGAAAGTTCTACAATCACAGGAAAAACTACCAGGCATCGAGTCAGTGGTTATTGACATGTGTGAGGATTGCATCTTCGGAAAACAGAAGAGGGTTAGCTTCCAGAAATGTGACAAGACTCCTAAGGCTTGCAAGCTAAAGTTTTTCCATACAGAAGTATAGGGTCCAGCTACTGTGTCTTCTCTTGGTGGGTCGACGTACTTTGTTACCTTTATCAACGATCACTTGAGGAAGGTATGGGTTTACTTCATGAAGCACAAGTCAGAGGTGTTTGAGATCTTCAAGAAGTGGAAAGCCATGGTTGAGAATGAGATAGATTTGAAAGTGAAGTGCTTGAGATCAGATAACGGTGGAGAGTATGAGCTAGGGGAGTTCAAGAAGCCCTGTGCTCTGAATGAGATTCGTTTAGAGATGACACCTCTAGGAAGACCGTAACATAATGGTATTGCAGAAATGATGAATAGGACTTTGACTGAGCGTGCTAGGAGCATGCGGTTACATGTAGAGTTGTCAAGTGTTTTTAGACATATGCAGTAAATACATCAGCTTACTTGGTTAACCATGGGCCATCAGTTCCATTGAACTTTGGGATACCAGAAGAGGTTTGGAGTAGTAAAGAGGTAAATCTCTCATATGTAAGAGTTTTTGGTTGCGTGTCTTATATTCATATTAGTGACCATGTTAGGGACAAACTAGATGCTAAATCACAGAAGTGTACGTTCATCGGGTATGACATTAATAAGTTTGACTATTGGTTTTGGAATGACAAGAATAGGAAGATCATCAGGAGCAAAGACGTATTTGATGAAAGGATACTATCCAAAGGTAGAGATAACAAGCAAAACAATAAGAGTACCACTAAGGATGGAGACACATCCAAGTATTTGGAGTTGGAGGAACTTCCAGATGACAGTAGGGTCGAGACCAGTTCTGACCAGGCAGACAGTTTCGAGGACAGTGTCAGAGGCAGAGTCTAGCACACCTACCAAATAGTTGAGGAGGTCATCTAGAGCACCAAAGCCTAATCCCAAATATCATTCATCACTTTATTACTTGCTCTTGACAGACAGTGGGTGATCGGTGCTAATTGTTACACATTTATGCACCTTAAACTGCATTTGTTAATCCCTTTGAGCCCATTTATCCACTACGATACTTCACTTGGGTGTGTTTATTATTTTCAGGTTCATGCGAGAAAAAGAAGACAAAAATGATAATTTACAAGCTTTAAAGTTTGTTGTGAATCGCTACCGAGCAAAGATCTGAGCTAAAGGAAGTAGAAATGCAAAATCAACCATTGTTCGGTGTACGGGATATAACTCCTTAACCGTAGCTCTGATTTAGGCCCATAATATATCAAATCAACCGGCTCGAAAACCTCTACAACTTCTTTCAAGGAAGTTCAAACAAATTCTGTAACCACCGATTGATTGGAATCATTTTGGCCGATCTATCGGTGGACGCCGTTTTGGGTGTAATGAGAAGTGCGAAAAATTGATTTTTGAGATCGTTTTAGATGTTTTTAAAGCTACACTTCATTGAGACTCTCTCTATTAAAAGAAAAGCCATCTTTCATGGAAAGGGTTCTAAATTTTAAGATTAGAAAGAGAGAAGGCTCTGGAGATCTATGAAGATTGGAGGATGGATTGCTCGCGTTCTTCGTGTTCTTCATAGAAAGCGGTGTTCCTTGCTCCCGCTATGAACTAATTCCTTTTTCTAGGATTTAGATGAAACCCTAGCCAAGTAACTGTGTCTTTTTATACTTTGTTTTAATTTATTCAATTGTAAAGAATGATTGCATAATAAGAGGGTTATTCGTAACCAGAGTTTAATGATCATATTCGATTTCAGTGTGATTCTTTCCTTGTCTTAAGTTTTATTATATTGAGATTGAAATCATCCATCTTAACTTTCTGTGATTATTAATGTGGATTTTATGCAATGGTATTACTGTTGATGAATTAAATCATAAGATATTTTATGCTAAGGGAAGACAAGTGATTTCACAACCCTAGTTTAGTGTGTATCACTCGTGCTAACCGAAAATAAGATATGCCTAGGGTCTAATCCCTTGAATCTTTCTAGATGGATGAGTGGAGTCTTGTAGTCACTCTCATCCCTATTGTTTACATTGTGATAGATTTGAATAATTACATTAGGGACCAGTTAGGAAGCTAGTGATGGATTCGAATACCCTAGATATTCTCTCACTGATATATCATCAAAAACTCTTAGTTTAATTAGTTAAACTAAAATCTACTAGTTTAAGTTCTGTTTTTAGCTTGAAAATAAATCTAATCAAATCAACTTGTTACTCCTTGACTCACAATTAATGTTGAGATAAAAGCAATCAAACCAGTGCAGTTCTCTGTGGTTCGACACTCTATACTAGTCACTATTCTATGGAATTGTAGCTATAACGAGGTTTATTTAATTGATGATCACTTTTTGGCGCCGTTGCCAAGGACTGCTGAAACGGTTTAGTTCTTTTATTCAAAAGATTAAGACCGAGTATTGTTATTCAAACCACCATAACATCTTACTGATCCTCACTTGTTCTGTGTTGTAGGTACCAAATTGCTTGAATTAAAAACCAGTGCGCTGCTGAAACAGGAGCTATCATAAATTTCAACTACCGAAGCACTGTAAGTATTCTCTCATATGGAGTGAATTATTTTGTAAATTGGTGTCTATCGAACGTAGAGTTTTCCTCTAGGGTGTATGCATGGTAGACGATCTTGTAAACCAAAGTTAATCCCTATCAATACAGAGTTAGAGCGTATTGCTAGGTTTCTCAAGGCTTCAGCCCGATTCTATTCTAACCTAGAGCCTACTCTTTTCTCTGCAATGGCAGAAGAAGAAGATCCAAACAAATCCCTGAGGGAATACTTTATTTCCTCCACTTACTCTTCTCCTTCATGCATCCGGTTATCGGACACTACGGCAGCCCACAATGAGATTAAGTCCAACACAATTCAAATGCTCCCATCCTACCACGGACTTAGTAATGAAAACCCCTATAAGCATCTAGATAATTTTAATGAAATATGTACTACCTTTAAGTTGTAGAATTTTATAGATGAGGCTCTCAAGTTGTGCCTTTTCCCATTCTCCCTGAAGGACAAAGCCATATATTGGCTTCACTCTCTTGAGGTCGACACTATCCACACATGGACATAACTCCATCAGGAATTCTTAAAGAAATTTTTTCTTATTGGCAAAACTAATCAAATAAGGTGAACCATCATAAGTTTTTCTCAAATTGATGGTGAACTTTTTCATGAGTCATGGGAGAAATTCAAGGATCTCCTCAGAAAATATCACCACCATCAGATTCCTAAATGGCAACTTATCCAAGTATTCTATGATGCTCTATCTAAATTCAATCGTCAGATGGTTGATTTCTCATGTGGAGGGACATTTATGACAAAGAGCGATGTACAAGCATGGGAATTGTTCGAAAATTTGAGTGAAAATACCTTACACCATGCCTCCTCTAATCGTTTTGAGAGACAAAATTCTACTCTAAATCAAAAGTGAGGCATCTATGAAGTGGACACTTCTAATGATGTCTCTTCTAAAGTGGATGAGTTGTCTCGAAAATTAGACCAATTAATGGCTATAGGGTAATCTTCCTACACACCCTCTCAACCAACTTCCAATCAGAGAGAGGTGTGCCTTATCTGTTCTAGCTCTGTACATTATGTGCATGAGTGTCCTGCTGCAAACTAATTTCTAGAATTTGTTTAAGAGCATACTAATGCTGCATATGCTCGCCCAAGTAATGATCCCTACTCTAATGCTTATAATCCAGAGTGGAGAAATCATCCCAATTTCTCATGACAGTCCCAAGTTCAAGAGAACACTTTTCCTCAAGCTCTAGGAAACTCCTCCCAACCTCAAGGGTTGAATGTTCGACCTTTTCAAAATCAACCCAACTACCATCCTCCCCAACAACAATTCCAACACTCTACTCCTCCACCTCAAAGGAAACTCATCTTTCAAAGAGAAAGTGTTGAATGCTTTAAAATGATTGGAGGCCAACACCCAACTGCTGCACTCTCATTCTCAATCTATCCAGAGGCTTGAGTCCCAAGTGGGACAATTAGCTAATGCTATATACAAGAGAGAGGAAGGGAAGCTTCCAAGCCAACAAGTGAGCAATCCTAGGGTATAAACATGGTTGATGATGCTCAACACAATGAAACTCATCGTGAGCACGTTCTTGCCATTACCACCCTAAGGAGTGGGAAGGTAGTTGATAACCAGGTTAGGGAGAAGAAGGGTGAAGAAGAAGAGGTCATGGTGGAGCCAACTAAATCCAAAGGAGAGGGGGTGAGTGTCTCTGAGAATGATCAAGGTCTTTCCCCATCTTTATCTAATCTCACTCTCCCGGCATCCTATATGCCTAAAGCTCTTTACCCTCAATGCTTAAATGATCATTTTCCTTTTGAAATAAGGGGAGCCAAAGTTGATGATATGATAGAGGTTTTTAAACAAGTCAAAATTAACCTCCCACTCATAGAGGCTATCAAGCAAATTCCAGCTTATGCTAAGTTCCTTATAGACCTATGCACTCAAAAGCGTAAATCTCGGACTCATGTGTCCAAGAAGGTCTTTCTCACCGAGCAAATGAGCTCCATTATCCAACACAACACTCCTCCAAAATTCAAGGATCCCAGTGCTCCTACCATTTCATGTATTATTTGAGATCACTCCATTAATCGAGCACTTTTCGATTTAGGAGCAATTGTTAATTTGTTGCCCTTCTCGGTTTATAAACAACTAGGTTTAGGAGAGCTTCAACCCACATCCGTCATATTACAATTGATGGATAGATCTATGAAAAAGCCTCATGGGGTGATTGAAGATTTTTTTTATCAAAGTTGACAAATTTTACTTTCCAATCGACTTTCTTGTCCTTGACATGGAACCCGTGCATAATTCAAAAAGCCAAATTCCAGTCATCCTTGGTCGTCCTTTCTTGGCCACGGCCAATGCTTGTATAAATTATAGGACCGGGGTAATGGATGTGCATTTGATAACATGCATGAAAGTTCGGTTGAACATTTTCACCACACCCCGAATAACAACATAAGGGAGAGGAGAGTTTTATGGTGAATGTGAGTGATGAAATAATTGAGGAGACCCTTCCTTATGCCTTAACTAAGAATGCCTTAGAGGCATCCCTCGTTCATCTCAAACCCCTGGACCCCACTAAAGAAAAGCTCAAAGAGGATAACAATTATTTGTTACATTTCATCCATCTCAAGGGCTTTGAGTTCAAAAAGCATAAAGTGAGAATTGCATGCCCATGCTTGTTCAACCATTTTTCCTATAAAAGCAAGTCATACAAATTATATCATACACCTGCAACCTTTCAAATGCTTAAGAAATCCATCGTCTCTGACCTAGATGGGCCGGTCCTCAAAGCCAAAGCCCTACTTCACCAGCCCTATGTTGAGAGCATTAAGAATGGGACGATGTCCGAAATCATTGAGTGGTTGGACCCCGTCTAGGTAGACGGTTGAGAGTTGTACAGTGGGAGGCAACCCAATATTTTTGTAGACTTACTTAAGTCTAAGTTTGGGGTGGTTCTCCACCCCCACAGTTTTTTAGTTAAAAAAAAAAGAAAAAAAAACCAAGGGGCCTTCCAATCAATTAGCGTCCAATGCCGATCGATCGACCATTTTTCGGTTCATAGTCTCGCCTTCCGATCGATCGGCCACCACTGGGCCAATCGATCGCCCAAAAATTCAAAAAATTGTACCCTCGCCTTCTGATCAATCGGCCACCACTGGGCCGACCGATCGCCGAAAAAAAAATTTGAAGAAAAAAAAGAAGGTTCAATGTGCTTTATCCTAGGTTGAGTCATATGTTGCTCTATCTTAGGCACTTTGGATTCTTGATGTTTCTAGATGTCTTTGCTTCATGATATTTATCTATTGACATTTATGGTTTCTCCTTGTGTGTACTTTCTTTCTCACTAACCCTGCAAGGTACAATTTCAATGAAGTTTGGGGTGATCTCTACTTAATAAATCTTTTATCTTCTCCATCCTTCTTCATCTTTCATTCATGGATTACCCTCACCTACCAGGTATTATTATTCCCCCTTACTTTTGCTTTCATTCTTTTTACATTGAGGACAATGTAATCTTGAAGTTTGGGGTTGGAAAATAACGGTCATTATTTGCTGACTAGGCATCCATGCAAGAGGGTAGGGCATGCAAACAAATAAAATTGAAACAATTGATCTATTTCTAAATCTGGATCAAATTGTGATACATATGTTATAATCCACTCATTATTGATTGGCTTAATTTGAGAACGCATGATCCCAAATAGATACAATTCTTACTCTTGATTAAACCATGTATGCTGAAAATTTATAAAGTCATGAGTTACTTTGAGAAATTACACGAGCACTTTTAACATATTGTCTTGTGGGGTTTGAAACTGAATTAATCAATTAATATTTTTGATACCTCTGAAGAAGTTAGGTGACCTAGAAATTGAAAATCACCCTTGGCTAAATTGAAAAATCTTTAATGACACAAATGATTACACGACTAGGTTTGCACATAGTAACCGGGCCTCCTGCCTCACTAAGTAGAGAGTATTCGCGTCAAACCGTGTGAACTTTGGAAAGGATAAAAAATCACAGAAAATTTGTACCTCCACTAATATCATTCAATCTTTGAACCGAACTCCTATCTAGTAATCGGGTCTCCTACCTCACTAAGCAGAGAGTGTTCGCTTCAAACAGTGGAGGTTTGGAACAAACATTTATCAAAAGTAACTAGTCTAAGTTCGGAGCTTATTTGACTCAAGTTAATAATCCCTAGGGGTGTTTAACACCTGGTGCCCTAAGACATTCTGGTTTGGGAGTCATTGCCCTAACACTTGTTACACGGGTTGTCAAGAAAGATTAACGAACTTAGACTCTGTACAGTCTACTAATTCAATAAAAAGAAAAAAAAAGTCAAGATAAGTCTTGGGTCGGTGATTAAATTGATGGGAAATCTGATAACAGAAGGGTGACAGAACATCTGTTTAAAGAAAATGTTGAGATCACATATACAATTGATAGTCACACTACACATCAAATGAGACCAATGATCAATCTTTAATAAGCATAAATGTTCGGAATTGTGGAAGATTGTGTGAAATTAAGAATGTGGAGAGTCAAGAATAAATCCGGTTAATAATAAGAGAATTATGTTGTGTATATCATGATTTTAATGTTTTAAGAATGTGTATCAATTAATCTTTTAATCATTGCATGTCATGCATATTTGAGCATATAAGTAGAGTTGCAGGAAAATACTGATGTTTGTGAGTATCGTCACTGGTAAACCCTTACGAGACTTCACTCGTCCACTAGGGTCACCTAGGGGTTTAAAATACTTGTTGCATATGCCAAATGCAACCGGAGATCCCATGAAAGGGGATTTAGATTTAGGTTAGCTTAGTTTTATTTATATTACTCGACGACTAGCAATATGCAAGTTTGGGGTTGTGATCGGTGCTAATTGTTACACATTTATGCACCTTAAACTGCATTTGTTAATCCCTTTGAGCCCATTTATCCACTACGATACTTCACTTGGGTGTGTTTATTATTTTCAGGTTCATGCGAGGAAAAGAAGACAAAAATGATAATTTAGAAGCTTTAAAGTTTGTTGTGAATCGATACTGAGCAAAGATCCGAACTAAAGAGAAGTAGAAATGCAAAATCAACCATTGTTCGGTGTACGAGACATGACTCCTTAACCGTAGCTCCAATTTAGGTCCATAATATATCAAATTGACCGGCTCAAAAAGCTCTACAACTTCTATCAAGGAAGTTCAGACAAATTCTCCAACCACCGATCAATCAACACCATTTCGGCTGATCGATCGGCGGATGCTGTTTTTGGTGTAATGAGAAGTGTGAAAAATTAATTTTTGAGCTCGTTTTGGATGTTTCTAAAGCTACACTTCATTGAGAATCTCTCTCTATAAAAAGGATAGCCTCCTTCCATGTAAAGAGTTCTGAATTTTGAGATTGAAAAGATAGAAGACTCTGGAGATCTATGAAAGTTAGAGGATGGATTACTCGCATTCTTCGTGTTCTTCATTGAAAGTGGTGTTCCTTACTCTCACTATGAACTAATTCCTTTTTCTAGGGTTTAGATGAAACCCTAGCCAAATAACTGTGTCTCTTTGTACTTTGTTTTAGTTTATTCAATTGTAAACAATGATTGCATAATAAGAGGGTTATTCGTAACTAGAGTTTAATGATCATATTTGATTTCAGTGTGATTCTGTCCTTGTCTTGTCTTAGGTTTTATTATATTGAGATTAAAATCATCCATCTTAATTTTCTGTGATTATTAATGCAGATTTTATGCAATGATATTACTATTGAAGAATTAAATCATAAGATATTTTATGCTAAGGGAAGAAGAGTGATTTCACAACCCTAGTTTAGTGTGTATCACTCGTGCTAACCGAAAATAGGATATGCCTAGGGTCTAATCCCTTAAATCATTCTAGATGGATGAGTAGAGTCTTGTAGTCACTCTCATCTCTATTGTTTACATTGTGATAGACTTGAGTAAATGCATTAGGAACCATTTATGAAGTTAGTGGTGGATTCGAACACCCTAAATCTTCTCTCACTGATATATCATCAAAAACTCTTAGTTTAATTAGTTAAATTAAAAGCTACTAGTTTATAGGATACTAGTTTATAGGATATGCCTAGGGTCTAATCCCTTAAATCATTCTAGATAGATGAGTAGAGTTTTGTAGTCACTCTCATCTCTATTGTTTACATTGTGATAGACTTGAATAAATGCATTAGGAACCATTTATGAAGTTAGTGGTGGATTCGAACACCCTAGATCTTCTCTCACTGATATATCATCAAAAACTCTTAGTTTAATTAGTTAAATTAAAATCTACTAGTTTAAATTTTGTTTCGGGTTTAAAAATAAATCCAATCAAATCACTTGTTACTCCTTAACTCATAATTAAATTTGAGATAAAAGCAATCAAACAAGCGTAGTCCTCTGTGGTTTGACACCCCATAATAGTCACTATTCTACGGAATTGTAGCTACTACGAGGTTTATTTAATTGATGATCAGTGGGGAACCAAAGAGTTATGATGAGATTTTGCAAGTTAGTGAGCCAGTTAAGTACGAGCATGCAATGCAGGAATAGATGGATTCTCTCCACACTAATAAGAGTTGGGAGTTGGTTAGGCTCCCTACAGGAAAGAAAGCTTTACATAACAAGTGGGTCTATCGGGTTAAGTAAGAGAGTGATGGTAGTAAGAGGTACAAGGCCAGATTGGTTGTGAAAGGCTTCCAACAAAAGGAAGGGGTCGACTATACAGAGATATTTTCCCCAGTTGTGAAGATGACCACTATCAGAGTGGTATTGAGTTTGATAGCTGCTGATAATCTCTAGCTTGAGTAGTTAGATGTTAAAATTGCTTTTCTTCATGGTGATTTGGATGAAAAAATCTATGAAGCAGCCTATTGGTTTCATTAAAGAAAGCAAGGAAGAGATGGTGAGTAGACTCAAGAAGAATTTATATGGTTTGAAACAGGCCCCTAGGTAGTAGTACAGGAAATTTAATGGTTTTATACAGCACAATGGCTATGAAAGGTAAAATGCAGATCACTGTTTTTATTTCAAGAGGTTTGAGTCCAGCTATATTATTTTATTACTCTATGTTGATGATATGCTTGTAGCGTGATCTTGTTTAAAGGAGATAAAAAAATTAAAACAACAGTTGGCAAGAGAGTTTGCTATGAAGGATCTGGGCGCAGTCAAACAGATGCTTGAGATGAGGATCAGCAGGACAGGACTCAAGGTACTTTGAAGTTGAGTCAAGCTGAGTATATTGAACGAGTAATCTAGAGGTTCAATATGCAAAATGCCAAGGCAGTTGGCGCGCCCTTAGGAAGTCACTTTAAATTTTACGAGGAGCAGTCTCCCAAGACAGATGCAGAGAAGGAGTACATGGCTAAGGTTCCTTATGCCTCATTCATTGGTAGCCTAATGTATATGCACGAGACCAGATATAGCCCATGCAGTGGGAGTTGTGAGCAGGTATGTTAACAATCCAGGAAAACAACATTGGGAAGGAGTAAAGTGGATACTGAGATATTTGAGAGGTACCACAAATTTACCACTGTGATTTGGATGAAAGATTTGGTGTTGCAAAGATATGTGGATGCTGATTTCGTCGGTGATCATGATACAAGGCAAAATACCACATGTTATATCTATACTTTGGTTCGACAGTAGTGAGCTCGGTCTCACGTCTGCAGAAGATAGTGACATTATCCATGACAAAAGCTGAGTATGTAGCCATGACAGAGGCTACCAAGGAGATGATTTGGTTGAAAGCTTTTTTAGAGGAATTGGTTCTGAAGCAGGAAAACAGTGTTCTTTTCAGTGACAGCCAGAGTATTATACATCTTGCCAAGAATCCAGTGTTCTATGCCAGAACAAAGCATATTGATTTGCGGTACCCTTTTATTCGCTTGCTTTTAAGGATGGGGAGTTGTTACTAGAAAAGATTTTGGGAAGTAAAAATTCAGCAGATATGTTGACCAAGTCAGTCATCATTGAGAAACTAAAGTTGTGTTCAACTTCAGTTGGCCTTTATACTAGATGAGAAGAATGGTCAGAGCCATACCAAGAAGGGTGAGATCACTACATTCACTTTGGTTGAGACTATGAAGTTTAATGTTACTTTGGTTATCTCCAAGTGGGAGATTGTTGGGAATGTAGACAACCTTTAGTAGATTGCCTGGGGGTGGCAGATTCCCAGGTACGTTAACTATTTTCCAAAAAATAATACTTTCAATACTGTTAAAGTTAGTCAGCAATATTTTTGGTGACATCATTTTACTACTAACTTAGTAGGATAGGTTAGGACTTAGGTTAGTATAAAGGTGGTTCCCTCAAGCAATCTTTTATTATGTTTTTCAAAATAAGTGTTTCACTCTTGAAGGAATTAGTTTAGTGAGTTAATGCCTAGCATTTGAAGCACTCCTTTGGATCGATCTCGGAACCTCCCTCCTAGTCAGGGGATACACAATCACTGGGATAGCTCCCACGGTGTGTTGGTCAAAAAAATTTCAGTGCATAAAGAATATTTTTTGCTGATATCGCAATGGCTTGAGATATTGGTTTTAAGCCTGGAATTGACATATGTCCTTTTTCCCTCTAAGTTAACGTGAATTTTAACAAATCACAAGGGAACACTAATGAGGAATGACATATAACAACTCCAAAATTGTAACGGATTCGGATGTGCATGAGCCAGACGTTGGTATTAAGAGAAGCAAATGAAAAAAGAAAAGTATGCGTGGGCCAAGTCCAGAGTAAGTCCATCCACCCTTGCTTTTTATTATAAAATCAACTCCTAAAATAATAAATCTTAACTAGGGTTAAGAGGGACAGATAAGGAATCAATCCATTTATATTATATGTCACGACCCAAAATCCCACCTAGGAGTTATGAGACTTTGGTGTCGTGAACTCACATACAAACCATCCTGCGAGAGAGCATCCAAGGCATTCTAAATAGTAAACTTGAAAATTTCTTCTATATAGAACAGTGTCCCATGTACAAGAGTCAACTAAGACTGAATACAAACTAAAACTTATACATAAATAGAAACGAACTCTATACATAAAATCCATAACTTGAGTTATCAACTCAAGTCCAATACAAAACCCCCAAAATGAAACCCCAAATACATGTCGCTCTCCCTCAACCATAAGGCCACATGTCCAGGCCCCTATCATCGGTATGATGATCCAAGCAAGCTCCTACTCAACTCTCGGTTCCAGAGCACGATCGTCCAACTTGGAACCTACCAACATAACAGTTCGGCTGAACATTGAATACTCAACGTATACAAACTACTAACTAACAATGTTATAAAACATTAACATATCATATAGTGTACAGTTCATCATATAACATGCAAAATCAAAGTGCGGAAACCAAAATGAATTAACAAGTGTATACATTGAATCATAACGTATTTCGATATCTTTTGAGTTCCTTATGAATCTTACGAGTCTTGTGAGTTCCTTATACATCTGATGAGTTTTAGTGTATGAGCATCTTATGACTTTCTTATTAGTCTTATTATTCTCATTAGACGTATGAGTTCCTTATGAGAATCAAGCTTCACTTATTTCATTTGGCTAGCACCCAAACTATGAATGGACGGACATGCATAGCATTCTTCATTGTACATACTTAACTCGTACCCGAACTATGAATGGACGGACATACCAGCTTCATACATATTCTACTAATATCCGAAATTTGAATGGACGGACATATTAGCATTACATATTTTAACTAGTACCTGAACTATGAAATGGACGGACATACCAACGTCTTATGAGTTTCACTAGTACCCGAACTATGAAATGGACGGACATAATAGCGTCTTATGAGCTTATTAGACTTATGAGCACTTATGAGTCTTCTGCGTTACTTATGAGCTTTATCTAATGAGACTTATTAGCGTTGCTTATGAGAATTCCTTATGAGCTTTACTTATGATCTTTTGCTTATAAGTTATACTTATGAGCCTTCGGATACCCGTACTTTTGAGAAATCTTAGTAATACAAAACATACACGTGCATAGCATAGAGTACTTGTTAGCATAGAGTAATTGTGAGCATCATGGTATAATTAGAAAGCATTTAAACATCATCACATGCCCATAGAACTACAATCATAGAAATATCATATATGTGCTTAGAGTATCTGTGAGCATTAGAGTGCATTAGAGTGTACTTGTGAGCATTATAGCGATCATAGAAAGCTTCTACCATTGAGTCACATGCATAAGGTACTTAGGAGCATCATGCATAGAGTACTTAGGAGCAACATGGTATTCTTAGAGAGTGATTAAAACATGGAAATAAATCATGAAATTTCATTCATGGAGTTAAGTAGTATGCACATGGTCTACTTAGCCTATTTCATCAAAACCATCAATTTCCATGTTCTCATTTATACAAAAACTCTATTATGCAAACATGGTAGGCAAGGAAAACCATTAAACATCATGGAAATCCTAATTTCATTTCAGTTGCTTTAATAGTATACACATATAAGGCTCTATGCCTTAGTTTTCTCCAAAACGTGTTTCAATAGCTACTAGGCGTCAATGAATTAGAACATGAAGAAAGTTAATAGATTGTATCTACTTCATTTCATCTAAATAACATACTTTTCATCTTACTTTAAATATAATTCATCAAAAACTATGCATTTTTCATAAAAACTCAAGTCTTTCATCATACTTAAACTTAATGAATCATAATATAGCTAGTTAGTAGAAAATATTTACCTCTTGAAGGATTGCTTTCCTTCAACCGAGAGCTTTTCGAATGCTTGAGGGATCAAGATCCAAGCTTCAAGAAGCTTATGGAAATCTGGAAACAAGAACAGAGCTTCACTTTTGCTCTTAGACCACAGCCAGGAACTAACCTCAGAGAAATCTAAACTTGATGAATCACTTTGAATTCGAAATTCAAGTGTTAGAACACCAACAAAGCAAGAAGAACTCTTTCTTTGATGGTAAACATGAAGCCAAAACACCCAGAAATATCACAGCTTTCTTCTTCTTCTTCTCTTCTCAAAAATCCCCGAAATCTATCCTTAGGTTTTAGTGATTTTAAAGCCACGAAATCCCCTTCTATTTATAGACCAATGGTTGCCAAAAACCCAAAAATATCTTAAGAAAATATCTCCCAAGGTCAGTGGCAAGTTACAAACTGTTTCTGGGCGTTTTTTCCCTTTTCGCGCCTGAAACGTCGACATCCGGCCTCCAAACTTTGAAGTATGGCTTCAGACGTCGACGTCTGAGCACTCTGACTATCTTGCATTTTCCTGCTTTGGTATTTTGACCATAATTTTGACTCACTTATCGGATTTTGACTATTCAACTTGCATTAGACTCGTCACTCAAAGGCAAACAATTTCGTCTCTAATACACAAATCCTAATTCTGAGTTCTTAATGGTCTAAATAGACTCTAAAGCTGACTAGTCTGGGATGGTTGCAGCAGAACAGAATTTCAGTAGACTAGTTTCTGGAAATCCGACGTTTGACCCAATTTTGACTCAAAATCTGAAAAAGTGATAAACATGAACTTCAAAGAGGGTTTCAATATCTTTCTAATGGCTCAAGAATCATTCGATCCCGATCAGCGGTCACCAAACTATGGTTCCCTAAAGTTGAGGGTATTTAAGACATCCCTCTTCTTTAACACTTAGAGTATTTTATACTCTTGTTCTTTCATCCCAAACACCCAACCATAATACTTAAACTAATTTAAATCATTCTTACTATTGCTCATAAATCAAATTACATAAATGGCCCTTGGCTTGCACAAGACTTGCGTCTATGGCACTATTCACAACACTATTCACCGTATAGTGAACCCAAGTTTTGGGGTTCTACAGTTCTATACCCTAAACTCCTAGCCACAAAGAGTATTATTATACTTTTGTTTTGAGACTCAACTCACGCCTAAAACCCTCACTTTACTCACCACAAAACAAATAACAAATTGGAAGGCCTTAGGCCATTTCACACATTGTGCAAGTGCACTACTCATTGCCCTATTCACATCACTATGAACCCAGATCCGGGGCTCTACAATATACATATAAAAATAATTTACAAATTTTTTTGGGGGGGCCACTATATACAAAATTTATATATTATAATTTTTAAAAGTTTTATCCAAGGCGCATTACCAGTTCCCTTATTCAAATAAGGTCGAACAAGGAGGTTACGGTTGTGTTAAGGTAAATTCCAGATGTATTGTATTTTTAAAAAAAATGAATATAATGACTGGATGTACTCAGAAAGATAATTTTTGGAGTTATGGATGCACAATACCAGGATAAGTTGGAAGAGGGAAAGAAAACTGAAGAGGCTCTTAAAGAATTCAGGCCAAGAAATAAAAGAATTCAAAAATGAAGTTATGTTAATTGCCAAGGTTCAACATAGACTTCTCAGTTGCTGCATTGAGATGAAAGAAAAGATGTTGATTTATGAGTACATGCAGAACAAAAATTAAAGTTTGGATACCATTATTTTGAGTTCATCCATCTCAACACTTCATCTATTTATATTAATTACATTCTCTGTTTTAATCATCTTCTACTTTCTTTAAGCTAGAGTTGACTTCCTAGACCAAAGGTCCATATAAAGATAAAGAAACAAGCTCATTACTAGATTGATGATTTGAAAAAAAAAAGGGAAAACGTTGATTTGCAAGAGGGTTATGATGATCCCTTCTTTTGGGGTTACAATAAGCCAATATGTGGGGTATATATTGTGTAGTTCTGTGACCCTCCGGGAGTGTAGCCTAGTGGTTAGAAGATGAACCGTAGACCCGAAGGTCTCCAGATCAAGTCTGGGCGCACCCGCGTTATCGGTTGCTAGGGAAGGATATCCCCCGGCAACATGTGGGGATTAGTCATAGTCTTGAGTTCCGGACACCTCACGTTTATCAAAAAAAGAAAAAGTAGTTCCGTGTTTCTGTTTTCACTATTGGGTCATCATTAGGATTGTCAAGGGGCAGGGCCGGGGTCAACCCTAGCCCTACCATTCCCTATAAGAGTAGGGCCCTAGCGCAGGCCTAGCCCTTCAAGGGCCAAGATTGATTGGGCCCTAGCCCTGCCCTCAAGGGCCAGGGCAGAGTCAAATGGCCAGAAAGGCCGAAAGAAAGAGCGGGATTTTTTTTGTGATTTGAGATGATGAGAATTTTTTTCTACACCGACAGTTAACCTGACATGGAAATGAATATCCTCTTCTTTTATCTTGGCTAGGGACCGACATTGCAACAAAAAGAGCAATGACAAAGTTAAATTTTTTTTCCTTGTCAGTGACAAGCATGCTTGATAGAATAAAACAAAGTAAAACTATATAGAACAAAATTTATATATCAAAATCCTCTAAGTAGAAGGAGGCGAGGAAGCGATTTCGCATTTGAGATTAGGATTAGGGTTCGTAACGAGTGTCGAGGTCTCGAGGGGTTTTATAACGATGGTCATGTGAAATTACTCATACCCTACTATTAAACCGTTTGAAATGGTGAAATGAGTAATTTCATAAATATAATATATATATATATATATATATATATATTATACTTTTATGGTTTATAGACCTTAGCTAACATGTAGCAACTAAGGAGAAGAGCAGGGCTTTAAAAGGTAGGGCCAGGGTGAGCCCTGTCCTGGCTCTCTTGAAGCAGGGTTTCCGGATTTTGAACCCTCTCTGGCCCAAGGGTTGGGAAGGGCAGGGCTTCAAAAGGCTTTGGAGGGCAGGGCAGGGCAGGACTGGGCCAGGTACCCTTCTACGTGGGCTTTTTTGACAGCCATAGTCATCATATGGTTAATGGTATAACCATTATCATATCATCAGCATTTATATTAAGAAGAAGAATTAAATTTTTTTTTCTATTGTTCTTGCTAACAATTTCAAAATTCTTTTTTGAAAACGGTCATCAGATTCTCCTAAAGTATACCTTACCGTCGTCATACCTGTAACGGCTGATTAGGCCTCCTTTGATTCAACTTTCACCTGAAGTCGTGGATTTGGATCAGAGTCAATTGCCACGTGACTTGTGTCTCTTTAATTCCTTTTTAACTGTAGCTAAGAAGCTTTAACACTGTTATAAAAAAAAGAGCAAAAATAAAAGAAAAATGGAAAACGTGACATATGTTTCTTTAATTTCCTTTTAACTATAGTTAATATAGTTAATAAGCTTCAATACTGATATTAAAAAAGAGCAAAAATAAAAGAAATATGGAAAACAGATCATAGGGTCCTCTTCCAAATTAACCACCAAATTGCAAATTGACACATGTCAGCAAAACTGTTATTTTATTTTAAACTTTATTTCCAATGTGTCGAAATTTAATTGTTGTGGTCAGCTTGAATGAGGACCTTGCGGTCCTCTAATCAGAATTCAAAATGAAAAACGTTAATCCTTAAGATTAATTCTAAGATTAAAACTACTTAATTACAGTGCAACTAAAATATTGTGAGTTAAATTCACAAACTACTATCGAGAGTTGGACAGTTGGATTCAAGATCTAATGGTTTCAATCATTAGGTGGGGCCATCATTTAAAGCACTTGTAGACATGGAAACATTTGATATTAAATCCAACGGTCCAGCTCTCGAGAGTTTTTCATCACTTTCCTTTACTATTGTAATCTGAATTCGAAGGTGTCCTATGAATAAAAAAGGAGCAGTGATAGGCATACCCGGTAAGGGCAGAGAGACATGGGGCGGGGGACTGAAGCCCCCCCTCAACTTTGAGAATATTTTTTTTTCTTTTTAGTGTCAATATAGGCAGCCTGGGAGCAAGGCTGAAGCCGGGTGGTGGTAGGGGCTCTAAGCCTCCCCTAAAAACTTGAAAATTGCTTAACTTACCCGCGGTTTCCATCATGTAACCAAATGGCCGGTCTTCATTAGTCCACACTCCATTTTTTAACACTCACAAATTGGGGTTAAGATTCACTCACCCCTAGAGTTAAGCAATCTAACCTTATTTTTTAGAAAAAAAATGAAAAAAAATCTTAACTTTAATTTAGTGAAGCTTAAACAGGGCTAAAGGACTATTAAAAGGGACACAAGGACACAATGATAAGTTAAGCAGTCGACCTCAAGGTCCACTAATCATTGGTCAAAAATATATTATTTACAAACAGACAAAGAGACGAAATGACCCACAAACTTGGCCCTAAATTTTTTTGCCTGGGGCTCTGCCCCCAAACCCCCACACCTTATTGTTAGCTCCCTGGAATGAAATCCTGGCTCCGCCCCTATTACCTGGGATATCCATTTGGAAACCTAAGACTGGACCTAATTGGTCCATGTCCCCCCTCTTAAATACTCAGCAACTCTGGTGAGTATTTAAGAGCGGAGGCATAGACCAATGAGGTCCAGCCTTAGGTTTCCAAATGAATATCCCTCATACGCATATCACTTATCACTGCTCAAAAAAAAAAATCTTCCCTAGAGAGTGAGAAAGAGTCTGTCATCCCAATCCATGTCCGAAGAGATCTTGTTGCAATCCAATACAGGAGATGGTATTGTTATCATCTACCAAAATGGGATTGAATGATATCGAGTAACAGGGCAGCAAGAATTTTTCCTTATGGGGGCAATGGGATAATGAGTCCATCGTGATCATAAAATTGGTTAATATAATCTTCTAATAAGGAAAATGTTATTGAGACCGTCCAGGGTGGAGACTACCCCGAGACCGTTCCCAATGGTATGGAAAAACAAAATAGAATGTGCACCGGTTTCAAAAAAAATTGAATTCAAGTGTTGTTGGGAACGGTCCCGGGGTGGTCTCTACCCTAGATAGTATCAATAGCATTTCCCTTCCAATAAATGTCCCTAAAAAGAAAACTAAAGTCCCCATTTTTTTTTATAAATCTATTCTATAAATAAAATTAATTATATTTTTATATTATAAAGATTGTTTTTTCCATGCGAGTTCCACGGGGTAGAACATGTGCTCCTCCCCTATTTGACACGTGTCCATTTTAATTTTTAACACCCACTAATTGTGGTTAAGATTCACTTACCCCCTAGAGTTTATACATCTACCCTTGGTTTTTTTTAAAAAAAATTAAATCTTGAGATAATAAATCTTAACTAAGGATTTAAAGAGGGTTAAAAGGGACACATGGACACCTAAAGAATCAATCCCTTTGTATTTATACATATAAAAAATTATAAAATTTCATTTGGGGGCACTCTATACAAAATTAAGATATTATGTATTTTTTTTCATAAGTATACCTACAAAGTAATAGAGTTTAAAAAAAATTGGGAGCCCATAGCTCTGCCCCTGGAATATTGTAAAGACTCACAGGTCACCCATCATTGTAGCTCTTACAGGAGTTAAAAAAATTTTTAATCGGTAAATAGCATATGCAATATAATAGAAATAAGTAGTCATACATCACTAGGCTTACCAATAGTAAACCAAAATGATCAAAACATAAATGAAAAGCAAGAAAACAACATCGAGGACTACAGGGCAAAGATAAACCCAGAGGGGTGTCCCCGCTCGCCCCTAAAACCCATGCTAAACTAGCAATCGAGCTCGGGCCTAGATCCGCGGAATAGGCAAGGATTTATTTTTTAAAACCCTCCTATTTCTCTACTTCCTCAAGGCTCATCCAATCACCATAAGAAGGAAATGCCAAATTATACCTGTTGGAGCTATAAAGGAAACTAAATTTCAATCCGATAGGAAGTTCGGAAAGGATTTGTCAAAGATCCCGGGAATGCGAAGATGAGGAAGGAAATGAGACCATACCTCTCTGGTCACCATAGGCGGAGCCATAAATTTTTCTTGGGGGGCCAAAGTACATATATGAAGACAATTAATAGGATTGGGGTATGGGGCCTTGAGGGTTCGAAGGCGTAGCCCCTAAGAAATATATTTTGGGTAGTGGGTCCTTCATGGTCATAAAATTCGTTAATATAGCATTCCAAAAAGGGAAATGTTATTGAGACCGTCTAGGGTAGAGAACACCCCAAGACCGTTTGCATAAAAAAAATTTGAATCCTCATGATGTTTGGAACAGTCTCGGGGTAGTCTCCACCCTAGACGGTCTCAATAACATTAAATTAAAAAACATCTAATTTAATCCTTCTGAATAAATGGGAGGGCAGTGTTATCTGGTCGTCGAATCAACCCAAGGCAGATAATCCAGTTGCACAGCTCTTGGACTCAGGAAATTTTGTCATCAGAGAAGCAATCGACGAGGATCCCCAAAACTATCTATGAGTTTCGATTACCCAACTCATACCTTGTTACCAGGTATGAAGCTAGGATGGAACTACAAAACCGTCATAAATCGGTCTTTGACGTCGTGGAAGAGCGAAGACGACCCGTCTACTGGAGACTATTCTTATATGATAGATCATTATGGATCCCAGGAAAAATATCTGTTTAATCGACTGGTCCCGCAATATTGAAGCGGACCTAGGAATGGGCTCGGGTTTAATGGTATCCCAGACATAGGGACCAATTACATCTTCAACCTTAATTTCATTTCCAACCAAGAGGAGGTATATTTCTTATTTTCACTCAAGAACGAGTCTCTTGCCACAAGGTTGATAGTGAATCATACTGGTCTGGTTCAAGGCTATCCTTGGATCGAACATAGCCGTGTCTGAAACCTTATCTATTTAACCCCGAAAGACCAATACGACAATTACAAGAAGTGTGGTGCTTACGACATCTGCGACACAAATGCGTCACCCCTGTGCAAATGTGTAAAAGGGTTCGAACCCAAGAATCCAGATGATTGGTACTTAAGAGTTGGTTCTGGTGGGTGCATCAATAGATCACAATTTGATTGTCACAAGGGCTATGGGTTCTTGACAGTGAAGGGGATGAAACTACCCGCTAATTCGCGCCCTTTTGCAGGCAAGAGCATGACCCTTAAGGAATGTGAAGCGGTATGTCGTAAGAACTGTTCTTGTACAGCCTATGCTAACTCTGATATCACCGGAGGAGGAACTGGCTGTATGATTTGGACAGGTGAACTGATGGATCTCCGAGAGTACACCCAAAATGGCCAAGATCTCTATGTGCGGGTGGTAGCTTCTGAACTAGGTACTTAAAATTTTCACATATTCTCTTATTTTTTCAAATTCAAGTAGGTGATCCTCAAATTATCTAGTGTGTGCTTACGATAAGTTCTATTGATAAAGTTAGGTGACATCTAAAAAGAAGTACTTATTTGAAAATTATGTTTATGTGACGTTTGTTAACACTAGTCTAAAAAGAAGTGCTTATTTGAAAATTATGCTTAGTTGGACTTTAGATTGTTAAGTTGAAGGTTAATTGCATGTCTACATTTTAGAGATTTTAGGGGTAAAAATTCCTACTTTAACATACCTACTTTTTAAAGTATGAATTTTTACCCCTAAAATCTCTAAAATGTAGACAAGCAATTAACCTTCAACTTAACAATCTAAAGTCCAACTAAGCATAATTTTCAAATAAGCACTTCTTTTTAGACTAGTGTTAACAAACGCCACCTTAGTTGGACTTTAGATTATTAAGTTGAAAGTTAATTGTATGTCTATATTTTAGAGGTAAAATCTCTAATTTAAAAAGTATTTCCATGTAATTAACCTTCAACTTAACAATCTAAAGTTCAACTAAATATAATTTTCAAATAAACACTTCTTTTTTATACTTGGAACGCCACCTTAGTGAGTTGTTGGATACAAGAAAAAAGAAGGGCGTTTCGCCTAAAAGGGCATGCTTAGCTTTTCTATTACCTAAAATGGTATGCTTTTGACATATTTACCATATAGGGTTTGATCAAACTCAAACCAAGGCGATAAAAAAAAGCAGAAATTCTCAAATCAAAACAAGGCAATAAAAAGCTACAAGAACACACAATCTATCTATGCTTTGATCAACCCCCAGACTTGGATAACACAGAGCAAAAGATCAAAAAAAAATAAACAAAAACTCTTATAAAAAAATCAGAACTTTCCCTCAATCTCTACCTCTCTCACTTTCAGACTCCCTTCTATTGCTTATGAGAGGAGGTGTTTCTTCTATTTGAGGTTCTTGTACGTTAAGGAGTATATGTATTTGAGCATATAAAAAGAGCTGTGAAGCTTGATTTCGAGGAAGAAGGAGACAAAGGGGACATATCGCCCGAATCACGAATGAACCCTAACATGTTAATTTGGGATTTTTATATGAAGGGTAGAATTGGAATCTTTTGGGATGACTTGAGTTTCATACCCTTGGTAAAAAGTTTCAGAGCATGCCTCAAAGGATAATATCTTTGGTTTAGGGTGATGAAACGGTACTTATCCCAAAAAAGAAAGACAATTATGTAATGAGATCCAATCATAGCCACTCCCAAAGTTCAATTGCACCCTGAGGTCAACACGAGTCCATGTTACCCCTATTAACTGTGGTTAAGATTCAATAACCCTTAGGGTTCAACAATCTAACCTTAATATTAACCCTAAGGGTTAAAAGTTCTTAATCAAAGTTAAATATTTTTTCTAAAATTTAAGATTAAATTATTGAACCCAAAAGGTTAGTGAATCTTAAGCGCGGTTAATGGGCGTGAACAAGGTCACGTTTTGGCCTGTAAGTTCGATTGAACTCTCCATGAGTTCATTCGTGATTGTCTGTAGTTCGGTTTCCGATAATTTGGTATCATTGATTGGAAGAAATATGCTTGACCGGACGATTGAGATTATCCCACGTTCCTAGGGAATGGAAAACCATGTAAGATAATAAAAGTGATCCCTAAATTCAATCACCAAAAAAATATAAAAAATTCAATCACCGTTCTATTAAAGTCTGCTTTGAGCCTATGATAGAACTTTTACTCTCACCAATCACTGACAAGTGACAAAGGTCAGATCGGATCATAGCCAATTGCGATTGAGCTCAAGGAGAGTTCAATCCCACCCACAAGTCAACGCATGTACCCTTTAATATCTATTAACTGTGGTTAAGATTTATTAACTCTTAGGATTCCATAATCTAACCTTAGTTTTAGATTTTTAAAAAAATTATTTAACACTAGTTAAACTAGTTAAGAAGTTTTAACTCTTAGGGTTAATTTTTTTTTCTCAAAAAAACTAAGGTTATATGATTGAACCCCAAGGGCCAGTAAATCTTAACCACAGTTAATAGGGTTAAGGGAGACATGTTTTGACCTATGGGTGCAATTGAACTCTCCTCCAGTTCAGTCACGATTGATTGTGGAGTGCAGATTGCGTGAAGAAAATATTTGGAGGGAATATAAATTTCAAAGGTCTATTAGAGCATTCTTAGCAGTCTCACCATTTTAACAAAAAAAAGGAGAGAGAAACAATACTTTATTGTTTTTGTGAGAAATCGAAAAAGGAATGAGAGAGGAACATTATTTTATTGTTTGTGTGGGATCACAATAAAGGAAGGGAGAGAGAGAAACCTTATTTTATTTTTTGTGTGGGACCACAATAAAACAAGGGAGAGAAATATTTAACTTTGGTGAGTCTAGAGTACGACTCACCAAACCGAAATCTTTAATTGGGGACCCATTTTGAAATTTTTTAGTATTTTGGCTCACTATTTTGGTGAGTCTGCTAGGAATGCTCGTACATAATTAAATCTAGACAATGTTAATGTTGGAATCCACCCTTTGTTGAAGTGGGCCTCATCTTTTTAAGATTGGGATGGGCAACAACGCTCTCCTTTGTTGAATGTGGGGTCATCTTTTTAAATCACAGACGGACAACAGCGCAACAACGAGTGTTGCTGTCCATCCAAACTCCAAGAGTGGGAACTACGAGTTCGACCTAAAGCCAATGCTATCCAATTGCATCTGATGACTGCGACCGTAAAGTGCTGATTTAAGCTCCATTGCAGTCCCTATTTGTGAAATATTGTTAACATAGAATTTTGAACTGAAGTAATAGATCTCATAAATCTAATATCAACACCATAGGATGACATCAACCAGCATCTGATTACAGCGATCTAGTGCAGATCTTGTGGTTTGTGGGTCATCCCCGACAATAGTCATTTCTTGTCTGTTTTTTCTAATTTTCCATATTAGACTAGATTATTAATGAGGTTGACTACATATAGGAGCCAACCGGAGCAATCCAAACGAAAATCTTATGGTAGTGGTAGTTTGGTAATTACAAATATAAAGAAGGGTATATTTTATCATTATTTTATAATTCCTAAAATACCCCTGTCAAAGTCGTTTTTCGTCTT
Source organism: Tetracentron sinense (assembly GCA_015143295.1). Lineage (NCBI taxonomy): Eukaryota > Viridiplantae > Streptophyta > Magnoliopsida > Trochodendrales > Trochodendraceae > Tetracentron > Tetracentron sinense. Next base: position 53,509,541 of record CM026553.1, read on the forward strand.
GATCTGGTTATCTGTTCAACCGGAGCTCCTTTCATATTTAATCTCATTATTCATTTGTGAACAAAAATTGTAAATTAACCCTGTCAAAGTTGCACATTCAATATCTAAGTATGAGAAGCAAGCTGGATGCATCAAACACCTTTAATCCTGGTTTTACTACTTTGAATCTAAGTAATTAATGATAAATTTGGTCATTTCAGAAGGTGGGAGCTCAATGTTTGGCAGAGATTCTGACAAGAAAAAAAGGGTCGTGTTGATAGTTATTACAACAGTTGGTGTACTATTATTTGGATTGACTTTCTGTTTCATAAGAAAGAGGTAAGAAAGAGGAAGACTATGCTAAGTATATGGAAAGGTAAGACAAAAGAAAAAGGTACCATGAAACCTTTTCAATTAATCAGAAAAAATGAGTAAGGAATTTCAATTCAATTAGTTTTTTTTTCATATGATGTTTCTCCTAGTGTCTCCAAATAGGTACCAGTGAGAAGAGCTATGATCCACAATGATTTGATGTGGTTATATCGGGTACCAGAAACTACATGGATAAAAATAAGAAGGATGATCTTGAGTTGATGTTATTTGATTTCAGTACAATTGCAGTTGCTACAAACCACTTCTCTGATGCAAATATTGTTGAACAAGGAGGTTTTGGTTGTGTTTATAAGGTAAGTTCTAGATTAACTATATGTTAGAAAAACAACGAATATAATGATAAGATGTACTCCGAAATTTAATTTTTGGAGTTATATATGGATAAAAAATATCAGGGTAAGTTAGCAGAGGGAGAGGATATAGCAATAAAGAGGCTCTCAAAGAATTCATGGCAAGGAATAGAAGAATTCAAAAATGAAGTTAAGTTAATTGCCAGGGTTCAACACAGGAATCTCGTTCAACTTCTCGGTTGCTGCATTGAGATGGTAGAAATGATGCTGATTTATGAGTACATGCAGAACAAAAGCTTGGATACTTTTATTTTCAGTTCGTTCATCTCAACACTTCTATTTAGATTAATTGCATACTCTTTTTTTAATCATCTTCTAATTTCTTTAATCTAACCACAAGCTAGAGTTAACTTCCTAGAACAAAAATGCTTGCTCTAGACAAAGAAAAGAGTTGGTTACTAGATTGGCGAAAGCGCTTCGACAGTATTGGTGGGATCGCCCGAGGTCTTCTCTATTTTCACCAAGATTCTAGATTTAGAATTATCCATAGGGATCTCAAAGTGAGCAACATTCTACTAGACGGTGAGATGAATCCAAAAATTTCGGATTTCGGCATGACAAGAATTTTTGGTGGAGATCAAATCGAAGTAAATACAAAAAGAGTTGTTGGAACATAGTAAGTACCCTAGAGAACAATCATATGTTCATGCATCCTTTCTCACCACCTTAAATATTATTATTGGTTGGTGGCATGTAGTGGTTATATGTCCCTTGAGTATGCAATGGACGGGCTCTTCTCGGTGAAATCTGATGTCTTCAGCTTTGGGGTTCTAGTGTTGGAGATAATAAGTGGTATGAAGAACAGAGGATTTTATTGTCTTGACAACCAACTTAATCTTCTTGGACATGTAAATACCAAAAGTATGCATTGTTCTTTCTTCAAAACCATATTTATATTTGAAATGGCATTGTCTTTTTCCTTCTTTAATTGAAAAGGATAATGGTATGGATATATTGTAGGTGTAGAGACTATGGATAGAAGGAAAGGCAGACGAGCTACTAGATTCAGCCATGGGTGATTCATGTCACACGTATGAAGGGTTGAGATGTATACAAGTCAGCCTCTTATGTATACAGGAATGTGCAGAAGATAGACCCACAATGTCCTTTGTGATTTTAATGTTGAGTAGTGAAAATTCAATATTGCCCCAACCTAAACAACCGGGTTTTTGTCTAGGAATGATTCCCATTGAAACAAGATCACCTTCTAGTAAGAGAGAACCAAGTACTATAAACGAGATCACAGTAACAATGCTAGAAGCTCAGTAATGAGAGAGATCATAGGAATGTCTCTATGTATATAGAAAAAAAACTTGAGGAATTTTCTATTTTCTTATCTTTCTTATGTCTACTGTGTACTTGGGTGTTTGGAATAATCTTCTCTTGCATTGAGAAGTGGCACATAGGAAAGTAGTGAATGGGAAAATGATGCATGGGAAGTAGGTGTGATGCTAGTTCTCGTTTCAATTTTGAAATTGGAGTTAGTTTTGTTTTCTATAAAATTCTCTCAAATTGAGTGTTTTCTCACTACAATTTCTTGTAATTAGAATTTGAAATGTAGTGGATTCTTCCATAGATATATTTGAAGACTATGAACCTCTTTGTAAGATTTTTATTTCATAATTGAAAGTTGTACATTTTCCTTCCATATATCTTTGAAATTTGATTCAAGCTAAATTTGGCCTTCTCAATTTTTGTCACAATAGAGAATGATACACATGCACACCATGATACACAAACAGTGGGAATTTCAAATGAAGCCAACTGTGAAGTCAGCCACATAAGGAAGGAATTTCCAAATGATGATAGATTTCAAAATCAGACAATACACAATCTCACCTAATATCCTTTGTTTATTCTTTCCTTATATGCATTGGAATTGATACACATAACAGCTAAGAGATTTCTAATCCTCTCAATACATAGTAGAAGATCTCTGCTTCTCTATTCACGTATTGTGAAAGAGACTCAAAGCCTTAGTGTTTGTAACTTTCTTTATGGTATCAGAGCTTTGGTTACGATTTGGTCATGGGTTCGATTCTTTCCACCCTTTGGGTGAGTGAGAGTGTTGAGTGTTGTTTATCGTCTCCGCTCTCAGGTGCCGCGTATCGCGCCCCATTTGCCCCATGACCCTCTTATATTCATTGTTACTACTCTCTCCATAAGATCGGTCTTTTGGAGTAGATGTCCTTAGTCTTGTGGTTGGTCTAGATACTTCCAAGGACGTCTGGACAACACTCAATTATGCTTTTTCTCATTCACAAGAGCGGGAATTCCACTTGGAGCAAAAGCTGCAACATCTACGTAAGGGTACATCACATCTTCCTGATTATCTTAGAGAATTTAAAACCATATGTGATGACCTAGCTGCGATCGGAAAGCCGATTGATGATCGTAGGAAAGTTTTTTGGCTACTCAATGGGTTAGGCCATGAATACAAGTCCTTTGTGACTACCATGCTTAAGCCACCAACTCCCTCCTACAAAGAAATTCTCCCTTTGCTTCAGAGTCATGAAGCATGGACTACGATTCATGACTCCGAAAACATGACTCAATCTGTTGCTTTCATGGGGCAGTGTAATAATAATAGAAGAAATTCATTTAATAAAAAGGTCGGCTAGTAGGAAATACCTTCACATCCAAAGGACGTGGGTTCATGCAATATGGTCAGCATAATAGAGGTGATGATGATGGAAAATTGCTAGAAAATCATGGTAATAAGGCTCCATCAAGATCTGATAGCACTTCGGATACTAACTTACCTTTTCAAATATGTGGAAGACGAAGACACTCTGCTATAAAATGCTAGCACAAGTTCAATCAAGCTTACACTCCAGATGACATACCTAAAGCATTGGCTGCCATACAAATTGGAGATAGTCAAGATGATGCATGGTTCCTAGATACAGGGGCCTCCGCGCATATGATAAGCGACCCAGGTAAATTAATTGACTTTCATGCTTATTATGGAAATGATACTTTTATGATTGGAGATGGGTATACCCTAAAGATAACTCATACGGGTGATGCTATCTTAGATACAAAAAGTGGGAATTTCAAACTCCGTAATGTGCTTTTAGCTCCTGAATTGAAAAAGAAGCTTTTTTCAGTTAGTCAATTTACAAGTGATTATCCTTGTGTATTTGAATTTGTGGATGGGGATTTTGTGGTAAAGGACAGGAACACTCGGAACATAGTAATGGAGGGCACTAGGAAGGGTGATCTATATGCCTTGAATGCACTGAAGCTACAAGCTTTCTTCTCCAATTGGAATTAGTCTGTAACAGAAGAGTTATGGCACTGGCATTTAGGACATCCCAATCAAAGGTGGTTCAGTTTTTGAATAATTCTGAATTTATTAAATTTATTTCTTGGAATAAATAAGATGTGGTTTGTGGTAGTTGCCAAGTTGGAAAAGCATGTCGTTTACCTTTTATTTCTTCTATAGACTTTTGCAATGAACCATTAAGTGTTATTTTATTCAGATTTATGGGGTGCATCACCTGTTCTATCAATTCAAGGGTATTAGTATTATGCTATTTTATTGATGAATGCACATGATTCACTTGGTTCTACCCACTTAAGAGAAAGTCAGATTTCTTTCAATATTTTCTTTATTTTCAAGCTTTGGTTGAGCAACAATTCAATAAAAGAATCAAAATATTTCAATTCGATGGTGGAGGAGAATATAGTGCAGTAAGTTCCAACACTATTTGGAGAAAAATGGAATTCTTCATCATGTTTCTTGCCCAAGAACCCCTGAACATAATGGGTTGGCGGAGAGAAAGCATAGAAATATCAACGAGTTAGGTCTTACCATGATGACCGATGCTAGTGTACCAAAAAGATATTGGGTGGAAGCATTCTCTTCAGTGGTTTTTTCTAATTAACAGAATTCCATCTACAGTTTTGAATATGGAATCTCCACTCCAACGGCTTGTGGGAAAGACACCTCACTTTGAATCTTTTAGGGTATTTTGTAGCAAGTGCTATCCTTATCTCAAATATTATGCTCCAAACACTGCAAGAAAACTACCGGGCAGCGACAGAATATTAGTGACGGAAACTTTTCTGTCACTAATATATTACTTATAGTGGCGGAAAAGTATGCCGTCACTAATGTTTCGTCTCTAATAGGGAATTTGTTGGAGACTAAGTTTTTCGTGCACAAATCGAATAGTAGTGACAGAATTATTTCCGTCACTAATAGGGATTAAATAATAGTAACGGAAATATTCCGTCACTACTAATATTAGTAACGGAATTTATATATGGTAACAGAAAATATTCCGTCACTATGGGTTAGATTTGATAGTGACGGAAATAGTTCCGTCACTACTAAGCTTTATAATAAAATCAACCTGCAAAAACGTAGCAATTCCCCAAAATATCTGCTATTCCCGCTCTCCTCTTCTCCCTTTCTTCTTTCTTCAGTTCGGAGGCAAGAGGAGAGAAATCTCTCTCGAAATCTTTTCAATACTCTCTTCTTCTCTCAGTTCGAAGACCATCTCGGCATTACCACCTCCGACTGGCACTAACGTCGGCGATAGTCAAAGCCCTTCTCTATCTCTCGATCTAAAGAGCACGCCCCCATCACCAAGTTCTGGCCAGCTCTCCTCTCTGCGGCAGTTCTCTCTCTCTCTTTCTCTCTCTCTCTTCCCTTTCTTCTTCTTGTATTTTATGATATTTTTTCATTATTCTCTTCTGCTTTCATTATTCTCTTTTGGTTTTGTTTTAACTAAGTGGATCAACGATGTTTTTTCATTATTCTCTTCTGGTTACCTCTGTACTACGGTAGATGATTCCTTCCCTTTTTCCTTTTGTTTTTTTATATGTTATTCTTGATTTTTATTTTAGGTTGTTTTTCTTTGAGAGTCGAAACCTTTTTGGTTTTTTTTGTATGTTATTCTTGAATTTTTTTTTTCCTTTGAAGTTTTGCAGTGGTGACATGCAAAGTTTTTCTATTTGCAATTATGCAGTTTTTAGGGTTTCATTCGTCATTGGGGATTCGCAAATTGAAACGCCCATTGATAGCCATGATTCTAGGATTAATATTTTTAGTTGCATATACATCTTTGCTTATTTGCTGATCCAGTCTTTGTAAAGGTTAGATTTGGGGTTTTCCCCAATTTAGGGTTTTGGAGTTTTAAATTTGAATTGCAGATTTTATATATTCCAAATCTCATTAGTAGGGGTTTAGGGTCAATTGTTTCGCTACTTTTTGTGTTTGTGATGTCCTTATGACTGATCTTTTTTTTTCTTGTTTTTTCATATTTCTATTGGGGAGAAAAGAGAAAAGCTTCTGTCTTTGTGCTTTAAAGCAGGTCCGAGTTTGTGCATTACAAGATTTTAAATAAGGTAAGAAAGTTGGATTGGGAAAGATGACTATTTTTAAAAAATTGAAATTTCAATGCTATAGCATTCAAAGATTTTTTTTAGGTAATTAGACAATATAGAAAATCAAAGGGTGTTAAAAAGAGGGAATAAACCCAATTGCAGAAAATGAGAAATTTTCTTTAGTTATATACATGGATGAAATGCCATTTGAGTGGGATGTAAAGTTGTTACATTGTTTTCTACTCATGTTGCAACTCTATTAGGCCGTATAACATGGTCTTGATCCCTTTGCAGTTAGTTATTGTTTAAGGAGTTCTAGTTCATCTGGTTTATTCACAATGTAATATTTTCCTTGTTCAATGGAGGTCTAGTTCACATGATTTAATCGGGATTTAAAAGATGGATCTGCTTCCACTTAATTGATTCTTACTTCAGTAATGTTTGGAGTTTATTACCAAGACTAAATGCTTGGGAAGCAGAGAAGGGACAGCCAAAAAATAACATAATGATAAATTTTTGAAGTGGTACCTGACTGCGAGTCCAGGTAAAAACTATTTAGTGATTTTTCATCACTCTTGGGTTTCTTGCTTGGAGTTAAAGCTAATTTTAAAATATGTTTGGTGTTAAAGTCATTAATGGTTTGTGCAGTGATGGATGCTTTCTTGTTTATAGCAATCATGATTAATGGGATTGAAAGGATCGTAGCTTGGAGTAAAAGGTTTTTTAAAAATTAGGATTGAAAGGATCCTAGCTTATTTGTGATTTCTTGAAAGAAAGAAAATGATGTTGTGAAGATTTTTGAGGTTTGGTGTTGCAATGTTGTAAAGGATCCTAGCTTATTCATTATGAGAGTTTCTTTTACTCCAGAATTTCTGCAATATCTCTATGTTAAGTTGTATTTTTTATGCTTCTAATGATTTATGTCAGTTTGATTTATCTTATCTATGATTTTTACACCCCATTTGCTTCGGATAGAATAATTAGGAATGCTAAGAAATTATGAATTGTATGGGAATGCTAAGAAATTCTCACTTTGAAGTTTAGACTACTTAAAGAGCAATGGGCAAGAATTAGCTAACAGATACTTTTTGTGTATGGTCAAGGATAGAACAATAGATCATTTGTTACTTAATTGTCCTCTAGTTAGTTGGATTTATTTCCATTTCATATCCTGCCAGGGGGTACATTCCCTCTCAGCTTCAAGTACCTAATCTCTAGTTGGATCTTGAGAGGTGTGGATGCCTCTTTGAGCATTCTGTGAATGCTTCTTCTAGGAGCTATTACTTGAGTTTATGAAGAGGAACAGAAGGGAGTTCGACAACACCTCCTTTCTAGTTGAGAGAGCCGAACACAGAGAACCAACCACACACACAACCTTACATTGAAAATCAGGGGGTAGTAGTAGTCTATAACTTGATGAACATAAACCAAATATTTTTTTTGCTTATGACAGAAAAAGAAGAAATGTAGTCTATGGGCTTAACATTCTATATATCTGAGTCACTGTATTTGAACTGGAGTTGAATAAGTTGAAGAAAATAATGTTTGAAGTAAATTTCTTTACAACTTAGAAATGCATATACTCCTATCTCCAAGAACAAAACAATTGATAATGCGCTTAAAATCTGTAGTTCAATCTGCATCTTTTTATTAGTTATTCCCTTCAAGTTTAAGTTTTTTTTTTCTTCACCATATTGCTCAAGCCTTTCACTTTTACAATCCAATTATAGATCTTATGCAAATGTTCTTTTTTCTAAGTAACGAGATGTGTTGTAATATATAAATGACTAATATCCAAATTATATGTTGCCAATGCATGGCATTTTGTGCAGCATTACCGAATTACCGAAGCTGTTAGCAATTGCAAAAGCTTTAATCTACATTTCTAGTTCAAAAGTTTAATTTATATAGAGAAAAATTTAGAAATTTTGTTTTAAGTAGAAACCTTTTGAGTAGCTATTAACTTTTTGTTTTCAAACCTTTTTGGATTATATTATGCCATATATTCAATATACATAACCATGAATGTCATTTCTATTGGTATTCTAATCAACCCACTTGATGTAGATGGAATTCAACCTCCCCTCGAGAGAGGAGTTGATGACGTGGGTGGACAACATATGTGATGTGCTGTGGAAGAGTTGGAAGGATAAGCTATTTGCTAAATGGCACAGACCACATCTCTCACTAGATGAGCATAAGACTATTGTCGATCATTGGGCCATCCCATTGCAGTGGAGAGAGTTGGTGGCTCATCAGCGTACCGACGCTACGGAGGTATATCATATTAATGTATGATGTTTATATCTCTTTGACACTCAGTATGCATATCATATTAATATTTGATGTTCTTAATTAACTGTAGGCTATGAGTAGGAGAAACAAGGAGAATAGATAGCAGCTTTGTACCTCCCACACGGCAGGGACGTGGAATTTCGTCCAGTATAGGGCTGCTGCGGTATGTAGCATTCTATTTCGTAGACTAAAATTATAATCTATATAACTTCAAAAATAATATAATTCCTTTAAGCAATGCATGAAAAAACTCCCTAAACTTGGAATTTGAGTTTGTTAATGCCAATTCACTTTGAAGAATGAATAAATGCCAATTCTATTTTTTTTCTGTTTTTTTGGGTTTATGGGTTCTTTAAGAAGTTTATAAAACTGCTAAGAATTGAGAACTGAGAAACACCCAGTTGCATATTTGATTTGTATGTTCTCATAGAAGTTGTTAGACTTCTAGTAAATGGAATATGACAAATACTGATGTGCTTTTTCGGATTGTAAGTTCTAGATTAGATTGCTTACAACTGAAAATTGTAGAAAGAAATGATTCTTGCAATTTTCGTACTTTGAGTTTATTTTGGATTGTTTTGATTTTGTTGAGATTCATTTAAGTTTGCTAAGTTTATTTTAGTTATCATGTTGGAATAGATAAGTTTGTTGAAGTTCTGTTTTTTTTTTAATGATAGAAGCATATAAACAAAATAGTAGAAAAGTGTTTGATTAAAGAGAAGTTAGTATGAATGCTTGTGTTTTGTTCGGCTGTATGCGCACACCTTTCCAATTTGTGTGTGTCCTCTTTGACATCCATTAAATGTGGTTAAGATTCACTCACCCTTATGATTAAATAATCTAACATTGTTTTAAAAAAAAAAATCAAAATTCGTTATGATTCACTCACTCCTATGGTCCATTTAAAAAAAAAAAACCAAGTTAGATTATTTCAAGTGAAAGAGGCTATGCTCAGATCTAGTGAGAAGGTACTTCAAATACAGTCCTTTCCTACACCCTTTTGTTTCAAGTGTCCATCATCTAGCTCTAATGATTCTAACCTTGAGGATGATAATGCAGGTATATATACGAACTTCATTATCTAAATCATTTTGATCATTTACTTATTTCGTGGAATTTGAAATAATAGACAACCATCCCAAGTCACCAATTGTTCCATCCCAAATCATTGTTTTATCTTTTCTCTCCACCATAATATTTATGTGAATGAGGTAGAGAAACAGATGAATACAACTGCACCCATCCCAGCCCCTACCCCTTGCTGTATTTACTGTCCTACAGTCCCCCACTGACTGGTACAGCCCCAGCAGTTAATTCCCTTGACTGTCGCAAGTCCCATACAGCTTTTCCTTGCTGCCCCTCTGTCCTATAGTCCATTATAACCTTGCTGTCCCAGGCTTATACAACCCTTATTTGATTGCTGTATCACCCCTAGACCTACCCATATTGCTACAGCCCCTTTTTCCTTTGTCTCTAGACTGTTACAGCCCCTATACCCTGTCCCTGCACCCATAGCCTCCCTAAACCTATCCTGCTTGCTGCTGCCCCGTTTTTTACAGCATTCATTTGCAACCACAACCGTCCTACCCCATCACCATTGCAGCCGCACTTCTCCTATACTCCTCTAAACCCTAAAACAGTGAAACCCTAAAATTCTAACCCTAGATTCATACTTACTGCTACCCTTGCTGCTGGTAGCCTGGTATGTTTTATTTTGCCCCATTACTATTTGAAAACATACATACCTAACATAATGCTTGATAATATTATTGGAAATTAGTTATGCATATTACAATGTCAAGATCCTCCTTTCTCTTCAAAGTAGAATATCTCCTACTTTAATTAAATCATTAAATGGCGGGTCCCCACCAATCATGTACCAACATACCCTTTGAATCTCATCTATGCACATTCTTACTAATTTGTACCTAGAAAAATGTTAGCTTGAGTTCATAACAGTGGTAAGATTAATGTGTACTTGCTTTCATTTTTCATATGACTGCATGGATCAAAACACAAATATAGAAACCTCTCTTATTCAATGAATTCCGTCTCTAATCATATCCTATTGATACAATAGAATCATTTTATATGGTTGAACCCTTTTAAATTGATGTCTAACATTTTAAAAATTGTTGTTTTCATCACGAGGATAACAAGCCCAAGATCCAGACGGACAGGAGCCGGACGGATGAAAATGTATCATATGATGCATGTTTGTCGAGATGGGACGTTTGTCGATCAGGCATCAGCTGATATTTATGTATGCTCTTATCATCACATGTCTGATTGTTAATAAATATCAATTCCATAATTAATCCTAAATTGTAATCACCTATATTTTGTGTATGCAGACTCAGATGGATGAGCTCGTTAGCTAGCATCCAGAGGGCATGACCAGTAGCACCACCAGGAACGAGGTGTTCACCCAGGTCATGGGGTCGGACACGCAGGGGCGGGTTCGTACGTATGGACTGGGTGTTAAACACTCCCAGTTTCGCTTTGCAGATGCTAAGCAGTGGAGGAGGAGGGCCGAAGAATTGGCTCACCAGAACAAGAGTTTGGTGGCTAGCCAGGATGTGATGCGGGTTGAGTTGACTGCCATCACCTCTCGGATGAAGGTGTTTGAGAACTGGATGTCCTATTGGGTGGGGGATCACATATCCCCTCCGGATCGACACCTGTCCCATGAACGGACCCCGATGTTACATAGACGCCCGATGATACAGACTCACCATGATACTCTCTCTGTATACTTTCTTATTTGGTTGACACGATCTCCCGTACACTTTCTTATTTCTGTTATTGTTTATCATGCTCTAGATGTCCCAAATTCTACTTTATATGCATATGGATGACCCATATGCTTATTCTACCTTATATCAGTTGTTGGACTGAATGGATATACAGGTTTTTTGATTAAACATAACAAACAAGTATTGTTGAAAATGTGAAAACAGAACGTGAATGGGTAATGTGAAAACAGGTATTGGTGAAAATGTGAATGGGTATAGGTTGAAAATGTGAATGGATGGGTAATGTCAATGGGTACAGGTTGAAAATGTGAATGGATGTACAGGTTGAAAATTAGATTGTGATGTACAATGTTTATACAGGTCTTGATGTGAACCAAGTGCAGCATTTAAAAAAAAAAACTATTAGTGACGGAAATATTTCCGTCATTAATAACTATTACCTTAATAGTGACGGAAATATTTCCGTTGCTACTATATTTAATAGTGACGGACATAGTGGCAATTGTAAGGATAAGTCGGATGCTTCCCGGTTTGATCAAAAGAGTGAGAAGGTCTCAAAAAATTCTAAGCCCTCAATTTGATTGTAACCCTTTGCTACCAAGCGGGCTTTGAGGCGTTTAAGACTTCTATTTGCTTTAAGTTTGGTTTTATAGACCAACTTGCTGCCGACAATATTCATTCCTTTTGCTCGTGGCACTAAGTCCCAAGTGCTATTGTGGTGAAGAGCATCTATTTCCTCCTTAATAGCTGCGGCCCATCCCGGTTGGCTTAAGGCTGTTTTGATAGTCTTAGGCTTAAGCCATCCAGGATGGGCCGCAGCTATTAAGGAGGAAATAGATGCTCTTCACCACAATAGCACTTGGGACTTAGTGCCACGAGCAAAAGGAATGAATATTGTCGGCAGCAAGTGGGTCTATAAAACCAAACTTAAAGCAAATAGAAGTCTTAAACGCCTCAAAGCCTGCTTGGTAGCAAAGGGTTACAATCAAATTGAGGGCTTAGACTTTTCTAAGACCTTCTCACCCGTGATCAAACCGGGAAGCATCCGACTTATCCTAACAATTGCCATTATGAACCATTGGGATATTCGTCAACTAGATGTGAAAAACGCATTCCTACATGGACATCTTCAAGAACCGGTCTTTATGGAACAACCACCAGGTTTCATCAATCCAAGCAAGTACAATCATGTATGCCGTCTAAATAAGGCCTTATATGGACTTCGTCAAGCACCAAGGGCCTGGTTTGATCGCTTTAGTGGATATCTATTGACTCTTGGGTTTTACTGTAGCACCACCAATTCATCCATATTTATATGAAGAACAAATCAAGGGACACTCATTCTACTTTTATATGTTGACGATATGATCGTCACAGGGGATAATCAAGTCTTCCTAAATTGGTTCATCACTGATCTCGGGAAGGAGTTTGCAATGAAGGATTTGGGCTTTCTTCATTACTTCCTTGGAATTGAAGTAACTCGTTTCCCTGATGGCTTACATTTATCCCAAATGTAAGTATGCCACAGATCTACTTGATTGGGCTTAGATGACGAGTTGTAAGCCCATCTCTACTCCATTGGCTAAAAAGAAATCTACTATTACTGACACTAAGGCCTATCCAGATCCTACATACTATAGGAGCATTGTTGGTAGACTACAATATCTCACAATGACTCGACCGGATATTTCCTTTAGTGTCAACTATGTATGCCAATTTATGGAGAAGCCAACTTTTGATCATTTCCAGGCTGCCAAACGGATCCTCCGGTATGTGAGTGGTACTCTCACTCATGGAATTCAAATTCTATCCTCGGGGTCATTGGATTTACGTGCTTACTCTGATGCTGATTGGGCCAGATGTCAAGTTACCTGTTGATCAACAACAGGTTTTTGCACCTTTCTTGGAAATACTTGTATATCTTGGAGTACAAAGAAGCAGCCTACTGTAGCTCGTTCTAGTGCAGAGGCGGAATACCGTTCGATGGCATCAATTGAGTCACATGGTTATCTTTCATCCTACGTGATATTGGTTCTCATCTCTCCAATCCTCCAACATTATATTGTGATAATCTTAGTGCTCTTTATATGATTGTCAATCTGGTATTTCAAGCACGCACCAAACATATCAAGGTTGATTATTATTATGTTCGTGAGAAAGTCGCTCTCGGATCTTTAGTTACACGCTTCATGTCATCGATAATCAGATTCCAGATTTGTTCACAAAGCCTCTACCTCGAGCCACCTTTCAAACGTTGTGCGCCAAACTGGGCCTCGTCCCCTCACCATGGCCCAGTTTGAGGGGGAGTATAGAGAATGATACACATGCACACCATGTACACAAACCGTGGGAATTTCAAATGAAGCCAACTGTGCAGTCAGCCACATAAGGAAGGAATTTCCAAATGATGAAAGATTTCAAAATCAGACAACTCACAATCTCACCTAATATCCTTTGTTTATTCTTTCCTTATATGCATTGTAATTGATACGCATAACAGCTAAGAGATTTGTAATACTCTCAATATATAGTAGAAGATCTCTGCTTCTCTATTCACGTATTGTGAAAGAGATTCAAAGCCTTAGTGTTTTTAACTTTCTACTATCATGTTAGAAGTTCTACAGCATATTATTGGACAATCGTTACTGATAGAGATGACTTTACAAGAATAATTTTGTACATTTATAAAATAGTTCTTTTAAGTTGTTCAAAACCATATGTAAGTAGAATCATTAGTGATGATGACTATTCATAACCCAAGTTCTCTTAATATGCTTCGGTGAATGTCAACGAGTTTGCATCTTCATGAATGATCCTCCTCGAGCCCTTTTCTTCTATATCATTAGTGCCTTTGAGCCTACCCAAGGTTACTCCTATATTTAGTGGAAGGAATTTTCCTCTGACGAGAGAATTGTGTAAATAGTGAAAAGTGGGAGCAAAGAAGGAAAACGTGGGGATTAACTTGAGACCCTGCAAACTAAAAACACTGGTGGAAGGCCCTGCACCATATTAGGTTTGAAAGGCTAGATCTAACCTTACACCAAAGAGACCTTGTTTTAATTCTAAAATCCATGTCTCTTACTTCTGTGTACTCTTTCATGTTTGTTATCAAATGACTAGTTGATCTCTTTCAGTTATGCATGGAGGGTAACTGAAAATTATGTTAGAATTCATGGTTGAAAGTATGTTTTTCTAATAACAAATCGAATGTGGCTGTAGTGAGCCCTTAAGTGTTCATTCCTACATTTCAATATCACTCTCTTCCTTTCCATTATTTTTTTCCTAGTTGGTCAATTATGGGGGTTCTAAACTATACATATCAAGAAAATAAATGGGACCGAGGTATGGCGGTTCAGGGGCGTAGCCCCTGAGATTTTTTATTTTTTATTAGTAATGGGTCCATCGTGGTCATAAAATTTGTTAATGTTGCATTCCAAAAAGGGGTTCAGTAACAAAAAAAAAAAGTGAAAAACATGGGCTGGTCTTCATTGATTCCTACCCACTCTTTTATTACCCACTAACTGTGGTTAAGATTCACTACTCCTTAGGGTTCATCCATTTAATCTTGGTTTTTAGAAAAAATAATAACAACTTTAAGTTGGTTAAGCTTAACCACGGTTAAAGGGGATGAAAGGGGAAGGCATTTGACACATGCCCCTTTTAACACTCATTAAATGTGATTAAGATTCACTAACCCCTAAGGTTTATACATCTACCCTTGGTTTTTATTATAAAAATTAACTCCTAAGATAATAAATCTTAATTATGGTTAAAAGAGACACATAAGGAATCAATCCCTTTATATTATACATATAAAAAAAAATTACAAATTTTATAGGGGGCCACTATATACGAAATTTATATATTCAATAATTTTTAAAAATTTTATCCATACATTATATTAGAATTTCAACAAATTTGGTGGGGCCATGGCCCCTTGCCCTTGGCTCTGCCCATGGCAGCCACTGCAGACCACTTTTCTCATGCAAATAAGGTCAAACAAGGAGGATATGGTTGTGTTTATAAGGTAAATTCCAGATGTATTGTATTTTTTTTTTTTAAATGAACATAATGACTGGATGTACTCAGAAAGATAATTTTTGAAGTTATGGATGCACAATACCAGGATAAATTTGAAGAGGGAAAGGAAAGTGAAGAGACTCAAAGAATCCAGGGCAAGGAATAAAAGAATTCAAAAATGAAGTAATGTTAATTGTCAGGGTTCAACATAGAAATCTCATTCGACTTCTCGGTTGCTGAATTGAGATGGAAGAAAAGATATTGATTTATGAGTACATGAGAACAAAAGTTTGGATACCATTATTTTGAATTCGTCCATCTCAACACTTCATTTATTTATATTAATTATATTCTCTGTTTTAATCATCTTCTGAGTTCTTTAAGCTAGAGTTGACTTATTACTTAGATTGGCGAAAGTGCTTTGACATTATTGGCAAAAAAAAACAATGTGGATTTGCAAGAGGGTTATGATGATCCTATCTTTTGTGGTTACAGTACTCAAGCCAAGCCGCGGGGTATTGTGTAGTTCCGTGTTTCTTTTTTCATTGTTGGGTCATCATATGGTCAATGGTATTGCCATTATCATATCATCAGCATTTATATTAAGAAGAAGAAGAATTAAATTTGTTCTTCTATTGTTCTGACTAACAATTTCAAATTTCTTCTTTGAAAACTGTCATAAGATTCTCCTAAAATATATCTCACTGTCCTCATATCGGTAACAGCTGATTAGGCATCCTTTGATTCAACTTCCCCTGAAGGCGTGGAATTGAATCACAGTCAATTGCCACATGACATGTGTCTCTTTAATTCCCTTTTAACTGTAGTTAAGAAACTTTAACACTGTTATAAAAAAAGAGTAAAAATAGAAGAAAAATGGAAAACGTGACATTTGTCTCTTTAATTTCCTTTTGACTATAGTTAATAAGCTTCAACACTGTCATAAAAAAAGAAGAGGGAAAAAAAAAAGGAAAACAGACCATAGGGTCCTCTTCCAAACTGACCACCAAATTGCAAATTGACACATGTAGTGAAATTGTTATTTTATTTTTAACTTTATTTCTTTTTCTAATGTATTGAAATTTAATTCTTGTGGTCAGCTTGAGAGAAGGCCTTGCGGTCCTCTAATCACAACTGAAAATATAAAGCTTTAACCCTTACGATTAATTCTAAGGATTAAAACTTTTTAATCATAGTGCAATGAAATTCTGCTGAGTTTTTTTTTTTTTGATTGAAGAAATTCTGCTGAGTTAAATTCGCAATTTACTGTGATCTGAATTCTAAGGTGTCCTATGAATTAAAAATAAATAAAAAATTCCTACGTGTGACTAATAATGTTCCCTAGTTTGACCATGAATCGTTGAAGACGGTCCCATGAAGCAGGTCATCAAGAAAAAGTAACGTGACGGAAAGCAAGAAGCTTCAAGGTTAGCAGATTCCAATTGTGCATTGGTTGTTAACGTTTTCCGTTAGGTCTACGTCGCACCCTGAGTTTAAGAATACTTGAGCTCGAATCACAGTCAATCGTCGAAACACCGTCTTCAGCAACAAACTGTAGTTTATTTTTGGATACTTTGAGGATGATAGAGAGAATAAATGTTAATGGCAGGGATATAATCGTCAATCTGGTGTATAAAGAACAGTGATAGATGGCAAATAGATTTGTAAACCTAAGACTGGATTGGGGTGTAGTCATCAATCATTTTTTTTAAAATTTTTTGTTTTAAGTGTAGTCATCAATCTTTAGGTGGGCCTAACACCAGCCTTTATTAATTGCTTCTTACGTCTTCGAAAGTTTTCACCACTAAAAAAATGAAAATAGATTACCCCAAACAGATGCCCAAGATCCAATTCAGGCACAACTCTTCAACCGATGTGTGGAAAGGGATTTAATTATTGGAGTGATAACATGCATTTGCATAAGGCTTTGGATTGTCTCTGCCAAAGCCGGAAAGGGCTCTCGGGCAACCATAGAATAAGGGACATGTGGCATTAAAAAGGAAAGAAGTCATTTCATTTTCTCCTCATGATTTTGACTTCTCCCTAATTGTATCTCTTCTCCTTTATCTCAACACCTTATCACCATGTGTTATATAAGGTTTCGGATTCTCTCTAGCCCGTGTTAGAGAGGTGCTCTCGGGCCACCACAAATGAATCACCAGTTGGCTGGAGAAGTCATTTCAGGGTCCCATGATTTTGACTTATCCAACCGTTATTTGACACATGGTGATAAAATGATGAGATAAAGGGAGAGATATATTAAATATCAAAATGATGAGATAAAGGGAGAGATATATTAAATGAGGAGAAGTCAAAAATCAGGGGGAGAAATAAAATGACTTCTCCTACCACTTGTCGCTTAAGTGTGGAAGCCCTTGAGCACTTTTCTGGCATATGCTAGAGAGAATCCGAAGCCGTTATATAATGGGTGGAGAAGTCAAAATCATTCGGCCCATTATTTACTGACTGGACAACATTTAAAAAAACAACTTTTTTTAAAAAATTTATTTTTCTATGAGCACCCACCCCCACTCCATTTTAAAAAATAACTTTTTAAAAAAAAATTATTTTTCCATGAGCACCAACACCCCACCCCCACCCCCACCTCAAAATCCCTAAACCCTTTCTAGAAACAGTTCCTTCTAACGTTTCTTCTAAGAATGTAATCTTCTCTTTTTAAAGAAGGATCGCCTTCTTCTAAACTTCTTCTCCAATTCACCTGTTCTTAAATCCAATTTGTTTTATTTGATTTGAGGCGGTCACGGTTTCGTGCGACTTTAGAAAGTCTAGAAGAGATGTTTTCTATCCGCTGTTTTGTGTTGGCCACGGGCAATGACATGGGCTGCCATGGTACTCTTTCGATATACCACGTACACTAGCTTGAAGCAATAAGTCTACACACCCGATTCCATTCAATTTTCTTACCTAATTTCATTCCATAGTTATAAACTCATCATTTTTGAAAGTAAAATTTGTGGGTATAATTTGGGACATGTAATTCTCTACGGTTAGGACTCCTTAGAGTCTGGGTACATCCCACAGGTCAACACGTATTCCTTTTAATATCCTTTAACTGTGATTAAGCTTCACTAACCCTTGGGGTTCAACCATCTAATTAACGTTCATTTTCACTCTTTAGAGATTGCGTAACTATAATTAAGCTTAAGAAAATAGCCTCCATCTAACCATCTAACTATGGTTAGTAAATAGTAGTGGACCTACTCAACCATTAATTAACCATTTAACTATGATTAAGTTTAAGGAAATTTAATCATTCAGTGGACCAGTTGAAGTTGATGTTTCTAATCAATTTTTAAAAAATAAGATATGTTACCTATAAATTACAACGGATATTTTTGATAAAGTTATATGAAAAGGTTTTTGGGCTCTCGTAAGCTTAATATTATTTATTTATTTATTTTGGATTCTAACACTATGGGTAGAGCCTCTGGCATAAAAGAATAATAAATTATCATGTTTTATGATATTAAGTTTATAATGATGTAAAATTAAAAAATTTATTATAACAATTATTTTACCTCTTGGTGTGCCTTTAGAATTCCTTATATTTTAATGGTGTATAATTAATAAGTGATATAGTGGTGTACTCATAACAGCACCAAAATAATAATATAATAATAACATGCATTGCACATTCTAAACATTTTCCAAGCTTGTCATGTGTGCTTTTTGACACCTATTAACTATGATTAAAATCCAGCAATCTTTAGAATTAAATAATTTAACCTTCTTTTTTTTAGAAAATTATCTTACAAAATTAATCACATGAATAATGAAACATAACCAAGGTTAATTTTATAAAAATATTTTTTTGAAAAAACTAAGGTTAGATTATTTAATCATAGGTATTAATGAATATTAACCATGGTTAATTAATGACAAAGAGTACATGTCGTGAGCTTAAGAGGTGTGCATCTACCGTTCAATGGAATGTGTAATGCATGTTATCACTCCCAGCTAAATGCATATCCACGCGTTAGCTAAAGAGTGGAGAGCCGAGAGTGTCGTGCCCGAATGGGATGTCGGAATCAGCCAAACAAACATTGAATATTTAGGATGAAAAATTGAGATATGTTAATGGAGGACCTTCCTTTCATTATCTTTTGGTACATTGAAAATTTGAGATATGTTAATGGAGGACCTTCCTTTCCTCATCTTTTGGGTCACTTCAACCTCAATCTCATTTTTATCAGAGATCTCCATTGCAGCTGACACCATAACTCCAACACAATCTATCAGTGATGGTCTGGGTCAGACCTTAGTTTCCTCTGGCCAAACCTTTGAGTTAGGCTTCTTCAGTCCAGGCAATTCCAAGAACAGGTACATAGGAATATGGTACAAGAATTCCCCATCTGCAGTCCTATGGGTGGCAAACAGAGAAAACCCAACTACAGATTCATCCGGGGTGTTAACCATCGCCAAAGATGGAAATCTTGTTCTTCTCAACCAAGCACAGATCATTATCTGGTCTTCAAATTTGTCAAAAGTAGCAGAAAACTCAGTTACTCAACTCTTAGAGTCAGGAAATCTTGTACTGCGAGACAAGAGCGGTAGTGGTTCCGAAAGCTATCTATGGCAGAGCTTTGATTACCCATCTGATACGCTGTTTTCAGGCATGAAGTTGGGATGGAACCTTAAAACTGGTCTAAATCGGTATCTGACATCATGGAAAAATTCAGATGACCCGACTCCTGGGGAATTCTCTTACAGAATTGATAATCTTGGATTACCTCAACTAGTCCTTCGCGAGGGATCATCAAAGCTGTTCCGAACTGGGCTATGGAATGGAGTTCGATTTAGTGGTATTGCTTTGCTGGCCAAAGAAGTCTTCAAAAACTACTTCGTCTATAATACAGAAGAGTTATATTATATGTACGAGAACAACAAGAACTCTATTATTACGAGGTCTACATTGAATCAATCGGGTTTGGTTCAACGCCTTAAATGGAATGAAGGGAGTTTTGAGTGGACTGTTATGTTTACAAGGCCAAACGACCTATGTGACAATTATGGTCAGTGTGGTGCTAATGGTATTTGTAAAATTAATGATTCGCCGATGTGCAAGTGTTTGGTGGGGTTCATTCCAAAATCTCCACAAGAGTGGGACGTGCTAAATTCATCAAGCGGATGTGTGAGGAGAGTGCCGCTTGATTGCGAGAAGGGAGAGGGATTTATAAAGATTGGAGGGGTGAAATTGCCAGATTTATTGCAGTTTTGGCTGAACAAGAATATGAGCCTTAAGGAATGCAAGGTGGAGTGCTTGAAGAACTGTTCTTGTACTGCTTATGCTAATTCAGATATCAGGGGAGGAGGGAGTGGCTGTTTGCTCTGGTTTGGGGATCTGATTGATATTAAAGAGTTCAATGAAGGGGATAGCATACAAGATATCTATATACGGATGGCAGCATCGGAACCAGGTATGTATCTGTTTGTGATTTCTTATTTCCTGGCGACTCCGTCTATGGATTCGCTCGAGTCTGACTAAGCTGGTATCGAGTTAATTCGGATGCAAAGTAGCCAAAGTTTTTCTTTTTACTATTTTTTTTTTCTTTTCTGTTCTCATTTTGGGTAGACAAAAATGTTTTCTGCATGGACAATCTAGGCATTCTTTTCCTCAGGAGCTTCCAAACTCGGACAAGCTAGTCCTTAGATCAGCCACAGACCAAAAATCAAACTGTAAGGAAAATACAATGTTGACCTCGAGAATTGATTGATGTGCCCTTGAAAGAATGTTACCATTGCCAGAAGTTTGGACGGATTTCAGAAGTGGCCTAGCATTTAGAAGCTAGGATTTATGGCAACGAATGCATTTCCAGTATGGAGGCATTAGTGATTTTGGATCACTGCTCTTATTTTAATTTCTGAAAAGGCTCTGATTCAAATGATTAGAATTCGTGCAAAGCAAAAAGCTTTGGTTTCTGGTCTATTCAAGGGCTGGCCGAACATTTGGACAGTCAGGATTGATGACCTAGTGCGATCTTTTAATTAGACTTTCAATTAATCAGAAACAAAGTATGATCTATGAATTAAATTAAAATAATTTTGCCTCTTAAACAAAATGTTTCTGTTGTTGGTGCTAGAGTTAACTGATGATTCAAATAAGAAGAAACCAGTTGTGGTGATAGTCATTGTATCAATATCAATAGTTTCTGGGATGTTTATCGTTGGCTGGATCATCTGGTGTCTTATTTGGAAGAAGAGGACTAAGGAAAGAGGTAAACACACTCATCTTCCCATTGCTGACATTCTAGTGCACATGTAAACACACAATTCAATACCTAACTTAATGATTATAGGTCTGCATATATGTTAGACGGCAATTCCAATTATACAGATTATTTATGGCTATAGATGGGGACCCTGTAGTGTAATTTCTCTGCCCCTTACTGTAGTTCATTTCCAGTCATTTTCTTATTTAACAGGTCAGGAAAAAAAGGAAGATCTAGAGTTACCTTTAGTTGATTTGGTTACCGTTGCAGCTGCTACTAACAATTTTTCTTATGCAAGTAAGATTGGAGAGGGTGGTTTTGGTCCTGTTTACAAGGTAACAATGCGCTGTATTAACAGAGTATATAGTGAAAATACAATGTATTACATTATCATAAACATACTATGATAATACGCAGGGTGTGCTAGAAACTGGACAAGAAGTAGCGGTGAAGAGGCTCTCAAAGAGTTCGGGACAAGGCCTTGAAGAGTTTAAGAATGAGGTCATTTTGATTGCTAAACTTCAACATCGGAATCTTGTTAGGCTTTTGGGGTGTTGCATTCAAGGAGAAGAAAGGATGCTAATCTATGAGTACATGCCCAACAAAAGCTTGGACTATTTTATCTTTGGTTTGCTTCTTTCAACACTAATTATTTTTGCGCTCATTTAATTCTCTGGGAAATGCTAACCCAACCTAGTTCTTAATATCTTGTACATATCTCAAATAAACTAAACAAAAGCTTGACTTTACTTGGGCGGAATGTTGCCCAGATCAAACGAGAAGCACATTACTGCCGTGGCACAAGCGCTTTGACATTATAATGGGGATTGCACGAGGACTTCTTTATCTCCATCAAGATTCCAGATTAAGAATCATCCATAGGGATCTCAAAACCAGCAATATTTTACTAGACAGAGAGATGAACTCCAAAATTTCAGACTTTGGGATAGCGAGAATTTTCGGAGGAGATCAAAGTGAAGCAAGAACGAAAAGAGTTATTGGAACATAGTAAGTACCAAAACAAATATATTGGAAATTTGTTTCTTCTTTCACAAATACTAATCTTTGAGGATGGCGTGCAGTGGTTATATGTCTCCAGAGTATGCAATAGACGGGAAGTTTTCTGTGAAGTCCGATGTCTTTAGCTTCGGCACTCTAGTGTTAGAGATAGTTAATGGGAAGAAGAATCGAGGGTTTAATCATGCTGATCATGACCACAACCTTTTAGGACATGTAAGTAGAAAGAACTATATGCTCTTATAAATACAAATCTCTATATATATTGTTGTGTAATGGTGAGAATATGATCTGAAAATGTTTTAGGCGTGGTTGCAATGGAAAGAAGACAAGGTATTAGAACTAGTGGATGCTGCGATGGAGGATTCATATGTGGTATCTCAAGTAATGAAATGTATACAAGTGGGTCTATTATGTGTACAGAAGTACCCAGAAGACAGGCCAATAATGTCATCTGTGGTTGTTATGTTGTCTAATGAGAGTGTAACATTGCCCCAACCTAAGCAGCCTGGCTTCTTTACAGAAAGGAGTTCAAGAGATACAGATTTGCTGTCGAGGAAGGAAAAGGGTTGTACCGAAAATCCAGTAACTATAACAGTGTTGGAAGGTAGATAGAGAAGTCATACATGTCTGATGTTTTGTATCTCGAAATTTTATGATTTTCAATCTTGATTTCTTGCATTTACTTTTGGTAACTTGATTAGTTGCACAATGATCATTAATTTTGTTGAAGAATGGCAAAGAAGTTTGGTTGGATGGACAAAATAGAAACTTTCTGCGCCACAAGGAAAAGACATTGAAAAGTCGAATGGTGGAACTTTTCAATGTTCTCACTTTGCTCGGGGTAGCCCTTTCCGTGACTAGCCCCTCAAGACGTGGAAGCCAACTCTAATACCACCTGATACTGACCAATACACCAAAAGTTGATACCCACCATTACGCCAAAAGCCCTAGGACTGATGGAACGCGTCAAATCAAGTCCTATATCTATTTAGGACAGTAATAAGCTATCACGTTTCTGTAGCCGGCTTCCTTGGCAGCTCTCACTCTAGTTAGCTCTCACTCTGGCGGTAGGTAGCAATTTTCTATTCTTCAAAAGGCTCACACACTGCTCCAGATAGCCTTCTCCGCAGCTGTTGTCACTCTAGCGGCAAGTAGCCCTTTTCTTTATTTTTTAAAATTGCTCTCACTTGCTCCAAGTAGGCTAGTAGACCCTTTACGTGAGTTCAACCCGAGACTTAGATGCCAACTCTGATACCAAATGATAAGGACCTGTCCATTACACAAAAAATTCTAGATATTGATGGAACACAACGAATTAAGCTCTATAGCTATTTTGGACCAAACAAAAAAATAGGAACTGTGTGGGAACTAGATCTCTGACTGTTGTGATCGTTTTTAATGTATCACAAATAGAATAGGGTCTCAAAAGAAGTTTAAAAACTTGAAACACACTGCAAGGTGAAATACAAGTAAGAAATAACTTAGGGGCCGTTTGGATACACTTCCGTTTTTATTTTTTTATTTTTTGTTTTTAAAAATTGGAAACAACTTTTTATTTTCAATTTTTTTAAATAGGAAACACGTTTGGTATTAGTAATTGTTACTTATTTTAAAAAAAAGAAAAACAAAAAAGCACGTTTGGTAAATATGATTAAATAATTTCAATTCACAATGGTGGTAGTGGTGAGTGGTGGCGGTGGGTGTAGTGTGGTAGTTAGTGTTGGTAATGGTGGCGGTGGTGTGGTGGTGGTGATGGTGGCGGTGGCGGTGGTGGTGATGGTGACAGTGGTGGTGGTGGTGATGGTGGTGGTGGTGTGGTGGTGGTGATGGTGGCATTGGTGGTGGTGGTGGTGATGGTGGCATGGGTGATGGTGGCGGTGGTAGTGGTGATGGTGGCAGTGGTAGTGGTGATGGTGGTGGCGGTGGTGTGGTGGTGGCGGTGGTGGTGGTGGTGTGGCGGTGGTGGTCGTGATGGTGGCATTGGTGGTGGTGGTGGTGATGGTGGCGGTGGCGGTGGTGGTCGTGGTGGTGGTGATGGTGGCGGTGGTGGTGGTGATGGTGGTGATGGTGGCAGTGGTGGTGGTGTGTGGCGGTGACGGTAGTGGTGGTGGTGGTAGTGTGGTCATGGTGGTGGTGGTGGTAGTGGTGGGTGATGGCGGTGGGTGTAGTGTGGTGGTGAGTGTTGGTGATGGTGGCGGTGGTGTGGTGGTGGTGATGGTGATGGTGGCGGTGGTGGTGGTGATTGTGGCACTGGTAGTGGTGGTTGAATTGTGGTGGTGGTCGGTGGTGGCGGTGGAGGTGATGGTGGGTGGTGAGTAGTGGTGGTGGTGGTGGATGGTGGTAGTAGTATTATGGTGGTGGTGGTGGTGGATGGTGGTAGTAGTATTATGGTGGTGGTGGTGATAGGTGGTGATAGTGGGTTTGTGTTTTCTATTTTTGTTTTTGGTTTTCAAAAACCGAGGTAGTAGAAAACTCTTGTTTCCTTGATTTTCAAAATTTTGTTACTAATTTTTAAAAACAAAAAGCAGTGTGTACCAGACATGTTTTGTGTAAAAATTTTCAAATTTTTGTTTTTAAAAACAAAAACAGAAAATAGAAGTGCAACCAAACGGAGCCTTAGGTGACATTTGGATTTGATTTTTTTGGCCAAAGACCAATTCTGATCAAATTGATTATGTAGAAATTCATGATCAAATAGTCATTTTTTTAAAATAATACTCACTTACGTATTCTCCAAACTCTATTATTTGAAAAAAATGATTATTTGATCATTAATATCTACACAATCAATTTTACCATAATTGATTTTTGGCCAAAAAAATCCAAACGAAACGCCCCATTAGGGACTCGCTCACCCAATTTGTGGACTCTTAACTCTCAAAATGGGACAATCAAAAAAGCTTTCCCAAAGTATAGTCAAGTAGGAAAAATATCAAAAGACCATTCACACTTCTTAGTAGGGTTGTAAATGTTGCACCAAGACTCATGAATTACTCCAAGGGCTTGTTTGGACGATAGGAATTACAATATCATGGACATTGCAATTCTTTAGAATTATAGTATCATTAAATTTGAATGCCTATGTATTAGAATTCTACTATTATTGCTGAGGCCATGAGAATTGCAGAAAATATCATCCGGATTTAATTTCATTGTTTGGATGCTACAAGACTGCATGAGAATTCACTTGTTTGTTGAATATAAATGATATACATACATGTCCTCCCAAATTTGCTGGGTACCGTAAGGGCACTGTACTGCTGGGACCCTCATTAGGTGAGGGCCTACCATGAAGAAGTGGAGACGAGGGAAGGGAATGAGGTTTACGACAAGCTTTTGTAGGTCAGAGTTCATTTGGCCTGGGAATCTTATGCAGCATGTGATCCCAGACATAGTTTCAGATATCAAATGGTTTAGATCACCGGCTGTTATATGATGAACATTGATCAGTGAATAAAAAAAATCAGAATACTCGTTCAGTTGAAGAAAAGAGAGAACTTACAGCTTGAGTTGTAAGCTTGAGTGTTCGGAAGCAGAAATCCTAAAGGGCTTCATTGTCGAGGACCATACACTCATCTGCATTCTCGACCAGCTAATGTGTGGAAAAATTGGCTCGAATTGGAAAAACAGGGGTGAGTGATCGATAGGCCACTTAGTGGCTGATCGATCAGCGGCGCGGTAATTTTCAGAATTTAGTCTTAACTTCATCATGAATCAGAGACCAAGGGCCACTTAAGAATAGGTATGAAATAAAATCTAACCTACCGTTCTTCTCCTCATTGAAAATGGCATGAATCAGATCCTGATACGCAATAAAACACATCATCAGATAAAATGTTAAGTCTCAAGAACACTCAATTCTATCCAAGTAAAACAGAAGCAGAGCGGAAATCGGGGCTTTACAGGATCTAAGGGGTTCTCCATGGATGATAAGCAGTTATGAGTTTCTATGATTCTCTATATTTAATTTCAATTTCAGTTTCGTTGCCCCAATGAAAGCCCCTATGGTATGGCTTTGTGGTAGCACGTTGTAAAATGAAGGTCAGTAGTTCGATCCTGCATTAGGCATTAATGTCTTAATTTATTTATTTTATCGGTTTCTTATTATGTTGGTCACCTTAATTCTTTTTGGTAGGGTTAATCATTTATCTAGGTTGGGACTTTAGAGTTAGGTTAGTAAAAAGGTGGCCGCTTTCAACCGTCATATCGGCATACTCGAACTCGAGTCTTTTTCAAGTGGAGATATATGTTCTACCACTAACTAGGAGGCTTATTCAATGTAGATGTTTACTATGTCTTTTCACCCATTTACTCTAGGCTAACTGGCTAAGCAAGTGGATCCCCTCTTTCCAAATGTCTCTAAATTAGATCTTCGATGATACTGGCTAGCTTAATTGGTAAAGTCTTGTGTTTGAATGCCTCTGAGTTTGCACCAGTGGTAGGTCGTATATTAGACCTTCAATTCTCATGTTAAAGTTTCAATTCTCTTAACTTCATCATGTTCAATTATACAATAAAACATAATAGAGTTAGGTTAGAGGGGATATCGACCTTTGAGATTGTTCCCTTCGATCCACACGCTCCCAAGAAGGCTTGAGGTTGATTTCTAAGCTTTCTCAACTCCTTTGAGCAATCTCAACCTTCAAAAGCAATCACTCCTTTAGAAACCCTAGGTTTCTCATCTCCTTTGCTAAATTAGGGTTTGAGAGATTTAGGAATTTAGGAATCTCAAACCCACGAAATAGAACTCTTATTTATAGTCTACGGGTTTAAAACCCTAATTTCGGTAATCTTTTAAAGTTATGTTCGCGACTTGCGATCGATAGCCTGAACAGTGCAATCGATCCTAGCCTTCCAGTCCGATCGATCGCCGCATCTGTTGCAATCGATCCTAAACAAAACAAAAGTTTCCCAATTTTCTGGGTTCAGGGCGATCGATCATAGGTTTACCCTGCGATCGATCGTAGACTCTGATTTTCCTTTTTTCATCCGCTTAAGCAATTTAAACACCCTACACCCTTTATTTATAATTAAATACATAATATAACATATTCATGACTATTATTCCCCTATTAAATAAGATAAAAACATGAAATTAATTCTGAGGTTCTACATCCTCCCCCCTTGTAAGAATTTCATCCTCGAAATTACGCACCTTAGTCGAATAAGTGAGGATACTTTTCGTGAACTCCATCCTCTGACTCCCACATGGCTTCTTATTGCAAGAGCACCGGGGAATGACCTTTGTGCGCAATACTTTCTCTTTTTGGTCCAAGATTTGAGTCGGTTGCTCAACAAGAGACCAATCTTCTCGGACTTCCAACTGTTAGAGGTTGATGACATGGGACGGGTCTAAGATATATTTTGTCAGCATGGAAATGTGGAAGACATTATGAACACTTGCCATATTAGTTGGCAAGGTAACCCGGTAAGCTACTTCCCCAACTCTGGCAGTGATCTCAAAAGATCAACATGTCTCGAACTGAGCTTACCCCGCTTGCCAAACATCATAACGCCCTTCGTAAGGGAGATCTTGACAAATACGAAGTCCCAAACTTGGAACTCAAGATCCCTTTACATTAGATTGCTTGAAGAGTATATCTTTGGCCCATTTTCTACTGTTACATTAATTTTATTAATGTGATTTTGCTTTTCTATGTTTAAAGATTATCCTTTCTTATTCTTCTCTTAGTACTGAGATTTTCTGGCCTCCATGTTCTTAAATGGGTTCTTTTTATTGTTATAATTAACATATGATGGCTTATTTTGTGAACTTATACATTTTCTTCATCTAGTTTGACTTCTCTACTCCTTTTAATATTGTTCAAGTAGTTTTTGAAGTGTTTTCTTTTTCTTCATGATGGTTAATGCGGTACCATTGGATTCCAATGAAACCTTAGCTCCGGTGATTGTGTTACTTAACAACATCGAAAAGGTTGTGAATTCGGAATATGTATTATTTTCTTAGCAATTTACAGAGTTCTTCCGGTTTTAATTATAATTGTGGAGAAAATGAAAACCATTTTTTTTTTCAAGCATTTCATGATAATTGATGATGATTAGAGCTTTGGATGAGTATCTTCTGCTCAATTAGACCTCAAGATTAAAGTTGTGAATACCTAACAATGTTCTTCTAATAAATCCCTTTATTTTTATCTCGCTTACTTGATTTTGAGACTAAATTTGTTGGAAATCCTAGTATGTGTTCTTTTGATGAATTCTTTCTTTGACTCCTTTTCTTACTTTTATAGGTTTTAGATTTCTGAAAAATTTTATGTTGTTTTGCATTCAACATATCACTATAATTTCCATCATGTTTGTGATTTTTCTATGAAAGTCGCCTTAATTTGTTACATTTTTAATGTTTCTATTTAACTATTATTTTTCGGAATCTAATAAACTATTTGTTACACACGTGTTTATGAAGTCAAATAACCCTTTTATTTCTCTTGTATTTTGGGCCATTGGATTATATTATAATCCAATGGTTGTGATGCCCCCTTTTGATATAAAGGGGTTTCTTGTTTCCTTTGGCTATACGTATGAGAGAAAAATGGACGTGAGATAGAGAGAGTTTCTTCTAGGATTTCTTTTTGCTCTTGTTTTAGAGAAGAAGACCTTGTGTGCTTGAGAGTTTTTCCTAAGAGTGAGAGAGAAGACACTAAAGGTATTTCCTACCTTGTAAATGCTTGTAATCTCCCTTGAAAGTGAATAAAATAGTTAGCATTGTTCTCCCATGGATTTAGGTCGCATAGTGTGGCCGACGTAAGTCTCTTGTGCAACTTTCTTATTTTGATTCTCTTTTATGCTTTACGTTCATGGTTGCTTGTTTTTATGAGATTTGTAGCTTATTCATTTAACTCCTAGAAGCTAAAATAGTGCAGAAATTTTTATTGCATATTTAGTGTTTGATAAAATGTTCCAAAGGTATAAAAACCCATAACAAAGTGGTATTAGAGCCTTGGTTTGTTGTTTCATTGTATTTGTGAAGAAAGAGTTTTTTTATTTTTGGGTGTTGTGATACCTTTGTTCACTATATGTTACAAATGAAGAAGGCAATGACATCTGAGAAGCTAAATCAGAGTAATTGGCCAATATGGAAAATTATGATGTTGGATTATCTTGTTGGTAAGGAGTTAAATCAGCCTCTTAGAGGAAAAAAAGCTCAATTTGTGTATATGGAGGATTGGGAATGGGATATTTTTGATCGAAAATGCTTAGCGACTATTAGGCCTTGCATTTCACCTTCACTATTATTTTTTGATGTTTGTAAATTTAAGACTACAGAGGAACTTTGGTAATCTTTAGAGCAATCATTTGAGAAACTTTATGGAGCAAATAAAATGCACGCTATGAAGAGATTATTTCTCTTGAAAATGAAAGAAGGTACCACAATATGGAAGCATGTCAGTGAGTTTAATTCCATTGCAGTCCAATTGAGATCTTTGAAGATCAATCTTGATGCAGAGCTTTTATGTTTGCTTTGGTTGAGTTCCTTACCTCCTAGTTAGGATACACTTGTTACTA
The DNA here is from genome assembly GCA_015143295.1 of Tetracentron sinense. Classification (NCBI taxonomy): domain Eukaryota; kingdom Viridiplantae; phylum Streptophyta; class Magnoliopsida; order Trochodendrales; family Trochodendraceae; genus Tetracentron; species Tetracentron sinense. Next base: position 53,539,448 of record CM026553.1, read on the forward strand.
TTGTAACAAACATAATGGGAAACAAGTTCAAGCTACAGGATGTTGTTGCTTTATTGTTAAATGAAGAGACCAAAAAAGCCTCAACACAAATGTCAATTGAATCTAATCAAGCATTGGCAACTAGTCAGAGAGGAAGGTCACAACATAGAGACCAATATTTTGGATCTAGTAAGGGTAGATCTCAAAGTAAAGGAAGGTCGAAGTCATGGGGAAAAATTGTAAGTTGTTGGTATTGCAAGAAACTTGGCCATATTGGGCTTTAAAGAATAAGCAAAAGGGCAAAGCAAATGACAACCATGGTGAAGTGAGCACAACATCCGATGGCGAGGATGGAGTCACCTTAGGTGTTGCATGTACAACACCAACTAGTGGAGACACTTGGATTTTGGATTCTGGTGCATCATTCCACATTTGTTCATATAAGTGGAGCTTTTCAATAGATAAAAATATGGAGAATGGTTTTGTTTACCTTAGTGATGATCATGATTGCAAAATTTTGGCATCGGTGATGTAGTTATTAAGGAGTCAGATAGGAATAAGAATACATTGAGGGATGTAAGACATATTCCTGAAATAACCAAGAATTCAATTTCAGTAGGACAATTGAATAGCTCTGGATTTACAGTAACTTTTGGTAAAGTGTCATGAAAGATTTCAAGGGGTTGCATAATGGTTTTAAAAGGACAAAAGGATGGGAGCCTATACATTCTTTACGACACAACTCAAAAGAATGACTATGCAAAGAATATCGTTACAACGGCTAGCAAACTTGAAGATATACATATTTGGTATAACTGTTTGGGTCATCTTAGTGAGCATGGCATGAAGGTGTTACAAACTCAAAAACTCATTCCTAGTTTTGAGCATTCCTTTCTTGATTTTTGTGATCATTGTGTCATGTGGATGAAATATAGAGTTAATTTCAAAAGAAATGAATCTCATAAGAAAGGAAAGCCATTAGAGTTGGTATATTCGGATGTTTGTGGCCCTTTGGATGTTAAGTCTCTTGGAGGAGCTTCTTATTTTGTTACATTCCTTGATGATTATTCTAGATAGTGTTGGTTGTTTCTTTTGGCATCTAAGGATCAAGTTTTTGATACTTTCAAGGCTAAAGTTAAAGTTGGGAAGGAAACTGAAAGGTTTATTAAATGCTTGTAAACTAACAATGGTGGTGAATTTTACTTTTTTTAGTGAGAATGGAATTCGCAAGATGAAGACTGTTCCTGGAACACCGCAACAAAATGGTGCCATTGAAATGATGAATATGACCATTTTGGAATGTGTGAGAAGCATATTATCTCAATCAGTTCTTGGCAAGCAATATTGGGCTGAAGTTGAAAAACAACTATGTACTTAATAAATAGATCACCAAGTGCACCCTTAGATGGCGAGATCCCAAATATCCTTTGGAGTAGTAGAAGTGTGTCATATGATCACTTGAGAACATTTGGGTGTGAAGTTTATGTTCAAGATATGCTTTCCTTAGATATGGTAGTGATGATAGAGGACATAGACTTTGACATCCTATTGCAAAGAAAACAATAAGAAGTAGATATGTCATCTTCAATGAGGATACGATGTTTATTGAAAAGAAACAAGAAGAGCAAGAGAAAAATGGAGTTGTTGATATGCAAGTCGAGAAGTTCATTATTCCCTCTCGACAAGTGCGTGAAATTCAGCCTCATGTCCATGATGATGATGTTGTTAATCATGAAGGAAGCACATAATTAATGGGTCATCAGCATGATAGCTCTATTGAAAATGAAGAAAATCTTCTAGTGACACCTATACAAGAAGTAAGGAGATCGACACGTCCTCATAAGCCCAAAAAGAGATATTCTTGTGCCATGCTTTATTTACTAATGGTGGCGAACCTGAATCTTTTCAGAAGGCTTTAAATTGTCCAAATGCTGATAAACGACAAATGACAAATGTCAATGGAAGATGAGGTAGATTCTTAGTATTAGAATGTTACATGGGAGTTGGTAAAGCTTCCACATGGGAAGAAAGCATTGAAAAATAGATAAGTGCATGCAATCAAGTAGGATGCTAATGACTCTATGCGATATAAAGCCAAGGTTGTGGTGAAAGGCTATGGACGAAAGCCAGGTATTGATTTTAATGAAATTTTTGCTCTTGTTGTGAAACATAATTCAATTATTGAAGCTTGAACAACTTGATATTAAGACATCATTCTTGCATGGTGACTTAGATGAAGAAATTTACATGTATCAATCTGAAGGTTTTGAGGACAAAACTAATCCTAACTTGGTTTGCAAGTTGAAGAAGGGGTTGTATGGTTTTAGACAAGCATCTAGGTAGTGATACAAGAAGTTTGACACTTTTATGTAGGAAGAAGGTTACACAAGGTGTGAGTGTGATCATTGTATATATTTTAAGAGATCAGCATATGATAAATTTCACTGTTTTGTTACTTTATGTTGATGATATGTTGATTGCCAACAATGATTTAAAAGAAATAAGGAGCTTGAAGCTTGATATGTCTAAACACTTTGCCACCAAAGATCTTGGGCCAACCAAGAAGATATTGGGCATGCATATTCATAGGGACAGGGAGCAAGACAAGCTTTGGGTGAGCCAATCTGAATATATTTATAAAGTCTTTGAGCGTTTTTAATATGATTGACTGTGTACCTGTTTCCACACCATTAGTTGCTCATTTCAACTTATCCAAAAGAAATTCTCCAATGAGTGAGGCTGACAGAACAAAGATGACTAATGTTCCTTATACTGCTATAGCTGGTAGTTTAATGTATGATATGGTTTGTATAAGGCCAGATATAGCTCACAGTTACAGTTGTTTTACGGTACATGTCTAATCAAGGATAAGAACATTGACAAGCTGTAAAGTGGATTTTGCGATATTTGAAGGGGACACGGGATGTGTCCATGTGCTTCGAGAGTTTACCATTAGAGGTTGTTGGTTTTGTGGATGCTAACTATTCAAGTTCTTGTGAGACTAGAAAGTCTACTACTACTGGGTATGTATTCATAGTTGGTGGTGGTGCAATTAGTTAGATGTCAAGGCTACAGAAGATTGTTGCTTTTATCATCAACTGAAGTTGAGTATATTGCTTTGACGGAAGCAACAAAGGAAATAATTTTGTTGAAAACATTACTTGATCTTTTTGGGGTGAGGAGGGAGAAGTATTTTGTGCATTGTGACAATCAAAGTGCAATTAATCTTACAAATAATGTAATTTATCACTCTAAAATGAAACATATAAAGGTTTGGTATCATTTCATTTGATTGGCCTTAGACCATGGTGATCTACAAGTAGATAAAATCCACATTAAGAGAAACCTAGTTGATATGTTAACAAAGACTGTTTGACCTGAGAAAAGTCAAATGTACATAAGGCATTTGGGGCTGGAAGAGCCGTAACCTAGGGTTTGAAGAATAATGCATAACTAGTAGTTGTCTTGAAGGTTGGTGATTTGCCTTCAAATGAGAGATTATTACACGTGTTTGTGAAGTCAAATAACCATTTTATTTCTCTGGTATTTTGGGCTATTGGATTATATTCTAATCCAATGGTTGTGATGCCCCCTTTTGATATAAAGGAGTTTCTTGTTTCCTTTGGATATACATATTGGAGAAAAAGGGGTGAGATAGAGAGAGTTCTTGTAGGGTTTCTTTTTGCTCTTGTTTTAGAGAAGAAGAACTTGTGTGCTTGAGGGTTTTTCCCAAGAGTGAGAGAGAAGACATTAAAGGTATTTCCCATCTTATAAATACTTATAATCTCCCTTGAAAGCGAATAAAATAATTAGCATTGTTCTCCCGTGGATGTAGGTCGCATAGTATGACCAAACCACGTAAATCTCTTGTGCACCTTTCTTATTTTGATTATCTTTTATGTTTTACTTTCATGGTGACTTGTTTTTATGAGATTTGTAGCTTATCCATTTAACTCCTAAAAGTTAAAATGGTGTAGAAATTTATTTTACATAATTAGTGTTTGATAAAATGTTCCAGAGGTAGAAAAACCCATAACACTATCAATGACAAATATAGTAGGTGATTATCTACCCCAAATGAAGCCTACACATAGTTGATAGTTCACTTGGGCTAGCTTGAAGTCTGGCCAAACTTAGCTTAACTCAACCCATGATTTGTCTAGCCCAATCTCAACCCTAACTTAGCTTGAATTCAATTCACAGGATGTTCAACTTAGGCCAGCCTGAACTCGGCCCGAAGTGTGAAATTATGTTATGTTGTGAGTCAACCTTGGGCTTAGGTTGGGGTTCTTAAACTTCAGGCTGAGCTCGCGCTAAACCCAGCTCGGCCGAACTACCACCCCTTAATAAACAAGACTGAAATAGAACCACTATTTGATTAGGATTATATATCATTCTACTAATAAAAGTACAAGGAGTAACCTAAATTTTATGTTGACTAAAATATCCTTTAATTTAATTTATTAATTCTATTAACTTAGGTTAAAAAAAGTTTAAAGAGTTTTAAAATTAAAACCTCACGTATATCCTTCTAATTAGGGAGACTTTGAAGGACTATTAGAGAGTCCTTACTCATCTATGTAGAGTTAGAGATTTGATCCTTATCCTTAAGTAAGTGGGAATCATGGAGGGTAAGAGGCTTATAATTATCTCTTTATAGTTTCCTACTCCAATTAAATTACTTGAGGATATGAATCTCAAAAATGACCGAAGAATATAAAGGTTTTGCTAATTTGGCTTTCGGGTTAAGAGGTTTCGTAATGCAGTTGAAGCCCAATTGTGGCAGCTTTGATGAGTATGTTCAGCACGTTGATGTGATAGAACAAGTGATGGAAATTTAAAGCTGTAATCTATGAGGACGTGTTGTTTAAAGCAATGCAGACCACATTACAAGCCATTTATGAGAAGCTTGGAGGGATGGTGACCTGTATGGTGTTTCCTCATTTTGTCATACATTCACGATATCATTATGGGGTAACTAATAAGTTCTTGATCTTTATCAAGTGTTTGACGGTTTTTTTTTCTTTTGCTAGAGCAACATGCATTGAAAGAGAATTTTTTTTTTTTCAATTCCTTGTGAGTTTTGTTTCCAACCCTTACTATGAGTCTTTCATTGACAGGCATTCTCTAAGGATTTTACAGGTTTAGAGCTAAAAAAAATTGGCGAAGATGTGGCCATCGGGTATCGTCTTTGTTTTTACAATGTTCAATGAATTATTGATCACCAAAGCTTGCATCGACTATTGGATGTCAACATTGAAGTGCATAGCTACCATCTTAAACCCATAATTGTGCCCAATCGTAAGTTATAGTGGTGATCTCCTCAGTGGGCCCGCTACTTTCCACCGGCTAACAAAGGTGTGTCCTTGTGACTTTATTTTTCTTTTTGTTTTTTGTTAGATATTTTAAGTGTTCTATCTTATGTAAATTCCAACATTTATTTATTCAATCATTAATAAAATTTATATAAATGAGGCTACAGGAGTGGTGTATTACATTTTTTGCACTTGTTTTTGAACTATGACTTCTCTAAGATTTTTCTTTATTTTATTATATTAAATTTGAATGTATATACTAACTAAAAATTAATACGTGCAAAGCACGTGCACATTTACTAGTATATATATATATATATATACTAGTAAAGGTGCACGTGCATTTTTATTATTAATAAAAAAATATATAATTTTTAAAGATTTTTTTTAGAATTTAATTTTTAATATATTTTCCTTAGCCGTTACTTTCTTTATATAAAGTAATTTTATAACGTATTAGTATACTTTATAGAATGTATTTTAATAATTAAATGTAATTTTTTTATATAATTTTAAATTTAACATTAGGAATGAGTTACTAATAATTGATTATTTATGTGTACTATTTATAAATGTATAAAAAACAATGACTCTTTCTAATAGACTTTTAGGGTGTCTAGAAGGACATAAACCTTTGCCCTAACTGTGGAATTGTTGTGTGGAATTTGTTGTGTGGGCAAGTTCATGAGTAAAGTGTTTTCACCCTCCAGGTGGTAGTATTTTAGGTTCCGACTCAGTTCAGCTCCAATTGGGAAAGTATGACTGGTAGATTATTGAACCCCACGTGTCCCTAGTTTAAGCCCTTTCGACGCATTGGCTAAATAGGCGTGCCCGAATGCAATATTTGGGCATTGGCCAAATGCCGATCCATCCGTATTCAAATACGGCCACCATGCATTCATTGATGGATTTTGTAGAAAAACTTTCATCTACCATGTCGTCGTTGAAATCCTTTTTTTACATACTTTGAAGCCTACTTTTACATAAACTTTCTATCAGGTTCCTTCTTCCTCTTTACATAGAGTCCTTAAGAATAGTTGAAGCCTTTTTTTACAAGATTTTCTATGAGAGTCCTTCTATCTCTCTACTATTAATATAGAGTCCTTATGCCTAACAATCACTTATAATTGTAATCCACTTTAACATAAGAATTACAAACAAACGAAACTTCTAATTACAGGATTTTCTGCCACCAGAGTCCTTCTAACTCTCTACAATTAATATAGAGTCCTTATGCCTAACAATCACTTATAATTATAATTCACTTCAACATATGAATTATAAACAAACTAAACTTCAATTAATATTTTTAATAAATACCATAGGTTAACAAGTTAGTATTTTTAATTAAAGGGTATTTACGTCCAAATAAAGTTTAGTATACTACTTGTACTTTTATTAGTAGAATGATATATATATATATAGAAACATTATTCGCTCACACAAATAAGCCATTATATTTTTTTAATGTAAAATACATTATCCAAAACAGTGAAACGAGTCCAAAATCACACAAGAAAGTAAAGATTATTATTTTTTGAATATTTTAATATTCAAAATTGCTTTTAATATTAAAAAATAATATAATATATTTTTTTTCTAAAAACCAAGGATGGGTGGGTGAACCTTAGGGGTGGGTGAATCTTAACCACAGTTAAAGGGTGTCAAAAGGGACACATGGCGACCTCAGGGGTGATAACCGGAATTGCCAAATCCGATTATCACCGTGGTTAAAAGCTGACCCTGTGATCTCATTGGTTCATGCCTCCTTTTAGCCACCCATCAATTGTGGTTAGGATTCACTCACCCTCTAGGGTTAAGCAATCTAACCATGGTTTTTAGAAAAACAAAAAAAAGAAAAATATTAATTTTAGTTTAATTAAGCTTAACTATGGTTAAAGAGGTATTAAAAAAGACACAGGGGCATTGCGGTCAGTTCCCTCTTCTCTTGAGACTCTTTTATTTCTAACTTTATTTCTTTTTCACGTTGTGTTAAAATTTAATTGTTATGGTTAGCGTGAAAGGGGATGTTGCGGTCAGAACACAAAATAAAAGGCTTTAACCGTTAAGATTAATTCTAAGAATTAAAACTTATTAATTGCAGTGCAACTAAATTCTGCTGACTTAATTTACTGTAATCTTCCCTTCTATTACCTATAGCTTTGCCTTGTGGTATTGTTACCTTACCAAAACAACCAAAGTTTTTAGTCTCTCCTTGGTAGTTTACTATCACCCACTATAACTCATAAAGTTCCATGGCCCTCAAACGGTTGGTACCTGTTTTGAGGTTCCTATTGGTTGATTTTTTCATGGGCTTAGTGATTGCATGTGGCTGTGTGCGCGCGCACGAGTGGTTTGTGTGTGTTTTCCCATCTCTTACCTGTAGCTTTGCCTTGTGGTATTGTTACCCTGACAAACAAAAAAAAATTTACTCTAATCTGATTTCGAAGGTGTCCTATGAATATGATAAAATAAAAATAAAAAGATTCCCATGTGGGACTGATAATGTTGGCTGGTTTGACCATGAAGTCGTTGAGAGATTCGACTCACAGCCCATCGCAATTGAATTCAAGGAGAGTTCAATTACTCCCACAGGTCAACAAGTGTACCATTTAACCTTTATTAACCATGATTAAGATTATTTTACCTTTAGTGTTTAATAATCTAACCTTAGTTTTCTAAAAAAGTAAAAAAAATATATTTAACTTTGGTTATGAACTTTCAACTCTTGAGGTTAATATTTTTAAAATATATTTTCAGGGAACTAAGGTTAGATTATCGAACACTAAGGGTTAGAGAATGTTAACCACGGTTAATAGGGGTTAAATAGGACACATGTTGACTTGTGCGATGATTGAACTCTCCCTGAGTTCAATCGTGATTTGCTATTATTCAAACTCAGTCGTTGAAGACGGTCTCATGAAGTAGGTCATCGAAGAAAGTAACCTGACGTAAAGCAAGAGGTTTAAGGTTGGTGGATTCCAATTGTGCATCATTTACCAAAAAAAATAAAATAATTGTGCATGACTCTTAATCTTCACAAGTTGTAACCGGTTTTACCAAAACGGGTTATGCCCCTGGGGTGACCACGTGTCCATTTGTAAACTTTTTAACTGTGGTTAAGATTCACCTGTCCCTAAGGCTCACCCACATATTTTTAGTTTTTAGAAAAAATATTAAAAATACTTTAACCTTAGGAGTTAGTGAATTTTAACCACGGTTAATAAATTTTTTATTATTTTATTATAAAACCAAGAATATATGGATAAACCGAGGACCGATTGAATCTTAACCACAGTTAAAAATTGTCAAAAGGTCTACGTGGCACCCTGAATTTAAGAGTACTTGAGATCGAATCACATCCAATCGTGATCGAATTGGATTCCTCTCGTACTGTGCGTGGTGTGTGTGTTGTGTACCCGGGTGTGTGTGTTGTGTACTGTAACCTTATCAAAAAAACAAAACAACCAACTGTAATTAATTTTGGATACTTTAATGTTAATGATAGGGGTATAATAGTCTAATCTCATATACAGGTTTATAAAATTTACTTTTGGAGTGTAGTCTTGTCCCCCTCACACCACCCTGCATTAATTGCCTCTTACGTCTTCTATAGCTTTCACCCCAAGAAAAACGAAAATGGATTACCTCTAGCATATGCTCGAGAGATCCCATCTCGGGCACCACACTTCCGCCCACGCGTGGAAAGGCATTTAATTGTGGGAGTGATAATATGCATTGTAAATTCCGTTGAGTGATGGTTAAGATTTATCCATCTTTACTATTAAATAATCTAATCTTAGTTTTTTAAAAAATATCTTAAAAAATTTAATCACATGAATGAATGAAATCATAGTTGAGGTTAATTTTAAAAAAAAAACTAAAGTTAGATTTTTAACCCTAGGTATTAGTGAATCTTAACTAAGGTTAATTGATGTCGAAAAGGACATGTGGTGATCTTCGGAGGTGAGCATGTACCACTCAACAAAGGCATCAAATCCTCTCCGGTGATAACCGGATTTGGCAAATCCGGTTATCACCCCTAGAGGTCACCACGTGTCTCCTTTAACACCCCTTAACCATGGGTAAGGTTCACCCAACCCTAGGGTTCACCCAAATATTTTTGGTTTTTTTTTTTTAAATAATAATTCTTTTTTTAAAATTAAAAACTGTTTTTAGAGTTTTTTTAATATTAAAAACAGTTTTTTAATTTTAAAAAAAGAATTATTATTTTTTATAAAAAACAAAAAATAGGTGGGTGAACCCTAGGGTTGGGTGAACCTTACCCACGGTTAAGGGGTGTCAAAGGAGACACGTGGTGGCCTCTAGGGGTGATAACCGGATTTGCCAAATCCGGTTATCACCGGAGAGGATTTGCTGCCCTCAACAAAATGTAGAATGCATGTTATCACTCCCCCTTGGTTAATTGCCTTCTCACGCGTCGTTAGCTGAAGAGTCGTGCCCGTGCCCGTGCCCGACATCGGATCTCGGGCATCTGCCAAAAACCATTGAATTTTTTGAGGTGAAAAATTGAGATATGTTAATAGAGGACCTTCCTTTACTTTTCTTTTGGTACATTGAGCGTTTGAGATATTGTAATGGAGTACCTCTCTATCCTTATCTTTTGTTACACTTCAATCTCAATCTCATTTTTCTCAGAGATCTCCATTGCAGCTGACACCATAACTCCAACACAATCTATCAGTGATGGTCTGGGTCAGACCTTAGTTTCCTCTGGCCAAACCTTTGAGTTAGGCTTCTTCAGTCCAGGCAATTCCAAGAACAGGTACATAGGAATATGGTACAAGAATTCCCCATCTGCAGTCCTATGGGTGGCAAACAGAGAAAACCCAATTACAGATTCATCCGGGGTGTTAACCATCGCCAAAGATGGAAATCTTGTTCTTCTCAACCAAGCACAGATCATTATCTGGTCTTCAAATTTGTCAGAAGTAGCAGAAAATTCAGTTGCTCAACTCTTAGAGTCGGGAAATCTTGTTCTGCAATACAAGAGTGGTAGTAGTCCGAAGAGCTATCAATGGCAGAGCTTTGATTACCCATCTGATACGCTGTTTTCAGGCATGAAGCTGGGATGGAACCTTAAAACTGGTCTAAATCGGTATCTGACATCATGGAAAAATTCAGATGACCCATCTCCTGGGGACTTATCTTACAGAATTGATAATCTTGGATTGCCTCAACTAGTCCTTCGTGAGGGATCATCCAATCTGTTCCGAAGCGGCCCATGGAATGGAGTTCGACTTAGTGGTATTGCTTTGCTGGGCGACCAAATCTTCAAGAATTATTTCGTTTATAATACAGAAGAGTTATATTATATGTACGAGAACAACAAGAACTCCATTATTACGAGGTTTACATTGAATGAATCGGGTTTGGTTCAACGCCTTAAATGGAATGAAGGGAGTTTTGAGTGGACTGTTATGTTTACAAGGCCAAACGACGTATGTGACAATTATGGCCGTTGTGGTGCTAATGGTATCTGTAAAATTAATGATTCCCCGATTTGCAAGTGTTTGGTGGGCTTCATTCCAAAATCTCCACAAGAGTGGGATGTGCTAAATTCATCAAGCGGATGTGCGAGGAGAATCCCGCTTGATTGCGAGAAGGGAGAGGGATTTATAAAGATTGCAGGGGTGAAATCGCCAGATTTATTGCAGTTTTGGCTGAATAAGAATATGAGCCTTAAGGAATGCAAGGTGGAGTGCTTGAAGAACTGTTCTTGTACTGCTTATGCTAATTCAGATATCAGGGGAGGAGGGAGTGGCTGTTTGCTCTGGTTTGGGGATCTGATTGACATTAAAGAGTTCAATGAAGGGGATAGCGTACTAGATATCTATGTACGGATGGCAGCATCAGAACCAGGTATGTATATGTTGTGATTTCTCTTTGGCACCTTTTTTTTTGATAAAGCCACCCGGAGAGGGAGGGGGTTTTGGCATGGACCCCTGCCTGCTTATCAAAAAAAAAAAAAACCAATACAAGAGGGGGATATACCCTTACCTCAACCCAGGAAATTAACATCTAATATTGGACAGTCAAACAATCAAGAACAAGAAAGCTTATAGCTTACCTAGGAAGGAGATTCCTATCAAGGTAGATTTTTGAACACTGAATAGAACAAGCCTCCTTAGAGAGTGTCAGCCACTTGGTTATTTTCAGCCCCTCTTAAAGTTTGGCCCTATCCCCTGCCACTCCTTCTATTGATTCGCTGAGTCCGACTAAATTGGTATCGAGTTAATTAGGATGAAAGTAGCCAAATTTCTTTTTCTTTTTTTTAAATTCATTTTGGGTAGACAAAAATGTTTTCTGCTTGGAAAATCTATGCAGTTTTATCCTGCAGAACTTCCAAAAGTCTGGCAAGCAAATTATCTGTATTAATGAAAATATAATATTGACCTCGAGAAATGAATGATGGTGGCCTTCAAAGAATGTTAGCATTAGCAGAAGTTCGGATTGATTTCAGAGGTGTCCTAGCAATTAGATGCTAGGATTATGGCCATGAATGCATTTTCAGTATTAGTGATTTTGGATCACTACTCTTATTCAAGGGTTGGCCCGACATTTGGACAGTCAGGATTGATCACCAAGTGCCATATTTTAGTTAAGACTTTTGATTCATCAGAAACAAAGTTTGATCTGTAAATAAAATAAATCTTGCTTCTTAAACAAAATGTTTTACTTTCTTACCGTTGTTGGTGCCAGAGTTAACTGATGATTCAAATAAGAAGAAGAAACCAGTGGTGGTGATAGTCGTTGTATCAATATCAATAGTTTCAGGGATGTTTGTCTTTGGCTCAATCATCTGGTGTCTTATTTGTAAGAAGAGGACTAAGGAAAGAGGTAAACACACTCATCTTCCCAATGCCGACTTTCTGATGCACATGTACACATGGGCTTACCAGTCATTTTCTTGTTCAACAGGTCAGGAAAGAAAGAAGGAAGATCTAGAGTTACCTTTAGTTGATTTGGTTACCATAGCAGCTGCTACTAACAATTTTTCTTATGAAAGTAAGATTGGAGAGGGTGGATTTGGTCCTGTTTACAAGGTAACATTGCATTATATTAACAGAGTGTAGAGTGAAAATAGAATGTATTATATTATCATGAATGTACCATATGATAATATGCAGGGTGTGCTAGAAACTGAACAAGAAATAGCAGTGAAGAGGCTCTCAAAGAGTTCGGGACAAGGCCTCGAAGAGTTTAAGAATGAGGTCATTTTGATTTCTAAACTTCAACATCGGAATCTTGTTAGGCTTTTGGGGTGTTGCATTCAAGGAGACGAAAGGATGTTAATCTATGAGTACATGCCCAACAAAAGCTTGGACTATTTTATCTTTGGTTTGCCCCTTTCAACACTAATTATTTTTGCGCTAATTTGATTCTTTTGGAATTGCTAACCCCAACCTAGCTCTTAATATCTTGTACATATCTCAGATAAACTAAACAAAAGCTTGACTTTACTTGGATGGAAATGTTGCCCAGATCACACAAGAAGAACTTTACTGCCATGGCAAAAGCGCTTCGACATTACAATGGGGATTGCACGAGGACTTCTTTATCTCCATCAAGACTCTAGATTGAGAATCATCCATAGGGATCTCAAAACAAGCAATATTTTACTAGACACAGAGATGAACCCCAAAATTTCAGACTTTGGGATAGCGAGAATTTTCGGAGGAGATCAAAGTGAAGCAAGAACAAAGAGGGTTATTGGAACATAGTAAGTACCAAAACAAATATATTGGAAATTTGTTTCTTCATTCACAAACACTAATCTTTGAGGATGGCGTGCAGTGGTTATATGTCCCCAGAGTATGCGATAGACGGGAAGTTTTCTGTGAAATCTGATGTCTTTAGCTTCGGCGTTGTAGTGCTAGAGATAGTTATTGGGAAAAAGAACCGAGCGTTTAATCATGCTGATCATGACCACAATCTTTTAGGACATGTAAGTAGAAATAACTAAATTCTGTTGTTCTCCTCTTATAAATGCAAATCTCTATATTATTGTGTAATCGTGAGCATATGATCTGGAATTGTTTTAGGCATGGTTGCTATGGAAAGAAGACAAGGCATTAGAACTAGTGGATGAAGCGATGAAGGATTCATATGTGGTGTCTCAAGTAAAGAAATGTATCCAAGTTGGTCTATTATGTGTGCAGAAGTACCCAGAAGACAGGCCAATAATGTCGTCTGTAGTTGTTATGCTGTCTAATGAGAGTGTAACATTGCCCCAACCTAAGCAGCCTGGCTTCTTCACAGGAAGGAGTTCCACAAATACATATTTGATGTCAAGCAAGGAAAATGATCGTACTGATAATCCAGTAACCATAACAGTGTTGGAAGCTAGATAGAGAATTCATACATGGCTGATGTTTGTTTCTCCAAATGTAATGATTTTCTTTCTTGATTTCATGTATTGGCTTGTGGTAACTTGATTAGTTGCACAAGGATTATTAATTTTATTTTATTTTTTTTAACTATTAATTTTATTGAAAAAATAAAAAAGATTTTTGGCGGGATGGACAAAATAGAATCTTTCTGCACCACAAGAAACAGACACTGAAAATTCAAGAGGTGGACATTTTCAATGCTCTCACTTTGCTCTTGATAGCCCTTTCTGTGACTCGCCCCCAAGTCATAGAGGCCAACTCTGATACCAAATGAGCCCCGGGACTCATGGAACACGTTAATCAAGCCCTATATCTATTTAGGACTGTAATAGACTACCACACTTCCGTAGCTGACAGCCTCGACAGCTCTCACTCTAGGTAGCTTTCGCTCTGGCAGCAGGTAGCCATTTTCCCTTCTTTGGAAGGCTCACACCTTGCTCCAAGTAGCCCTCTCACTAGCGGCTCTTACTTTCCTGACAAGTAGACTTTTTTATAATTTTTTAACATGACTCCCACTTTGTTCCAGGTAGCCCTTTACATGATTCAAACCTGAGATTTGGGGGAGAACTCTAATACCAAATGAGATTTGGGGGACCAGACTATTACACCAAAAAGCCTAGGTATTGATGGAACACAAAAAATTAGGCTCTATATCTATTTAGGACGATAACAGAAAATATGAACTGATTGGGGACTAGATCTCTAGTTGTTGTGATTGTGTTTTTATGTAGCACAAACAAAATAGAGTAAGACAAATTTAGGATAATCGAGAAGAGACGATCATGGATGTAAACCAACGGCTCATAGTCGACCCCCTTGAACTAGATCTGGGTGATAAAAGCTTATTTGAGAGTATCTTTTTACATGCTCTTGTCTCTCTTTTATAGAGAGAATCACCCATCACTAACGCCTTTATGGCTACTTGTAACCGACGTCTTTATGTCTGTCGTTACACTTATCTAGTAACGAGTTTCAAATCCTTTCTTGATAAATAAACTAAATGGCTATTACAACCAGTAATCCTAATAAATAGTGACTTAAAAGAAGTTTGTCTAAAATCTTCAAACATACTATAAGGTGAAATACAAGTAAGAAATAACTAGGGACTCACTCACCCAATGAGAGGACTCTCAATCTCAAATGGGACAATCAAATAAGTTTCCCAAAGTATATTCAAGTAGGAAAAATATCAAAAGACCACCCACACTTCTTCACTAGCATTAATAGGGATGTAAATGGATTAGCAAGACACATCATTAGTCCAAGGGCACTTAAGTGTCCTTTGAATGCCCTGAAATCCCATGATAATTAATGCTTTGTCACCAAATTCCTCACACGACCATTTGATACAACTCTCCCTCATGGATTGTGAGCTTTGAGTTAGTGCTCTTTGCCAAACAATACATTGGTGCTTCTTTGTAACAACCAGAGCCAGAGGCATTCTGTAGATTTTCTTAAAGTTCCAGATGTCATATATATTAGCATGTTCTTTGACTTCCATACAATTATTTTTTGGATTGGATATGGGGATTGATAGAAAAGAGATTTCTTGATAGATTGAATGATTTACATTGACCCTAAATAGGGTTTATATAGATTTAATAAGATGGACTTTTATGGAAAGTAAATCAACCTAATCTAATCAAATCTACTATACCCTTGATTGATTCTAATCTAATATTGTGATGAGATACACTTGAATGATATAGTGTATCTACTCACCTTATTACAATACCCTTCTTTATTCTCTAATACTCCTCCTCAAACATATTGGGATTGAAAAATCTTCATGTGTTTGCTGCCAATAGAAATTCGCTTGACACCTTTTTATCTCCACTTGACATCTTAGATCTTTGTTTCATGCATACTTGTTTGTGTCGACCAATTGCTTGCTTGTTGATGGATGTGGCTTAATCAAAGGTGCCTCTAATGGGCCAACAGAAAGGCCTCCATGGACCTAAAAGAAATGCCTCAAATGTGCTTGAACAATAGTACTGCTAATGGGCCTGACTGGGCTCAATGGCCAAGAATCAGCCTCGATGGGCCTAAATTG
Source organism: Tetracentron sinense (assembly GCA_015143295.1). NCBI lineage: Eukaryota > Viridiplantae > Streptophyta > Magnoliopsida > Trochodendrales > Trochodendraceae > Tetracentron > Tetracentron sinense. The sequence continues at coordinate 53,555,209 of CM026553.1, forward strand.
GGTTTCCATAGACCGAAATTATTGGTCTGGACCAGAGAACATGCATCTATGGACTTGAATTGACCTCGTGGCCCTTTAAATATAGCCTCTGTGGGCTAATCAAGAGAGCATCCGGGCTTGAAAATGGGCCTTCATGGAAAAAAAATAGTGATATGTATGTGTATGAGATACACAATATCAAAATAAGGTCCGATCGACCCGCTCTGATACCATGTAGAGAAGCTGATTTACAGAATAATAGCTTAGATGCATTACAATGACCCATAGAGGGTCTAATTAAATAACCCAAAACTCTTTAACTTGGAAAGACAATATTAAAAATAATCATAATATACTAAAGATACTAAGTTAAGATTATCTATGAGATCATGTGTATCTCATAGATATTACATAATTATTTCCCTAACTTAATATTTCTCTAATGTGGCATGGCTGCTGTCCGTCAGGTCAACTTCTCTTAATTTCTTTTGTTATTTCAGTCATCCACTTTTATTTTTCTGCTCATCCATTCTCTAATAGGGATCCTATCTAAAATATGGCTTGAAGATCCTTTCATATACCACCTCAAAGGGGGTCTTTAGAGTAAGCTGACACATGAAATTATTGAAGGCAAACTATGCTCGAGGCAAGACCGAGTCCTATTGATGTGGATGGTACTCACTTGCTAGTCATCAAACCAAGTCGCCTTGATCGATGAACCACTTTAGTTTGGCCATCGGTTTAGGGTGACATGTAGAAAATTGGAGTTGGGTTCCTATAGGTTTCCACTAGACCTGTATTCGAGTCGAGCTTAGACAAGCTTGAGCTTAGTTTAATTGGACATGCTCTATTTCAACTTGAACTTGACTTGAGTTCTATTCAAGCTTGAAGGTTCATGAGGCTTAAACTTGGCTTGAAAAAGCTTGATCGAAACTTGATTCAAGCGGAGCAGAGTTTAGATTGGCTCAAGCTTGATTCAAAATTTAAGGTTATTTCAAACAACTTTACATGATTTTAATAAAATTGTTTATTATTAAATAGAATAAAAGAAACCACACAAAATTAATCTAATCATACACAAAATCAGATTTGTGGATAGTCCTTAATTCTAAAGTAGAGAATTCGTGTTAAGGCTTTTGCTTTTAACTTCTCAACTTTCTTTTATTACAAGTTAAAAAGTATTATTATACATTAATATCAATAACATCAGTATATTAGTAGGAGAAAAACTTCTATGCTCGATACACCCAACCGTTGGGATGTTCATCACTAAAGCAAGGAAAATCGAGTCGAATTGTTGTTTGAATGGCGTCACCCGTTCCAGGATAAGAATATATTCCTCCAGCCTCTTAAACTTGAAAGTGGTGACTTTGGGATCTATCATTTCTTTCACAGTTAGCATTGGCGGCAACTTGATCATACTTTGCATTGAGAGCGGATAATTTTGCGAAATTTCTTGAAGAACTTGTTCTTGTTGATCATATCTCTACATGAGATTTTTTATGTCACTCTCATGATTGATATCTTGGTCCCATCTGCCATGCATGATCAAATCGGGCTCCGATACCAAATGATACGTTCTTCAGCAATATGGGAAATATGATTATGTGAAGGAATAGAGAATGGTGGTTCAATTCGAGGAGAACCTACCTCTAGAATCTATCAAGAAAGATGGAAGTTTTTTGGAACAATACTCAATACCCTTACCTCCTTCTCAATAACCTAATAAAAACATAAGTTAAATAACTGACTCCATAAGTTAGTTTTAAGATCTAGATTTTAGGATAGATTTGATTTAAACTTGTTAGCTTTAGGTTAATCTTAAAATCCAATTTAGCTAATTTTAGATTAGTTGTATGTAGATTTAATTTCTGATTTCGGTTTAGTTTAGTTTAGTTTCTTAGGTAAACTTTAAAATCTAATTTAGCTAATTCACTTTAGGTTGATTTTTAGTAGGTTTTAAATCCTTATTCTAGCTAATCTTAAGTTAATGTTTAGTTAATTAAAAATCTAATTTTTAGGATAATTAATTTAGTTAATTAGGTTAACCTAGTTTACATAAGCCATGCTCCATACCCGCATGATTTAAAATTTCTTAGGACATGCTCCATACTTTTTGAATAAAAAATCCACTCGGAGGGAGTGGGGGGTTAGGCAAACCCCTACCTATTTATTAATATTAAAAAAAATTGGGTTGGGGGGAGGGGGGGGGAGACATAAAACCCAATTTATGGAAAGTAAATCAACCTAATCTAATCAAATCTATTATACCCTTGATTGATTCTAATCTAATATTGTGATGAGATACACTTGAATGATATAGTGTATCTACTCACCTTATTACAATACCCTTCTTTATTCTCTAATACTACCCCTCAAACATTTTGGGATTGAAAAATCTTCATGTGTTTGCCGCCAATAGAAATTCGCTTGACACCTTTTTATCTCCACTTGACATCTTTGATCTTTGTTTCATGCATACTTGTTTGTATCGACCAATTGCTTGCTTGTTGATGGATGTGGCTTAATCAAAGGGGCCTCTAATGGGCCAACAGAAAGGCCTCTATGGACCTAAAGTAAATGCCTCAAATGGGCTTGAACAAAAGTACTGCTAATGGGCTGACTGGGCTCAATGGCCAAGAATCAGCTTTGATGGGCCTAAATTGGGTTTCAATAGACCGAAATTATTTGTTTGAACCAGAGAACATGCATCTATGGACTTGAATTGACCTCGTGGCCCTTTAAATATAGCCTCTATGGGCTAATCAAGAGAGCCTCCGGGCTTGAAAATGGGTCTTCATGGAAAAAAAATAGTGATATGTATGTGTATGAGATACACAATATCATAATAAGGTCGGATGAACCCGCTCTGATACCATGTAGAGAAACTGATTTACGGAATAATAGCTTAGATGCATTACAATGACCCATAGAGGGTCTAATTAAATAACCCAAAACTCTTTAACTTGGAAAGACAATATTAAAAATAATCATAATATACTAAAGATACTAAGTTAAGATTATCTACGAGATCATGTGTATCTCATAGATATTACATAATTATTTCCCTAACTAAATATTTCTCTAATGTGGCATGGCTGTTGTCCGTCAGGTCAACTTCTCTTAATTTCTTTTGTTATTTCAGTCATCCACTTTTATTTTTCTGCTCATCCATTCTCTAATAGGGATCCTATCTAAAATATGGCTTGAAGATCCTTTCATATACCACCTCAAAGGGGGTCTTTAGAGTAAGCTGACACATGAAATTATTGAAGGCAAACTATGCTTGAGGCAAGACCGAGTCCTATTGATGTGGATGGTACTCACTTGCTAGACATCAAACCAAGTCGCCTTGATCGATGAACCACTTCAGTTTGGCCATCGGTTTGGGGTGACATGTAGAAAATTGGAGTTGGGTTCCTATAAGTTTCCACTAGACCTGTATTCGAGTCGAGCTTAGACAAGCTTGAGCTTAGTTTAATTGGACATGCTCGAGTTCAACTTGAACTTGACTTGAGCTCTATTCAAGCTTGAAGGTTCATGAGGCTTAAACTTGGCTTGAAAAAGCTTGATCGAAACTTGATTCAAGCAGAGCAGAGTTTAGATTGGCTCAAGCTTGATTCAAAATTTAAGGTTATTTCAAACAACTTTACATGATTTTGATAAAATTGTTTATTATTAGATAGAATAAAAGAAACCACACAAAATTAATCTAATCATACACAAAATCAGATTTGTGGATAGTCCTTAATTCTAAAGTAGAGAGTTCATGTTAAGGCTTTTGCTTTTAACTTCTCAACTTTCTTTTATTACAACTTAAAAAGTATTATTATACATTAATATCAATAACTTCAGTATATTGGTCGGAGAAAAACTTCTATGCTCGATACACCCAACTGTTGGGATTTTCATCACTAAAGCAAGGAAAATCGAGTCGAATTGTTGTTTGAATGGCGTCACCCATTCCAGGATAAGAATATATTTCTCCAGCCTCTTGAACTTGAAAGTGGTGACTTTGGGATCTATCATTTCTTTCACGGTAGCCTTGGCGGCAACTTGATCATACTTTGCCTTGAGAGTGGATAATTTTGCAAAATTTCTTGAAGAACTTGTTCTTGTTGATCATATCTCTACATGAGATTTTTTATGTCACTCTCATGTTTGATATCTTGGTCCCATTTGCATGCATGATCAAATCGGGCTCCGATACCAAATGATACGTTCTTCAGCAATAAGAGAAAAATGATTATGAGAAGGAATAGAGAATGGTGGTTCAACTCGAGGAGAACCTACCTCCAGAATCTATCAAGAAAGATGGAAGTTTTTTGGAACAATACTCAATACCTTACCTCCTTCTCATTAACCTAATAAAAACATAAGTTAAATAACTGACTCCATAAGTTAGTTTTAAGATCTAGATTTTAGGATAGATTTGATTTAAACTTGTTAGCTTTAGGTTAATCTTAAAATCCAATTTAGCTAATTTTAGATTAGTTGTATGTAGATTTAATTTCTGATTTCGGTTTAGTTTAGTTTAGTTTCTTAGGTTAACTTTAAAATCTAATTTAGCTAATTCACTTTAGGTTGATTTTTAGTAGGTTTTAAATCTTTATTCTAGCTAATCTTAAGTTAATGTTTAGTTAATTAAAAATCTAATTTTTAGGGTAATTAATTTAGTTAATTAGGTTAACCTAGTTTACATAAGCCATGCTCCATACCCGCACAAGCTAAAAATTCTTAGGCCATGCTCCATACTTTTTGAATAAAAAATCCACTCACAGGGTGTGGGGGGTTAGGCAAACCCCTACCCATTTATTAATATTTAAAAAAATTGGGTGGGGTGGGGTGGGGTGGGGACATAAAACCCTGCCCCTAAAAACAAAAGGCCAACAAAACCAGAATAAACAGACTAGACCTTGACCATTCTAATATTACCTAATCCCCATTTCACCAAGAGAATTAAGGATTTAATCTTAACTGGAACATTTCTATAAGAAGAAAAGTAATTAGAATCCATCAAATCCCATCCAATGCTAGCCAATCTTTCAGCTACAAAATTTGATTATCGATAAACATGCTGAAAAGTGAAGCTAACTTGATTGAAGAGTTTAATCTTTTTTATCCCAATACCAAATCTTCCATGAGAAAGAGCTTGACCCATTCCACATATCAACCAGAATTTTAGAATCAGATTCAGTATCCAGATTGAGGATACCAAGGTTCTTGCAAAACAATAAACCATCCAGAAGGGCTCGAGATTCAGCTATGTTATTACTACATATGCCATAATAAGAATAAAAACAGGCCACTAAATCTCCATTTTGATCTCTAATAACACCACCTCCACCAGAAATACCCGGGTTTCCCCTGGAAGCACCATCCAGATTTAATTTCATTCTACCCCTTGGGGGGCAAAGCCACTTAACAAGCAATTCCCGAGATTGATTAGGGGAATTCTGACTCTTACCAAAGATGGGAGATAAGTCCAACGTATTCCGACAGTAGAAGGATCCAATATCCGAAATCCTTTTATTGATACTATCCAACAAATTTTTATGAGCTCTCGACTTAGAATCATAGTTCTGGAATTGCCATTATAGAAAATCAGAGTATCATCGATAAAAAGAAGGTGAGAAACCGGGAAGCCATTTTTCCCAACATTATAAGAATAGGATGAACAGTCAAGACTTTTTCTAACCTCTACTAAGAACCTCTTCAGCCAAAATGAAAAGGGCAGCAGAAAGAGGGTCTCCGTGCCTTAAACCTCTCAAACTTTAGAAGAAACCATGCCAGGAGCCATTAATAATAATAGAGAAGCATTGATTCTGCTGAATTTGTTTGATGAAACCTTCACAAAACCCGAACTTCTTTAAAACTGCAAAAATAAAATATCATTCCATGTGATCATAGGCCATGCTCAATACTCGTACGAGCTTAAACTACTTCGGACACACTCCAAACTTGCATGAGCCTAAACTGCTAACCCATTCTAAAAATATCAAAAAACAAATCAGAAAATCTCATAAAATAATCATAGTAAGCTTGTTTGTCCCTCTTGCTCCATGCACGAACCTAAACTGTTAAATAATTCAAAAATACCCAAAACATCATAAAATCCAAAATCCAAAAAGTTGAAATCAAACCCGATCGAGTTAGCACGTACTCATACAACATTGGCTTGATCTCACCGAGTTGAGTATTTAGGCAGTCCTAACAGGTCTAGAACCCTAGGTTAGAATTTCTTTTCTCTTTTCTACATTCTTTATATGTCATTTGGTTTTCTATATTAACGTGACTACATTTTTCCAAACATGACTAGCTTTAATTTTAGCATAATCTAATGCACATATTATTTCCCCTTTACTTTCCTTCAATTTGGATTAGACTTAAGTAGTAGGTTATTGTCCATTGGAAGAAGGTTTAGCAGTGCCTAGTACCTTCCTCTAAATCTAACCAAATCTCTTACCCTAATCTCTAAATAGACCATGCCCATAAGGATCCTATTTTCTGTTCAAACCAAATAGGTGGCGACTTTGTACTTGGGTTATTTGACGTCATTCTGTTTTATGGGATACTCTTCTCTAATTCTTAAAGGCGGTAAATTTCTCAGTCCACATACGGGATTTAACCAAAAAATGAACTAAATAGGTATTGAATTGCAACTTAACTGTAAAACCCATGAATGCGAGTCATTAATGATTTTGTTATAAAAATGAATATTGAGAAGAAAAGAGGATTAGTATTAGAATTCAACTTGGATAGTTGAAGTAGAAATTTCATGTGACTAATTTGTAACTTTTAAAATTTTAACAATTAAACCTATTATGGGTTATGGAACAAGATGTTACACAATTTTTTTTTGACATGGGAACGCTAATACCACGAAAAACTTAGTCGTTTTAGAGTGTAAAAACAACTCAAACTAAGCAAGGTGGACTCCTCAACACCCAAATTCAGAAAGTTATCTCTCAAGAGAATAACTAAACTAAAAATAAGCTAAGAACTTATAATATCATATATCAATTCAAAGACAGCTACTTCTCGTTTCATTTCTTAAGGATATATAGAGAACAAGATCCCACATGGAAAACTACTACAAAATCTACTATCATGTGGAAACATCAAACTCATTAAATAACCACACTCACTACAACTAATATATGGGAAAACAATATCACTTTCTATAACTAATTAAACACTAAGTAACATTAATGTGAAGGTCGAAAGTCCTTAACTTGTTGAATGAGTATATGGATTGATTAAATGGATAGTTAGAGCATGGGTAATAGGTCATGGACAAATGGATCATGAGTCTTGATATCATACTTCTCACTCCCACATAACATAATATATCTCAAAATGTAGGCTTTCAAATCTTGGGCTGCATCAAAAATGGAGGGGAAGGTGAATATTTCTCACAGTCAATACAAGTCATCATTGATATACAAAGGAACTACTTAAAGACCGGAGCCCTCCATAATTTGGGTTTTGCAACACGAATTATGTTCAATCAAGGGGGATTCATCTTTGTACTTAATCTAATGATCTATTAAACACATATTTGGAAATTTTGAGGCCATGAAAAGATGACGAAAGCTATATAGGATTGAGATAATAAGCTGCATGTTGCTTCTTGGAAGTTTTTAAATTACTTTTCAATCGATAAACAATGCCTTGTCCTCCAAGCCTTATTACAAACTATTCTTTCTTTAATTTTATAATGTAAAATGGTATTATTTAAATAAAACCATAATAATAATAATAATAATAAGGAATATTATTATTATAACATGAATAGAATAAGGAAAAAAAATTATGCACCACTCCCCAAACTCTTTTATGGATGGGCCTCCATTTTTCCCAGGCCTTCCTTTCTTTTTCTTTCATTACACTTTAATCTAATTCTCGCTCATCTCGGGAATCTCCATTGCAACTAACACTATAGCTCCAACTGAATCCATTGGCTGCTGCTAATTTCTTCCATTGATCTTTGTTATCGGAAGGTTGTATTGTGAACCCTATGTTGATCGATTGCATTCCAACTATTATTAATGATGATGAGAATGAAGATCTTTGTCGCCTTCCAAATTATGACAAAATCAAAAGTATTATTTTCAGTATGTCGAATTCTGGAGCTCCTAGTCCGGATGGTTTTACAGGCCTTTTTTTTAAAGCAATGTTGGAACATAATAAAAAAGGATATGATCTTAGTTAGTCAATTTTTCTTCAAAGAAAAATTTCTTCCTCGTGGTATTAACTCTATGCTAATTTGCCTTATTCCTAAAGTGGAAGTGCTTTATTCTTTCAATGAATTTCGGCCTATTAGTCTTTGCAACATTTTTTATAAGGTGATCACTAAAATCATTCTTTGCAGACTGGGTCTTTTGCTGCCCAAGCTTATACCTGAAGAACAATCGGCGTTCGTCAAAGGCCATAACATTGTGGATAATACATCCATAGCCCAAGATCTAGTTTCGAGTATTAATAAAAATACTCAGGAGGGGGGGGATATCATCTTCAAATTGGATATGGCAAAAGCTTATGATAGGATGGAATGAGATTTCTTGATATCTATATTGGAAATTTTTGGTTTCAGTCCCGGGTTCATTCATCTTATTACAGGTTGCATCATTTCACATTTTTCTTCTCAATCATTTCGAATGGAGAGCTTAATGGGTTTTTTCAATCGTCTTGTGGGTTAAGGCAAGGTGATCATTTATCTTTGGCTCTCATCATCCAAGTATTACTCCTTGATCTTTTCCTTTCAATTATTTGGGGATTCTATTATATTATGGGAGAATGAAGTCAGAATATTTTGATTTCATAATCACTAAAATCCGGAGGAAGATTGAGGGTTGGAAAGGGAAATTTCTTTCTTCAGGAGGCAAGTTAATTTTGATTAGACATGTTTTATCATCCATGCCTATTTTTGCTATTATGGGCACATCTACTCCAAAAAGTGTGATAAGAAGAATAGAAAGTATTATTGCTGCATTTTTTTGGAATGATAGTGATGGTAATCAACGCAACCACTGGGTGGCTTGGTCCAAAATTTCAAGACCGTGGGAGGAAGGTGGCCTTGGGATCAGGAAGTTATCAGATGTGGCTACAACGTTTAGAATTAAAATGGCTTGGAAGCCCATCTTGGAAAAAGGCTTATGGAGCATTTATTTTAGAAGTAAATACCTTTAGAATAACCACCCTTGGATGGCAGACTCTTTTTCTAGGGGGTCCCGCTTTAGAGAGATATTGCTACTTGGATTAAACCATTTGTGGAAAGATGCAAATCTCTTATAGGGAATGGTGAATCTACTGATTTTTGGTTTGATAATTGGTGCAAGAACAAGCCTTTAATTGATTATGCAGTGAGATGTCCGGTCTACTGCCCAAAAATTAGCAATATGATTACCAATGAGAGTTGGGATCTTGAAAACATTTCTGCAGACCTATCGCCGGATGATCAAGAGGATAACAAAATTTTGAATAATGTTTTATCTGAATCTAGTGACAAGATTGTCTGGACTTTGGAAAGCTTGGGTAAATTCTCTATCAAATCAAGATGGAACAATATTCGGGATCACCACTTTAATCCCCCTTGGGCTGATGCTATTTGGGATAGTTCTATACCGTTGAAAATATGTATATTTCAATGGAAAATATTTTATAATGCTATCCCGGTGGATGAGAGCATTCAAAACAAGATGATTTCTCTTGCTAGCAAATGTGAGTGTTGTAGAGATCCTTCAACCGAATCTTTTTCTCATTTGTTGTATCATAGCAAGATTGGAAATAACTTATGGAATGAGGTGAGTTTGATACTTCATATTCCTATTTTCGGTCAAGATTCTATTCAAACCTGGATGATGAGATTTTTTAATAGAAGCAGTAGAGGAGTTAAGGGTATTTTACTTAGGATTCTCCCAAGATTGATTTGTTGGGAGGTCTGGTTATTCAGGAATGCCATCAGGTTTAATAATAAATACAGGTCCAGGCAAGTTGTTAGCAACAGAATTATGGAATGGATTAATCATGCAGCTCAATTTTGGTCTCTTAAGGGGAGGCCCTCTAAGAGATAGGAAGAGCTATGTAGTTTCTTTCGGATTTACACTTTAGTTCCTAATATTATAAAGCCTATTATTTGCAAATGGATTGCTCCATCTCCGGGCTGGTTTAAATTAAATACAGACAGGGCGTCCAAGGATAATTCCAGAATTAGTGGAGGGGGGTGTTGGACATTATGCCCTAAAAATTCATTTCGATTGTAAGATTCTTATTGATTAGATTAATAAAGACATCTTCTTTATCTATTGTGAATTCATTATGGGTAATTGACCAAGATCATGAGATGATCTATACGATATGAGATATCGAACAAGGTCCCAAGGATATATTGTAGGAAAGCTATGTGATTGGTTATGGATTGACACAGGTAGATATAGCTTTTCAGTTCCTTATACCTTATTGAGTCATATCTATGGGGGTGAAGCTGGGCACTTCACTTATATGGCCGCCACAATGCTTAGATGTTCTCAATGGTTGAGATGTAGTTTTATCTCGAGCTATTATAGTGATGACTACACATTGGCATATGGATGCCTAAATGTATATTGACTAATTGCATTCAATGAGAGATCTCTTGCATAAGCATACTATCAGATAGTTGGTCTCTCATTCATATTAAACAATTTCAATGATCCTTAGATCTGATGAGTTCATTTATAACTAAGCAATGATCTGGTTGTTTTGATTTCACCTAAATACTTTTTACCTGAGGGACTACGATACGATGACAGTTGGATAATAAAAAAGCTGTTCGAGTCATGATGAATTTCAAACAATAAATCAATACTCATTAAATTGATAGATTATCCAAGTTCCGGGTAAGACAGTACATTAAGTTTAAAGCCTGCGAAGGTGATTTTAAAATCGAATATGTTTGATATATATTTTTAATAAAATATATTATACTTAACAAAAGAGTTTTTCAAAATGTTTTAAACATGAGAAATAGTTTCTCGGGGCATAATCAAATGTCTTGGAAACCCGGATGATGTACAATAGGCTATGGGTTAGATAGTATATTAATCTCGAAAGATTATTAAGGATAATGTTATTGGAAGGATCAATCGAATTCAATAGTTCATGGGGCGGGATCCTTTATTGGTTTATGTTCTTACATTGGGATTCAATTGCAACATGGATATCTCATGTCACTTGCAATTCTGGTGTCCTTGCTATTACAGGGTCAATGGGATAACACCGGGTAAGCCAGGGTTAGAATGTCCCAGAACAATCAATAGAGGTGCTCATAAAGAAATACAAGCTCGCAATAAATAGATTAAATGTTAATCTATAATTAAATAGATTAAATGTTAATCTAATTTAAAGGGTAATAATAATTATTTAATCAACCAAATATAAGGGAATATGGGTTTGACCCAAATTCATAAAACTCATATTAAGATGGACCTTATAGGTGGGCTCAAGCCCATGGGATAGTCTCCCTTAAAATGGCGCCTACTATTCCCTATTTTATGGGATTTTTGGTTAGTAGATAATTGTTAATTAATTATACCTTATCTAATGAGATTAGATACTTTACTTGGAAGTGAAGAAACAAAAGAGATATGGATTAAACCTTATCCCTAACCCTACAAAGTGGCTCACGCCCCCCTTCTTGCTCACGCCCTCTTCTTGGAGAATCTAGATTGTCTAGATTTTATATCTCTATTATTTAGGGAGTTGGTTATATCCCTTTAATTAGGGAGTTGGTTATATTCCTTTAATTAAGGAGTCCTTTTAGGAAAATGAATCATAGAATAGAAGGTTTGTTATAACTAACTTATTATGGATAAACTAGGAGTCTATTAATGATAAAAGTTAATATTAATTAGAAACTCTAAGAAATAAGCATCATTATAGGATAATGATCAAGATGTGGATAAGATCCACATCTATATATAACTCCAACCCAAAACCGTTGGGAGTGGTTGGTTCAAGATTATTGAACTCCAAGCCAAAACCATGGGAGAGAAGAGGATATTTATTATTTCAATCCTCAAGGGATTTTCGTGGGAAAGGGAGATCACCCCAAAAGGGATTTTTTTGAGATTCAAGGAAGATCCTAAAAAGATTTTAGTGAGCTAGGGTTTGGAACCCTAAAGATTTTTGTGAGCTAGAGAGTCTAATCCATAATCTCCTTCATCTCTTTGTTCTTCACAAAGCCAAGGAAAGATTCGAAAGCTTCGCGGAGATAGCGAAGAGCGAGGATCGAGCTTGGAGCATTTCTTCGAGAAATCTCTACGAAGAGTTTTGAAGTTTTATTGTTTTTGTGTTTCACCAGTGTACATCATTTACCGAAGTAATATTCTTCTATCATGTAGTTAATATTAGATGTTTTCTATGGTGTAAAGATCTTCGGGATCCAGTTTTCCGCATATTTTTTTATCTGGATTCCTTTCAGGGGGTATTATTCGTGTGGGTTATGGAAATTTTTAATTGGCTTTCTAAGAGTACTATGGGATTGGGTCGAACAATTTGGCAGAAATCAGAGCAATTCATGATGAGTGTGCTTTATGCGACAAATGGGGTATTCAGAACATCAAGGTTGAAAGTGATTCTAAAATCATGGTCGATGTGATTAATGGTAAGGTGGATACTCCTTGGAGGGTATGGAAATGGAGAAAGGAAATCATCTGATTACAGGTTAAATGTAATATGTTCTTCGAGCATGTTTATAGAGAAAATAATCAGTGTGTGGATTATTTGGCTAATGAGGCATGCAACACTTCTAGGAGTAAAATCTACAGGGGCTCAAATGACATTCTGGTTCATCTGAAAGGGGATTATCAGGGTCGATAAATTAGGTATGCCTAGTATTAGATGTTGATCTTAAGGGGTTAAGTTTTATGTTCCCCCCTTGTAATTGGTTCCTTTTTTATTTAATAAACCGATAGGGGTTTGCCAAATCCCCTCCCCCACTAGGAGGTGTTTCTTTAAAATAAAATAAAAAAGATGATCAGACCTTAGTTTCCTCGGGCCAAAGTTTTGAATTAGGATTTTTTTTTTTTTTTATAACCGTGGATACCCTAAGCCTTGAAAGCTCAAACTAATCCCACGGGCTACATAGGGAATACCCACCCATGCAACCGTTAGTGAGGAGAGCCAGGAATCGAACTCGAGACCTCCGGGTTTACGGTTCGTCCAAGTGACCATTGGGCTACACCCTCGTGGGTTGAATTAGGCTTTTTCACTCCCTACAGCTCGAGTAAGAGGTACTTAGGAATATGGTACAAGATTTCTCCATCTGCAGTCTTATGGGTAGCAAACAGACCCAACGACAGAATCATCCGGAGTCCTAACTATTCAAGGAGGAAAAATAGCATAGCTGAATGGACAAATAAAGTGAAGCAAACTTAATCTAAACTAAGGAAAAGACTTATCACTGAGTCTGAAAAATTACAAAATTAATCTAGAAGGTAAGGTAGGTTTCAGAGGGTATGAATCCAAGAGCGGGGCTCTGGAGGTAAGAAAACAAGGAGGCTGCCCTTTAATTGGCGACACTGTAGTCTGAATCTACTACTGCACAGCTGGATAGACTAGAATGCAATACCGAACTATAAATTAGTCTCTACTTTTTCAAATATGTTTAAAATTTAGAGCAGAATAACATATAAGGAAATGAGATCTTTATATTATAAGGGAATTGTAACTGGCGCTAAAAGTAAATTTTGGATATGACTAGTGGTATCCTATTCTGACTTTAGAAATAAAATTTGATCCTAGAATTGGATTCAGATGACTAAATTTACTTGAGATTAAAATTTTAAAAAAAAGTATCAGAGTTGATCATACCATATGAAGTTGTATACAAGTATCAATGCAGATCAACGGTGGATGAGATTCAAATGAGAAATCAACCTAGCCAAAATTGATTTTTGACTTAAATCTGCTGGTTCCGAAGCCTATTTCAAGAGCCTGTCATTTCTAGTCTGCCATCCAAAAGAAATTTTAAGGAGAAAGCATGCCTATAATGTATAAACTATATTAAATTGTACTATGTTGATACAAGTATCAATGCAGATCAACGGTGGATGAGATTCAAATGAGAAATCAACCTAGCCAAAATTGATTTTTGACTTAAATCTGCTGGTTCAGAAGCCTATTTCAAGAGCCTGTCATTTCTAGTCTGCCATCCAAAAGAAATTTTAAGGAGAAAGCATGCCTATAATGCATAAACTATATTAAATTGAATCTAAATTGTACTATGTATGAAATTAACAATCAATATAAAACACATCGAAACTTATCCATTCATAAAATATGAATACATATGTTTACATTCAATGTTCACCAACTTTTCATAGCAATTCTCCGGAAGAAGAAAATTAAAAAAAATCTAGAAAGAAACTAGAGATAAATTATATAATAAGCAAAATAAAATAAAAAGTGAGAAAGCTTTTGATTAACCTTTTTTTTTTGGTTGGTCCGAATCATTTATCTACCTAGGTCAGGGGTTAGGAGGTAAGTAGGGTTAGCACTCATGGTGGGCGTCAACAGCCACACCAAAGACTCGAACACGAGTCACAGCTCCCCAAACGGAGATACACTACCACTTGGACAAGCCCATGGTGTGTAAGCTTTTGATTCACATGATAATGCTTTTTATGATCCTAAGGCCGCTATAGACAGAAGGTAGAGAGATCTTAATCACTCCAAAAGCTCCTTCATGCAAGTTGTAAAAGAAAGAGAGTAGAGATTTCTTAAAAGTTCCCCACTAATCTAATTTTAAGTATAAAAATTTTGATCCTTAATTTGGTTTTAAAGGGGTGCTTTTATATAGCTAAAAGGGGATCAAAGAAGAGTTATAACCGAACAAAACGAATTTGAACAAAAAAAAAGAGGGAGTCCCACCATTTGGGGCCCTTATTTGGTGTTTCAAATTTTAGATGAGATTAATCCCGTTTTGTGTTTTCTACTTGAATTTGACAATTTTTAACAATTTGTAAATAAAATATTTAGTGGTCTTTAAGGCAAAACTCTCATTTTAAGAGTTTATAGTTTATCCACACTTCTCTAGTGAACACATGTCACTCTCTTATTGGCTTGTTATCAATTACATTTATTTAAGGATACTTAGAGGTAGAAAAGTCATAGATTTTTACCAAACTGATTATTTTGATCGATATAAGGCAAAATTTCATAACTTCCCTTTTGAGAGAGGTAAAGGGTATTTTGATAATTTGTCAGCCAGGAGTATTTTAGACATCTTAAAAAAAAAAGTTTAGGGTTCCTTTTAGAAAACTCTCTACTGGGTGCAAAAAATAGGATGCTTACAATTGCAATTCTTTTTTTCAATAAAAGCCATCGATTGTTTGACACATCTGCCCTGTGTCTTGAATCAAGGACCAAATTCTCCACGGGCTTGGAGTGTTTCCACGGGCTTGGAGTGTTTCTGCGTGCTCCATCTATTATGGTGGTTGAGTCTCCTTTGATTAAGATATCTTGGACACTAAATTCAAGTCCTAGCCATGGCACCAAGCATTCCACTTCCCGTTATGTTTGCTTGACCGAGAGGTAAGTTCCTTATAACTTCCTCCTGCTGCCTCAAATTTGAACGAACTAAGTGGGTCGGGCGAGTACCATTTGATCACCTTCTAATGTTTCTTGCTTCTCAAATTACTCTCCTGATCTGTTTTTCAATAACAGATTTAAGGGTAAGTTTCCTTGTCATAAGAACATTTTAATTTCTACTAGTCCAAATCTGCCATGAAAGGAAAAATATCTTCTGAATCGGGTTCTCAGTTTTTTTGCTTGTCGGCTAGTTTTGGGAGTCTCTTATCCCGTTTGGTCATTCCACTAGCATGTTCATATTCTCAGTCAAGGGCTTGTGCCTTTGAACCATCCTCCAAATTTGATCAAGAGGCCCCACTCAACACACCATAATATTAACCAACAAATATGAAATTACAGTAACAGGTCAGCACCCGTCTTCTGTAGCGTGTGTTCATATTGTAATCAGCAAGCAACTTTTTGCTTTTCAATGAAATAGAGACATTGTTTTCAACTTTCATATTGAGTATCGTATCACTGGTTGAGAATAATCCAACTCTTTTATATTGAATGATCAATTTGCTAGAGTCAAAGGAATTTGAGTGGGTTAAAATTAGATGATTGTTGTAAATTTTCAACCCATGATGAATGCACTATACAACTACATTTGCTGGAATCATTGGACTCTGAGTCAGTTAAAATTAGATGATTGTTGTAAATTTTCTGTCCTTGATGGATGTATTGCACCACTACATTTAAAGAGTTATTTTTTGTTCATACCTTTTGATTTCCTTTTATATATTTCACCCAATAATGTGACTATAAATTCTTTTTTCTTTTTATCGAAATTGTGATTGTCATTTATAGCTATATTGTATAATGACATAGTGAATAATCTCTGCTTCACTTCATTACCTCAAGATCGTAAAATGGTTTGAAACATGTTGGATAGAACCTTTTGCCGTCATGACCGGCTGAGGTCAAGTCATATTACTTCTCTTTAAGCATATAGAATGTACACATTTCATAGGAAGCCCTGAGACTATTAAATGACAGTTATGGGGATGACATGAAATGGACGGAGGATGGCCCCATCATGTGTATTGGGATCAATTCTATCGTTGGCTGCTTTAATTTCCGTTATATAGTTGGGGAATGCTAACCCACTTTACTCTTATTGCACTCTCCATTTTTCCATGGACTAGTGCATCATTTATAGGTTAGTATTTACTATTGAGGTTCATTTCCTCTTCTTATTTGTCATTGTTGTGTTTTGCTTTATGTGAATGCACTTTCACATATTTTTACTTTCTTACTAAAGGTGGTGTATACATGTTTTTGATGTTACATTTTGATATTTTTCTTTTTTATTAAAATTTGAAATATACTGCTTTTCAATTCAATCCTTAAGTTTTGATTGACCTAAGGCACCACGTCTTAAATACTCACCATTTCCAAACCAAAGACACCACCTCATTGGTAGATGCCCCCCCTCCTAAATACTCACCAATTGTGGGGAGTATTTAAGTGCGGGGGGGCATCCACCAATGAGGTGGTGCCTTAGGTTTGAAAATGGATTTCATGGGTAATTAATAGACTGACATATATGTCCCTATATTAATATTATTTACAAAAATTCCTTGAAAACAAGACGTGCATTTTCCAAATCTGCGGTTCATAGTTAAAAGGGAATACCTGGGAAATGGATTTTAAAATCCAAGGCTGGACCTCATTGGTCATGCTCCCTATCACTGCTCTAGTTAAAACTCTAAACTCTATAAACATTAATGTGGGATAGTAGGGAAATTCAGAGGTCTTCTTAGTATGCTCTTCAATAGAGTTTGTGAATTTTGGCCAAAACACACCTCAATTAGTTTCCCAGTAATTAAAAAGAAAAATAAAATTCCTAGAAAGAGGGACCAAGTATGCCACCTCCTTCTAATGCGAGGCAAACCTTCACCTTCTAGCAAGATCCAGGGGAGGAGCAGGAGCGGGGAAAATTTTGGATACAGTGCCACCCAAATTGAGGACGGTCTGGCTTCACTCACAAAGCCTTTAGGATGTAGTTGTGGACTATGTGAGAAGTTTGGCCCATTCAAAATTTTGTTTTTTTTTTTTACGTTTATATTAATATAAGAAATTTTAAAATATAATTGATTTTATTTATATAAAGGCTCTCCTAAAAGGGAAGGAGATACTTGTTTTTCTGGACGTTTATGACCATGACGGACTCATTACTAAATTTTTTTTAAAAAAAATTTGGGCTATGTCCCAGACCTGTAAAATTTTATTTGATAATTGTACTTCGGGCCCAAGGAAAAAGTCCTTGCTGTGCTCCCACTCCCAACTAGGCAAAAAGATGCCTCGATCCCAAGGCCAACCTAATTTATAGTCGATGCACCTAATTGTAACAAATATGACATTCTTAGGCACAAAAAAAGGCCATTAATCGCCTCATTTTATATACACATGCATACTGTATAGAAAGAGATAGAATAGATGATATGTGCTTCACGCGACAAGCTTGCCTTGTAAAATCAGGCAATTCAATTAGTCGCCGTTATTGACCATTTTGTTCAGCTTGGAAGATCAGCATTTTAGGAAATCTTTCGTTTCCCTTTTGTCTTCTTTTTAATTCATTAATTCCCTCTTAGGTCGTCTAAGAATTCAGCTCAAAACAAAATATTGGATTTTTTTATTTTTTGTTGAGAAATTGAGATATGGTAATGGAGGACCTTCCTTTCCTTTAGTTTTGGTCCTTTGAGAATTTGAGATATGTTAATGGAGGACCTTCCTTTCCTCTTCTTTTGGTACACTTTAATCTCAATCTCATTTTTCACAGAGATCTCCATTGCAGCTGACACCATAACTCCAACACAATTCATCACCATCAGTGATGGTCAGACCTTAGTTTCCTCTGCCCAAACCTTTGAGTTAGGCTTCTTCAGTCCAGGCAATTCCAAGAACAGCTACATAGGAATATGGTACAAGAACTCCCCATCTGCAGTCCTATGGGTGGCAAACAGAGAAAACCCAATTACAGATTCATCCGGAGTGTTAACCATCGGCAAGGATGGAAATCTTGTTCTTCTCAACCAAGCACAGATCAGTATCTGGTCTTCAAATTTGTCAAAAGTAGCAGAAAATTCAGTTGCTCAACTCTTGGAGTCTGGATATCTTGTTCTTCGAGACAAAAGCGGTAGTAGTTCGAAAAGCTATCAATGGCAGAGCTTTGATTACCCATCTGATACCCAGTTTCCAGGCATGAAGATGGGATGGAACCTTAAAACTGGTCTAAACAGGTATCTGACATCATGGAAAAATGCCGATGACCCGTCTCCCGGGCACTTCTCTTACAGAATTGATAATCTCGGATTACCTCAACTAGTCCTTCGCGAGGGATCATCCAAGCTGTTCCGAAGCGGGCCATGGAATGGACTTCGATTCAGTGGTGTTCGTGTTCCTTTTTCGGCCAACTCAACCTTCAATACCTTTCTCTTCGTCTATAATACAGAAGAGCTATATTACACATACGAGCACAAGAACTCTATTATTACGAGGTTTACATTGAATCAATCTAGTTTGCTTCGACGCCTCATATGGAATGAAGGGAGTTCTGAGTGGACTGTTATCTATACGTTGCAGAACGACCTATGTGACAGTTATGGCCGTTGTGGTGCTAACGGTATTTGTAAAATGAATGATTCTCTGATGTGCAAGTGTTTGGTGGGGTTCATTCCAAAATCTCCACTAGAGTGGGATGTGCTAAATTCATCAAGCGTATGCATGAGGAGAGTGCCGCTTGATTGCGAGAAGGGAGAGGGATTTATAAAGATTGGAGGGGTGAAATTGCCAGATTTATTGCAGTTTTGGCTGAACAAGAATATGAGCCTTAAGGAATGCAAGGTGGAGTGCTTGAAGAACTGTTCTTGTACTGCTTATGCCAATTCAGATATCAGGGGAGGAGGGAGTTGCTGTTTGCTCTGGTTTGGGGATCTGATTGATATTAGAGAGTTCAGTGAAGGGGATAGCATACAAGATATCTATATACGGATGGCTGCATCGGAACCAGGTATGAATATTATGTTTGTGATTTTGGATCACTGCTCTAATTTTAATTTTCTGAAAAGGCTTCAATTCAAATTATTAGAATTCATGCAAATAAAAAGGCTTTGGTTTCTGGTCTATTCAAGGGCTAGCTGCACCGACACTTGGTTCATCAGAAACAAAGTTTGAATTGTAAATTTAAAAAAAATTGCCTCTCAAACAAAATGTTTTACTTCCTTATTGTTGTTGGTGCTAGCTTTAACTGATGATCCAAATAAGAAGAAGAAGCAAGTGGTGGTGATAATTGTTGTAACAATATCAATTGTTTTGGGGATGTTTATCTTTGGCTCGATCATCTGGTGTCTTATTTGGAAGAAGAGGACTCGGGAAAGAGGTAAACACACTCATCTTCCCATTGCTGACTTTCTGATGCACAAGTACACATGGGTTTACCAGCTTGCCTATAGGAAGCAAAAAAAAATATTATAAAATTGAAGATCCAGAATACTGTCATCTTTGGATAGTTAACCCAATTATTTTTATTTTTGGGGTAGGGGTTCACTTAGGTAGCTAACTGAATGATTATAGTTTTGCATCTGAACTGTTAGACGTCTATTCCTATTATACAAATTAGTTATGTACTCATAGATAGGGATACTATAGTGTAATTTCTCTACTCTTACTATAGTTCATTTACGGTCATTTTCTTGTTTAATAGGTCAGGAAAGGAAGAAGGAAGATCTAGACTTACCTTTAGTTGATTTGGTTACCATAACAGCTGCTACTAACAATTTTTCTTATGCAAGTAAGATTGGAGAGGGTGGTTTCGGTCCTGTTTACAAGGTAACATTGCACTCTATTAACAGAGTGTATAGTGAAAATCAATGTATTACATTATCCTGAAGGCACTATATGATAATGTGCAGGGTGTGCTAGAAACCGGACAAGAAATAGCGGTGAAGAGGCTCTCAAAGAGTTCGGGACAAGGCATTGAAGAGTTTAAGAATGAGGTCATTTTGATTGCCAAACTTCAACATCGGAATCTTGTTAGGCTTTTGGGATGTTGCATTCAAGGAGAAGAAAGGATGTTAATCAATGAGTACATGCCCAACAAAAGCTTGGACTATTTTATCTTCGGTTTGCCCTTTCGACACTAATTATTTTTGTGCTCATTTGATTCTTTTGGAAATGCTAACCCCAACCTAGCTCTTAATATCTTGTACATATCTCAGATATACTAAACTAAAAGCTTGACTTTATTTGGATGGAAATGTTGCCCAGATCAAATGGGAAGCACATTACTGTCGTGGCAAAAGCGCTTTGACATTATAATGGGGATTGCACGAGGACTTCTTTATCTCCATCAAGACTCCAGGCTGAGGATCATCCATAGGGATCTCAAAACCAGCAATATTTTACTAGACAGAGAGATGAATCCCAAAATTTCAGACTTTGGAATAGCAAGAATTTTCAGAGGAGATCAAAGTGAAGCAAGAACAAAAAGAGTTATGGGAACATAGTAAGTACCAAAACAAATATATTGGAAATTTGTTTCTTTATTCACAAAAATACTAATCTTTGAGGATGGCGAGCAGTGGTTATATGTCCCCAGAGTATGCAATAGACGGGAAGTTTTCTGTGAAGTCCGATGTCTTTAGCTTCGGCACTCTAGTGTTAGAGATAGTTAATGGGAAGAAGAACCGAGGGTTTAATCATTCTGATCATGACCACAACCTTTTAGGACATGTAAGTAGAAAGAACTATATGCTCTTGTGAATACAACTCTCTATATTGTCGTGTAATGGTGAGAATATGATCTGAAAAATTCTTTTAGGCATGGTTGCAATGGAAAGAAGGCAAGGCATTAGAACTAGTGGGTGCTGCAATGGAGGATTCATATGTGGCATCTCAAGTAATGAAATGTATCCAAGTGGGTCTATTATGTGTGCAGAAGTACCCAGAAGACAGGCCAATAATGTCATCTGTGGTTGCTATGCTGTCTAATGAGAGTGTAACATTGCCCCAACCTAAGCAGCCTGGCTTCTTCACAGAAAGGAATTCAACAGATACAGATTTGCTGCCAAGCAAGGAAAAGGGTGGTACAGAAAATACAATAACTATAACAATGTTGGAAGGTAGATAGAGATTTCAAACACGTCTGATGTTTTGTATCTCGAAATTTTATGATTTTCACTCTTTATTTCATGCATTGACTTTTGATAATTTGATTAGTTGCACAATATTCACTAATTTTATTGAAAAATAGCAAAGAAGTTTGGCTGGATGGAAAAAATGGAAACTTCCTGCACCACAAGGAAAAGACATTGAAAAGTCAAAGAGTGGTGGAAATTTTCAATGTTCTCACTTTGCTCTGGGTAGCCCTTTCCATGACTAGCCCCCAAGACGTGGAAGCCAATTCTAATACCAAATGATACTCACCAATATGCCAAAATCCCTAGGACTGATGGAACGAGTTAAATCGAGTCCTATATCTATTTAGGATAGTACTGACTACCACGTTTCCATAGCCAATGTCCTCGGCAGCTCTCACTCTAGTTAGCTTTGACTCTGACGGCAGGTAGCCTTTTTCCCTTT
Source organism: Tetracentron sinense (assembly GCA_015143295.1). NCBI lineage: Eukaryota > Viridiplantae > Streptophyta > Magnoliopsida > Trochodendrales > Trochodendraceae > Tetracentron > Tetracentron sinense. The sequence continues at coordinate 53,577,382 of CM026553.1, forward strand.
TTCGGAAGGCTCACACTCTGCTCCAGGTAGCCTTCTATGCAGCAGCTATCACTTTGGCGGCAAGTAGCCATTTTCTCTATTTTTTAAAATGGCTCTCACTCTACTACAAGTAGGATACCTTTACGTAATTGGAACCCGAGACATGGACGCCAGCTCTGATACCAAATGATACGGACTTGTCCATTACACCAAAAATCCTTGCTATTGATGGAACACAACAAATAAAGCTCTATATATTTTTGGGAAAAAACAAAAAATATGAACTGAGTGGGGACTAGATTTCTGGCTTTTGTGATCGTGTTTTTATGTAGAACAAATAGAATAGGGTCTCAAAAGAAGTTTAAAAACTTCGATCAGGATATTCTCTAAGTTTGCAATCAATTTCAGTATGGGCTATTACAGTACTTACTATTTAACACAACAAAACAAACATTACTTGGTGGGTGTATTACTTCAAAGCAAAATATAATATGTATCTTTCAAGTCACAGAGCTTTAAAAATCCCAACCATCATCATTTGCTAATATTACTATTGCTTAACTGAATAGCATCCGAATTAAGTTATTTGGCACACTAACTGATTAGACTCTTTCATGAGTTAGCCTCACCATCTAAGTTGGTAATGCCTGTATTTTTAAGTGACTGCTATCGAGCTTAAAATCCGTTTGCATCTTTGATCAGTTGCTTATCTAGTCATGAAAGTGGGAGAAACACAAAATGGGTTAGAACTCACAAAGCTGCCTATCTCTTCCATGATCATCTCTAATCCTAACTGATTAATAACTGAGTTAAAACAGTTAGGATTTGGGAGTACCCACAGACTAATTCTAACCTAAATCTCATTCATCTCAAGAATTTCCGTTGTTGCTGACACCATAACTCCAACTGAATCCAATCAGTGATGATCAGACCTTAGTTTCCTCGGGCCAAAGTTTTCAATTAGGCTTTTTCACTCCGGGCAATTCAAGTAAGAGGTACTCAGGAATATGGTACAAGATTTCTCCACCTGCAGTCCTATGGGTGGCCAACAGAGAAAACCCAACTACATATTCATCTGGAGTGCTAACTATCGCCAAGGATGTAAAAATAGCAAAGACATATGGCTTAATGGACAAATTAAGTGAAGCAAACGTAATCTAAACTAAGGAAAAACCTAATCACAGAGTCTAAAAAATTACAAAATTAATATAGAAGGTAGGGATCAGAGGGTCTAAATCCAAGAGTTGGGCTCTAGAGATAATAAAACAAAGAGGTCGCCCTTTAAATGGCGACCCTGCAATCTAGATTTGCTACCGTACTCCTACATAGACTAGAATGCAATGCAGAATCTGTTTTGATCATATCTTGGCTTTTGGACTCTAAATTAGTCTCAGTCTTTTCCCAAATTACTTGAAATTTAGAGCAAAATAACATATAAGGAAATAAGAACTTTATGTTAGTGGAATTCTAACTGGCTCTAAAAATAAATTTTGGATATAACTAGAGGTATCATATTTTGACTTTAGAAATAAATTCGAAACTAGAATTAAATTGAGAGGACTAAATTTACATTAGATACAAAAACTAGTTAAGTATTAGAAATTTTTTATAGAGTTGATCACACCATACAAAGTTGTATACAAGTATCGATGCATATCAACAATGGATGAGGTCGAAATGAGAAATCAAACCGGTCAAAAATGATTTCTGACCTAAATCAGTTCAAGGGCCGTTCATTTCTGGTTGGTCATTGCACTATCATGTTCCACATTCTCAGACAAGGGCTTGTGCATTTGCACCAGCCTTCAAATTTGATCAGGAGGCCCCCTCAACACTCCATAGTACTAACCAACAAATATGAAATTAAAGTTACCTCTACCCCAAAAAAAAAAAAGAAGATAAATCATGAACCTTCTTTTCTGTCTTACATGATAGCGTTCCAATGATCCATATCTTTGGCTCTGCTCAAAAGCCCTTGTATTTGAGCAACGAAAGCTTCAAAAGAATCCATGTGGCCAGACTAAGAACGAATAAGCGGCTCTTCCACGTTCAGTAACAAGAGAGGAGGTGGGAAGCATTTTGAAGGATACAAATAGGGTCGAGAAAGGTGGTGTGGCGTTAAGGCGGTGAAAGAGGAGCATGAAGTGGCGGGGTATTGGAGAAAGAAGAGCTGTCGAGCAGCAGCGATGCTGTGAAGCGGTGGAGGAAGAACGAAGGAATGGTTGGTCGACGCGTTTTGGGATGAAAATAGGATCGAGAATGGTCTTGTTGCAGGTCGGATAGTAACAGTGAGAAGAGGGGATATGAAAGGAATTTGGGAAGAAGTATCAGTCGATATTTTAAGGGTAAACTGTGGCGAACAAGTATCAGTCAAATTTTTCAAGGAAAACTGTGGATTTTAGTATAAGAAAATAGATGCATATCATCAACCCTCCTTAATAGCCTACCAAAAAAAAAAAACCTCCTTAAAAGATAGGCCCTTTTGAAGTGGTTGCTTGACTAACTCTTTATGACTCCTTAACGGCTATCTTAGATGTAACTGTTTGTTTTTTAAGAGACACCATTTCAATTTAAAAATAACAAAAAAACTGTACAGAGAGAAATAGAATGGATAATAAATGCTTCACGCGGCAAACTTGACTTATAAAGCCGGGCAATTCAATGAATCGCCGTTATTGACCATTTACTTAAGTTTCGTAGACCATCGTTAGGAAGTCTTTCCTTTACCTTTTCTCTTCTTTTTAATTTATTAATTCCCTCCTAATTCTTCAAAGCATTCACCTCAAAACAAAATATTGGATTTTTTTTTATTGAGAATTTGAGATTTGTTAATGGAGGACCTCCCTTTTCTTATCTTTTGTTACACTTCAATCTCAGTCTCATTTTTCTCAGAGATCTCCATTGCAGCTGACACCATAACTCCAACACAATCCATCAGTGATAGTCAGACCTTAGTTTCCTCTGCCCAAACCTTTGAGTTAGGCTTCTTCAGTCCAGGCAATTCCAAGAACAGCTACATAGGAATATGGTACAAGAATTCCCCATCTGCAGTCCTATGGGTGGCAAACAGAGAAAACCCAATTACAGACTCATCCGGAGTGTTGACCATCGGCAAGGATGGAAATCTTGTTCTTCAAAACCATTCACAGATCATTATCTGGTCTTCAAATTTGTCAGAAGTAGCAGAAAATTCAGTTGCTCAACTCATGGAGTCGGGAAATCTTGTTCTGCAAGACAAGAGCGGTAATAGTTCGGAAAGGTATCTATGGCAGAGCTTTGATTACCCATCTGATACCCAGTTTCCAGGCATGAAGATGGGATGGAACCTCAAAACTGGTCTAAACAGATATCTGACATCATGGAAAAATGCCGATGACCCGTCTCCCGGGGACTTCTCTTACAGAATTGATAATCTTGGATTACCTCAACTAGTCCTTCGTGAGGGATCATCCAAGCTGTTCCGAAGTGGCCCATGGAATGGACTTCGATTCAGTGGTGTTCCTTTTTCGGCCAACTCAGTGTTCAATAGCTTTTTCTTTGTCTATAATACAGAAGAGCTATATTATATGTACGAGCACAAGGATAACTCTTTTATTACGAGGTTTACATTGAATCAATCTAGTTTGCTTCAACGCCTCATATGGAATGAAGGGAGTTTTGAGTGGACTGTTATGTATACGTTGCAGAACGACCAATGTGACAGTTATGGCCGTTGTGGTGCTAACGGTATTTGTAAAATGAATGATTCTCCGATGTGTAAATGTTTGGTGGGGTTCATTCCAAAATCTTCAAAAGAATGGGGTGTGCTAAATTCATCCAGCGGATGTGTGAGGAGAGTGCCGCTTGATTGCGAGAAGGGAGAGGGATTTATAAAGATTGGAGGGGTGAAATTGCCAGATTTATTGCAGTTTTGGCTGAACAAGAATATGAGTCTTAAGGAATGCAAGGTGGAGTGCTTGAAGAACTGTTCTTGTACTGCTTATGCTGATTCAGATATCAGGGAAGGAGGGAGTGGCTGTTTGCTCTGGTTTGGGGATCTGATTGATATTAGAGAGTTCAGTGAAGGGGATAACATACAAGATATCTATATACGGATGGCAGCATCGGAACCAGGTATGAATGTGTTTGCGATTTATAATTGGTATCTCTTATCTGCCCTCTAAAGTTCAGTGATATTCCCCGTGACTGGGTCGACTCGCTCTAGTTAATTCGGATGCAAAGTAGGCAATTTTTTTTAACTTCGTCGCTTGAGAGTCTCTCAAGTTATAAGCCGTCTCAGAGAGACCCCTTATAACATGGAGATGGAATCTGTCCCTTTTCCACATTTTAACATGATTGGCACACTCGCGGCTAGGAAAGATGACATTTTCGGAGTTATAACCGGTCTCAAATAACCTGAGATTTTGGATTTAAAACTTATTAACTTATTCTTCGGTACACAGTCAGTATGGTAGCATTAGTGATTTTGGATCATTGCTCTAATTTTAATTTTCTTAAAAGGCATCGATTCAAATTATTAGAATTCATGCAAAACAAAAACCTTTGGTTTCTGGTCTATTCAAGGGCTAGCTGCCCCGACATTTGGTTCATCAGAAACAGGGTTTGTCTATAAATAAATAAAAAAATCTTGCCTTTTAAACAAAATGTTTAACTTTCTTACTATTGCTGGTGCTAGAGTTAGCCGATGATTCAAATAAGAAGAAGAAACCAGTGGTGGTGATAGTCATCGCATCAATATCAATATTTTTGGGGATGCTTATCTTTGGCTCGATCATCTGGTGTCTTATTTTGAAGAAGAGGACCCGGGAAAGAGGTAAACACACTCATCTTCCCATTGAAGATCCAGAATACTGTCATCTTTGGACAGTTAACCATATTGTTTTAATTTTTGGAGTGGGGGGTCACTTAGGTAGCTAACTGAATGATTATAGTTCTGCATCTGAACTGTTAGACGACAATTCCAATTATGAAGATTATTTATGGCTATAGGTAGGGACACTATAGTGTAATTTCTCTACTCTTACTATAGTTCATTTCCAGTCATTTTCTTGTTTAACAGGTCAGGAAAGGAAGAAGGAAGATCTAGAGTTACCTTTAGTTGATTTGGTTACCATAACAGCTGCTACTAACAATTTTTCTTATGCAAGTAAGATTGGAGAGGGTGGTTTCGGTCCTGTTTACAAGGTAACATGGCGCTGTAATAACAGTGTATATAGTGAAAATCAATGTATTACATTATCATGAATGTACTATATGATAATGCGCAGGGTGTGCTAGAAACCGGACAAGAAATAGCAGTGAAGAGGCTCTCAAGGAGTTCGGGACAAGGCATTGATGAGTTTAAGAATGAGGTCATTTTGATTGCCAAACTTCAACATCGGAATCTTGTTAGGCTTTTGGGGTGTTGCATTCAAGGAGAAGAAATGATGTTAATCTATGAGTACATGCCCAACAAAAGCTTGAACTATTTTATATTCGGTTTGCACCTTTCAACCCTAATTATTTTTGCGCTCATTTGATTCTTTCCGAAATGCTAACCCCAACCTAGCTTTTAATATCTTTTACATATCTCAGATAAACTAAACAAAAGATTGACTTTATTTCGACGGAAATGTTGCCTAGATCAAAGAGGAAGCACATTACTACCGTGGCACAAGCGCTTTGACATTATAATGGGGATTGCACGAGGACTTCTTTATCTCCATCAAGACTCCAGGTTGAGAATCATCCATAGGGATCTCAAAACGAGCAATATTTTACTAGACAGAGAGATGAACCCTAAAATTTCAGACTTTGGGATAGCAAGAATTTTCGGAGGAGATCAAAGTGAAGCAAGGACGAGAAGAGTTATCGGAACATAGTAAGTACCAAAACAAATATATTGGAAATTTGTTTCTTCATTCACAAATACTAATCTTTGAGGATGGCTTGCAGTGGTTATATGTCCCCAGAGTATGCAATAGACGGGAAGTTTTCTATGAAGTCTGATGTCTTTAGCTTCGGCACTCTAGTGTTAGAGATAGTTAATGGGAAGAAGAACCGAGGGTTTAATCATGCTGATCATGACCACAACCTTTTAGGACATGTAAGTGGAAAGAACTATATGCTCTTATAAATACAACTCTCTATATTGTTGTGTAATGGTGAGAAAATGATTTGAAAATGTTTTAGGCATGGTTGCAATGGAAAGAAGGCAAAGCATTAGAACTAGTGGATGCTGCGATGGAGGATTCATATGTGGTATCTCAAGTAATGAAATGTATCCAAGTGGGTCTATTATGTGTGCAGAAGTACCCAGAAGACAGGCCAATAATGTCATCTGTGGTTGTTATGCTGTCTAATGAGAGTGTAACACTGCCCCAACCTAAGCAGCCTGGCTTCTTCACAGAAAGGAATTCAACAGATACAGATTTGTTGTCAAGCAAGGAAAAGGGTTGTACCGAAAATACAGTAACTATAACAGTGTTGGAAGGTAGATAGAGAATTCATACCTAATGTTTTGTATCTCAAAATTGTATGATTTTTGCTATTACTTTGATTGTGCACACTATAAAAGAGGCAAATACAAGAATGTAACTCTCATGGATGATATGACATAAATGCAACAAATCCCTAGACATTAAAGTTTAGTGTAACATGTTTGTGAGTGTTACTAGGGTAGTCAAAGTATAGTGTAGTACAAGTAATAAAATTATAAAAAGCCATGGTCGAACCCACAAAGATGGAATTGAAAAAGAAGAGGGACAAGTGCTACTACTTGTGTGTGAGGTGAGAAATGATAAGTGTGTGTGAAAGTAAAGTGAGATGGAATGCAAATAAGTAACAAGTGTGTAATTAGTTTGTTCCACCAAAGTGGTGATAAATTCTAGTGGAAGAAATATGGATCTGGGAGGAGTACAATTCCATCGGTATCCTTGAGGTGTTGTCAGGAGCTGTCAAAAGAGGAACATGTGTGTGATTCCATCGGTATCCGTGAGATATTGCTAAGGGCCGCCAAGAGAGGAACATGTGTGAGATTTTAAATCATGTCGTGAGGCGTTGCCAGGGGGCTTCCATTAGGGCTTCACACGAGCCGGGCAAGCTTGGTTGTTCAGCTGGCCCAACCCAATCAAGCTGAGCTCAAGTTTGATTTTTAGGCTCGATCGGGCTAGGCCGGGCCCAATCGGAACAACCAAGCTTGTAATTTATTTCTGCCCAAGCTCAGGCCAACCTTTGTTTGATTCAGCCCAGCACGAAGCTCAGCCCAATTGAGCCTCGATTCGGCTCAAAGCTTGGCCCGAGTTGAATATTATATAAAAAAAATAAGAAAATAAAATTATTATTTATACATGTCATTATTATAAATAATATAGAATATTATCATTTTTATTTAAAAATATTTGATAAATAAAACAAGCCCAGCTCGACCCAAGCTTGAATCAATTAGGCCCAAGCCAGCTATTTGAATTCGGGCTGAGCTGTTCTAACACTATTTCAAGCCAAGCTTCGAGCTGAGCCTAGATTACCCCCCTTTCAAGTTGAGCCAAGCTTGGCCAAGCCTGGCTCAAACCAGCCCAAATACACCCCTAGCTGCCATAGAGGAATAGGTGTGTGAATTCAGAGGCATTGCCAAGGGCCGTTAGATGTGAACCAAGTAATTCAAAATAAAGAAAATGAATTCACTTGAGTTGTCATTAAATTACATATTGAGTAAAATGCAATTATGACTTGTGATTGCATGTGTTTATCTTGCCGAGCTTTAGTGCTAATTGTTGCTGTTTTGATATTTTTTAGGAGATATATGAAGGTCTTCTGGGGCTCTTGAGGAGTGGAGTTGTAGAACCCCGGAACCGAGTTCACTGTACGAGGAACAGTGTCAGTAAATAATGCCCTTATATGGTGGGTGTAAAGGCCTACGGCCTTCCATTGTGTTCTTGGTATGAAGTGAGTTAAGTGAAGGTTTTTAGTTAAGTGGGTTGAGTCTCAAAAATGAGAGTATTTGTATACTCTATGTGGGTGAACGCAAGGGCATAAATACCCTAAGTGCCAATGCATGGGTTGTAAGTGAATAGTGCTAGTGCACGAGGCATAAAGAGGCCAGGGCCTCTCATGCACATTGGTGTGAGTTAGATGATCACCTAGGTGGGTTACAACCCTATGGGGTAACGAGTCATAAGGTGTGAGTATGGTTTTGGAACTAAGGGAAAAGAGTGTGAAAGCACTCGAAGTGTTCGAGGTGTTGAAGTGGTATGTTTCAGCATTTCCCTCAAATTTATGAAGCTCTAGTTTAGTCATTGTTGATCGGAATTAAGTGATTCTTGATTTTTTTGGAAAGGTATTAGAACCCTCTTCAAAGTTCATGTTTACCATTTTTCTTGATTTTGAGTCGGCGTTGAGTTAAAAGTTGGATTTCCAAAACCGGGTCTATTGAAAATCTGGACTGTCGAAACCCAATTTCGGATCAGTTGACTTTAGAGCCATTTTTGATAGAGTAAAACTCAAAATTTGGATTTTTTCAAAACATGAAAGTTGTTCCCCTTTGAAATTCGAATCCAACGCAATTTGAATCATCAAAATTGAACTATGGAGTCAAAAGTTATGACCAAAATACGAAAGCGTGTTTTTGCAGACAAACTCGCTCGAGCGAGATCCAAAACCGCTCAAGCGAGATTGACCAAAATGTAATTTTTGAGTCCCGGGTGCAACCCGCTCGAGCGAGATGGAAGCCCGCTCGAGCGAGATTGCCCAGAAATATTTTTTTTAGGGTTTTTCTCAACCCAAACACCTATATATACCCCATTTTCGGGGGACCAAAGTTTCTAACACTTAGAAAATGACTTTTTGAGAGAAAATTGAAGAAACTTAGGTTTCCAAAAGGGGGGTTTCTCTCAAGATCAAGGAAACCTTCAAATTCAATCTTCAAGCTTCTCAAGACCAAAAAGGGAAGCAAAGATCATGCAAGCCAAGGCTTTTTTCATGAGCTAAGCTACAAGGAAACGATCACAAAGGGGATTTCGTGAGAAGATCAAGAGGAGTTCAAATCCTCTTCTCCAAGGCCTTTCAAGCTTGGATCTCGTCCTCACGTGCCATTGGAGCTTGGATCTTCATCCACAAGCTTGTGTTTTACTTCTACAAGCCTCCTCAAGCTTTTTCAAGCCTTGGATCAAAGAGATTTTTATCCCCTAAGGTAACTACACTTCACTACATAATTTGTTCTACATCATATGGTAAATCAAGATAAAAACATGTCATTTGTAATGTGAACTATATTGTGATGTTTCTATGCACTAGAATAAATAATGAAAATGATTTATTATGATTCAAAAATGAACAATTCACAAGCTAATTGTTATAAACCATATTGTAATCAAGATAAAAGTGGGAATATTGATGTGAACTACATTGGGATGCTTCTATGCCTTAGATTAAGGAATGAAAAGTGTGTATTAGTATTCAAAGATAAAAAGCATGTTAAAATACATAAGTTTTGAGGAAACTCCAAGAGTAAAACTATATGTTTTGATAAAATGAAATTATATGGACTACGTGTATATGGGCTATTCCTATGGATAAAAATGTGAATTATGGGATATATGTAAAGTGTTTCTTTTTAGTCTACCATGCTACTCACAAGTGATTATATGCTCGTGTATTGTATGATCGAATTTTTGTCATATGTGTATGTGTAAAGCAAGTGAAAAATTTAAGTGTGTGTGTGGGAAGATACTAGTGGACTCCACTCCTTGTAGGGTGGGCATTAGTCATTCAGTCCCAAAGAGAAATGATATGTGCAAAGAAGGGAGGATACTAGTGGAATCCACTCCTTGTAGGGTGGGCATTAGTCATCCGGTCCCAAAGAGAAATAATATGTGCAAAGAAGGGAGGATACTGGTGGACTCCACCCCTTGTAGGGTGGGCATTAGTCATCCGGTTCTAAAGAGAAATAATATGTGCAAAGAAGGGAGGATACTGGTGGACTCCACTCCTTGTAGGGTGGGCATTAGTTATCCGGTCCCAAAGAGAAATGATATGTGCAAAGATGGGAGGATGCTAGTGGACTCCACTCCTCGTAGGGTGGGCATTAGTCATTCGACCCCAAGGAGAAACGAAACGTGCAAATGTACAAATAAAAGAGGTTAATGAATCATGTGCACGTGTATGTGGGATAAAACTAATGGACTCTACTCCTTGTAGGGTAGGTATTAGTCAAGTGCAAGTGTACACTAATGGACTTTACTCCTTGTAGGGTAGGCATTAATCATGCGCAAATGTGTTGTCCCACCAAAAGATATATGCAAAAGATAAGTGTACAAGGCCATGTGAAAACGATATGTGAAAAGAAAATATGATTTACAAAGTATCACACATGTGTATTTATAAAGAGATTTTTTCCGTATGTGTTTCATTGCATGTGTACTCTATGAACTGCCTATATGAAATCATGTAATACTACGACATATTATTAGTGGTTTGTAGACACTGAGTATTTCATACTCAGCCATACATGTTATGTCGGTAGGTCAGTTCGACATCCCCAACCCGAAGCCATGAGTCGAAGAAGAATACGAGGAAGAAAGGGATTCACATATCCCTATGCAGACACAGGACGATAGAGACCTAGATAGGTGACCCTATCTAGACTACTGCTGAGTGGAGAGACTATGAGGTTTCATTTTGTATTTTGATAGGTGAGTATGTCCACCTTTACTTTGTCATGTATGTACAAACTTGGAATTTAGTCATATGTATAGAAAGAAAAATTGAGTTCACGTTTTCATATGGTTTCGCTTCCGTATTTATTTCGTTTCCACTATAATATGCCTTGTACATTACAGGATGGTTTGACAGGTTAAGATAGTAATGTCTAAAGTCCCACCTAACTCCTAGGGGGGATTTTGGGGCGTTACATGAGTAATTAGAAGAACATTTCTTTTATTACTTTATTAAGACAGTGATGTAGAGAAGAACTTTGTTGAGAACTTAGTTGCACTTCATGTTTTGTTTAAACATTATAGTTATACTTGTTATATTTATACACCTGGAATGATTTTATATGTTAATGAAATTTAATTTACTATTGGGATTTGTCTCAGGTTCATGTTTCAGAACCTATACAAATATACGGTAAAATGTGTACAAGGGTTTCGAGGTGTGACAATTTCTCCTAGTGTCTCTAAAATCTTCTTTTCCAACAAATGAACGACGGTGCATGGGCATGTCAGAGAGAGGTTATCTTCTCTCCACTCTTTTATCTTCTTTGGAAATGTTTGACATTTTTTTCATTTAAAAAGAGAACTAATTCTCATAAGTTTTAATTCTTATAATCAATTTTGTGTAGAAAACTAGAACAACGTTTGATGGAAAAAAAAAGTAGAGGCATTAAACATAATTATATTCATCATAACATTCTTAAACATAATTATATTCATCAACACATTTGTAAGTCATAAAAGACCTAAAATTTTGTTATGTCTCATCAATCTCGTCCAAATTCAATGTGTTTCTCATTTTTAATTATGAGAATCATCTTTCCTTTTTGTTCCACTAAAATTGTTCCCTAAATTGGGTTGTCAAATGCGCCCCTTTGTTTCAATAGAACCAGCTGCATTTCTTATGATTTTGACGACTTTGACCTGTGCGTGAATTCTGGTACCTATGATCTTCATAAGTACTAGCAAGGAGCTTATGTGATGCACGAAAATTTCCATTAAAAATTACAAAGTATGTAATACAAATAATTTAGTTCAAGGGTCATTGTTAATTATGTATTCACTAAGAAAATATTTTATAAATTTTTGGTCCTTAGTCTCCCTATTGGCCAAAGTGTGCCAGACCAGCCCTGCCATTAGTATGGCCTTGGCTTGTCTCTGGCGAAGCCAGAAACTCCTCTCGGGATTCCATACATTGTGCCATACATTGTGCAACAGTTGGCAAAAATATGGGGAGATGTCATTTTATTTTCTCTCCATTTTTTTGACTTCTCACACACTTATCGCCACGTCTTATTATATTATAGGTGAAGTCAAAATCATGGACCCATGATTTTGAATCATGGCCTCATGATTTTGACTTCTCCACCACTTGTCACCTATTCTATGGAACCCCGAGATAAGTCCTTTCCGGCTTTGCCAGAGACAATCCAAGGCCTACTAGTAGAATAAATGATATATGCTTCACGCGGCTTTGGCTTGTCTCGGGCGAGGAAAGGCTCTGTCGGGGTACCACACAATAAGGGACATGTGGCGTGAAAAAGGGGAGCAGTCATTCCATTTTCTCCCATGATTTTGACTTCTCCCCAAATGATATCTCTCACCCTTTATCTCACCATATTATCACCATGTGTCAAATAATATAGGGAGAAGTCAAAATCATGGGACCCTGAAATGACTTCTCCATCCACTTGTCCCTTATTATGTGGTACCCCGAGAGGGGCCTTTCTGGCTTCGCCAGAGACAAGCCGAGGCCGCTTCACGCGGCAAGCTTGCCTATTAAAGTCAGGCAAATCAATGACACACCGTTATTGACCATTTAGTTAAGTTTGGTAGACCAGTATGTTTGGAAGTCTTTCCTTTCCCTATTGTCTTCTTTTTAATTTATTAATTCCCACTTACTTCTTCTAAGAATTCACCTCAAAACAAAATATTGGATTTTTTTAATCCAGAATCTGAGATATGTTAATGGAGGTCCTCCCTTTTCTTATCTTTTGTTACACTTCAATCTCAATCTCATTTTTCTCAGAGATCTCCATTGCAGCTGATACCATAACTGCAACACAATCCATCAATGACGGTCAGACCTTAGTTTCCTCTGACCAAACCTTTGAGTTGGGCTTCTTCAGTGCAGGCAATTCCAAGAACAGGTACATAGGAATATGGTACAAGAATTCCCCACCTGCAGTCCTATGGGTGGCAAATAGAGAAAACCCAATTACAGATTCATCCGGGGTGTTAACCATCGGCAAGGATGGAAATCTTGTTCTTCTCAACCGATCACAAATCATTATCTGGTCTTCAGATTTGTCAGAAATAGCAGAAAATTCAGTTGCTCAACTCTTGGAGTCAGGAAATCTTGTTCTGCAAGACGACAGCGGTAGTAGTTCGAAAAGCTATCTATGGCAGAGCTTTGATTACCCATCTGATACCCAGTTTCCAGGCATGAAAATGGGATGGAACCTCAAAACTGGTCTAAACAGGTATCTGACATCATGGAAAAATGTCCATGACCCGTCTCCCGGGGACTTCTCTTACAGAATTGATAATCTTGGATTACCTCAACTAGTCCTTCGCGAGGGATCATCCAAGCTGTTCCGAACCGGGCCATGGAATGGACTTCGATTCAGTGGTGTTCCTTTTTCGCCCAACACAGTCTTCAATCACGTTTTCGTCTATAATACAGAAGAGCTATATTATATGTACGAGGACAACAAGAACTCTTTTGTTACGAGGTTTACATTGAATCAATCTAGTTTGCTTCAACGCCTCATTTGGAATAAAGAGAGTTTTGAGTGGACTGTTATATATACATTGCAGAACGACCTATGTGATAGTTATGGCCGTTGTGGTGCTACCGGTATTTGTCAAATGAATGATCCGCCGATGTGCAAGTGCTTGGTGGGGTTCATTCCAAAATCTTCAAAAGAATGGGGTGTGCTAAATTCATCCAGTGGATGTGTGAGGAGAATTCCGCTCGATTGCCAGAAAGGAGAGGGGTTTATAAAGATTGGAGGAGTGAAATTGCCAGATTTATTGCAGTTTTGGCTGAACAAGAATATGAGCCTTGATGAATGCAAGGTGGAGTGCTTGAAGAAATGTTCTTGTACTGCTTATGCTAATTCAGATATCAGGGGAGGAGGGAGTGGCTGTTTGCTCTGGTTTGGGGATCTGATTGATATTAGAGAGTTCAGTGAAGGGAATAGCATACAAGATATCTATATACGGTTGGCTGCATCGGAACCAGGTATGCATATGTTTGTGATTTATAATTGGCATCTCTTATCTGCCCTCTGAAGTTCAGTGGTATTCCCTGTGACTCGGTCGACTGGCTCGACTTAATTCGGATGCAAAGCATGCAAATTTTTATTTTCCCTTAACTTATGATTCTCTCAGGTTATAACTAGTCTCAGAGAGACCGGCTATAACCTGGAGATGGCATCTGTCCCTTTTCCATACATTTTAACGTCAAAACTAACTGAACATGAATGGCACACTCGCGGCTAGGACAGATGGCATTTCCAGAGTTATAACCGGTCTCAAACAATATATTGACCACGATAATGAATGGTGGTGCGCTCCAAAAATTATTTGCATTACCAGAACTTTGGGCAGATTTCACAGGTGGCCTAACATTTAGATGCTAGGATTTAAGGTCATGAATGCACTGTCAGTATGGTGGCATTAGTGATTTTGGATCACTACTCTAATTTTAATTTTCTGAAAAGGCTTCGATTCAAATTATTAGAATTCATGCAAAACAAAAGGGCTTTGGTTTCTGGTCTATTCAAGGTCTAGTTGCCCCGACATTTAGTTCATCAGAAACAGAGTTTGATCTGTGAATAAATAAAAAATTTAGCCTCTTAAACAAAATGTTTTACTTTCTTAACATTGTTGGTGCTAGAATTAACTGATGATTCAAATAAGAAGAAGAAACCAGTGGTGGTGATACTTGTCGTATCAATATCAATAGTTTTGGGGATGCTTATCTTTGGCGTGATCATCTGGTGCCTTATTTGGAAGAAGAAGACTCGGGAAAGAGGTAAACACAGTCATCTTCCCATTGCTGACTTTCTGGTGCACAAGTACACGAGTTTACCAGCTTGCCTATAGGATGCCAAAAAAAAAATTATTGAAGGTCCAGAATACTGTCATCTTTGGATAGTTAACCCAATTGTGTTATATTTTTGGGGTAGGCAGGTCACATAGGTAGCTAACTGAATGATTACAGGTTTGTATCTGAACTGTTAGACGGCAATTCCAATTAAACAGCTTATTGATGGCTATAGATAGGGACACAGTAGTGTAATTTCTCTAATCTTACTATAGTTCATTTCCAGTCTTTTTCTTGTTTAACAGGTCAGGAAAGGAAGAAGGAAGATCTAGAGTTACCTTTAGTTGATTTGGTTACCATAGCAGCTGCTACTAACAATTTTTCTTATGCAAGTAAGATTGGAGAGGGTGGTTTCGGTCCTGTTTACAAGGTAACATTTTACTGTATTAATACATTATAAGGTGAAAATCAATTTATTACATTATCATGAATGTACTATATGATAATACGCAGGGTGTGCTAGAAACCGGACAAGAAATAGCTGTGAAGAGGCTCTCAAAGAGTTCAGGACAAGGCATTGAAGAGTTTAAGAATGAGGTCATTTTGATAGCCAAACTTCAACATCGGAATCTTGTTAGGCTACTGGGGTGTTGCATTCAAGGAGAAGAAAGGATGTTAATCTATGAGTACATGCCCAACAAAAGCTTGGACTATTTTATCTTCGGTTTGCCACTTTTAACACTAACTATTTTTGCGCGAATTCTATTCTTTGAGAAATGCTAATCCCAACCTAGCTCTTAATATCTTGTACATATCTCAGATAACTAAACAAAAGCATGACTTTAATTGGACGAAAATGTTGCCCAGGTCAAACGAGAAGCACATTACTGCCATGGCACAAGCGCTTTGACATTATAATGGGGATTGCACGAGGACTTCTTTATCTCCATCAAGATTCCAGATTGAGAATCATCCATAGGGATCTCAAAACCAGCAATATTTTACTAGACAGAGATATGAACCCTAAAATTTCAGACTTTGGGATAGCGAGAATTTTCGGAGGTGATCAAAGTGAAGCAAGAACAGAGAGAGTTGTTGGAACATAGTAAGTACCAAAAAAAATATATTAAAAACATTGTTTCTTCATTCACAAACACTAATCTTTGAGGATGCATGGCATGCAGTGGTTATATGTCCCCAGAATATGCGATAGACGGGAAGTTTTCTGTGAAGTCCGATGTCTTCAGCTTTGGCGCTCTAGTTTTAGAGATAATTAATGGAAAGAAGAACAGAGGGTTTAATCATGCTGATCATGACCACAACCTTCTAGGACATGTAAGTACTAAGAACTAAATGCTCTCATAATTACAACTCTCTATATTGTTGTGTAATGGTGAGAATATGATCTGGAAATTTTTTAGGCATGGTTGCTGTGGATAGAAGGCAAGGCATTAGAACTAGTGGATGCAATGATGGAGAATTCATATGTGGTGTCCCAAGTAATGAGATGTATCCAAGTGGGTCTACTATGTGTCCAGAAGTATCCAGAGGACAGGCCAATAATGTCATCTGTGGTTGTAATGCTGTCTAATGAGAGTGTAACAATGCCCCAACCTAAGCAGCCTGGTTTCTTCACAGAAAGGAGTTCCACAGATACAGGTTTGCTGTCAAGCAATGAAAAGGGTCGTACCGAAAATCCAGTAACTATAACAGTGTTGGAAGGTAGATAGAGAATCCATACACGGCTGATGTTTGTATTTCAAAATAGGGTTTTTTGTGAGAAACCCCCCATCTTTTCAGCAATTTGTAAATGCCCCCTTTTGTTTTATGATTTTGTATTATAGTCTACTAACTTTTAAAACTTTTTCAAATCCACCCTTCCATCCAAAAGTCACTACAAAATTCAAGATTTCTTGCGGCTGCGCAAAACCTCCACCATAAATACTGTAAGGGCAAAAATTCGTAAAATTGATTAAGTGTTGGAGAACAAGCTAGTCCTCATTGATATGCTAAACAGATAGGAGACACGTGGCCAAAAAGTTTATGTACCCGTTGTCCAGTTCGTAACATATCCGTTGTCGAGTTTGTAACGTATCTCCGTTGTACATTTCACAACGTATCGGTTGTCCAGTTCACAACGTATTCGTTGTCTGGCTCACAACGTGTTCCTGGTTTCGTGTACAACGTGTTCGTTGTTCTGTTCACAACGTATTCGTTGTCTTCTTGACAACGTAACCGTCCTCTTTTGGATAGTTGTCATTTTATCCGTACTAGCATACACAACGGACCCAAACTTGAGTCAAAAACGAGATCGACGCGCAGGAGGAAATAATCAGGAGGCAATCGCCTGACTCTATTGGTAGGTGGAAAAAACTATCTTGGCATTTAATGCTGGTCACTTCATCTTGCTGTCAAAACCAACCGACTTAACTAATAGTAGGCTCACACGTGTGACATGTAAGGCTCCAGATATGTCTGACATATTTGGTGATGATTATAAAGCGCATGGCATGTGCATCTATGGTCATCTATGGGCATCCTGAACTAAACCTATAAATTCCCCTAGAGTTTCAGGGTTAGAGGCATCGAAGATCAATGGAATATTGAGCATGCAATAGGGAAAACCAATCAAGTGAAACCAAGAGATCTCGTATCTTATACTCTCCTTGTGTTTACTGTTTATCTTCTTCTCCATATACTTACTTTGGCATCGGAGTGCAGGACAGGGTGTCACACCCTCCATTTCTTCATCAACAACCGAGGTTCTGCTATCCTCCTTCTACCAGTAAATCAAAGTTTGTAGCAGCTACTGACGTGTGGCTCCCCAAAAATTTCCCTCACAAATACGAAAACTGTCGTTATCAACATATAACGGTAGTTAATAAAAATGTCATGGCAGGTCTTGTCGTAATGGATGTTACGGCGGTTTATAACGGTAGTTATTATCAACGCAGCTGCAGAGCACATTTATCACGGCGGTTATTTTATCCTTGTAACGACGATTATAAAGGATAATTTCATCATTCTAATTCTCCATGTTACGATTGTTCTAAACGTCGTTATATATTGAATATATAACGGTGTTATAGAGCTGCTGTACTAAATCAATTTGCAACGGCGATTTAAACTGTCATTATATAGTAAATATAAAATGGCATTTCCAACCGTCGTTGCTATTCTGTATCTGTAACGACGCTTCCAAACCGTCGTAAGTAATTAAAAATAAAATAATAATAATTTTTTTAATTAAAATATTTTTTTTACCTGTACTAATTGTACCTATGAGCAATATAAAATAAATTCAAATTATCTACAAAATTTCTAAACACCGAAATATAATCCATCAATATATAAATTCCTGTCCATAAAAATGTCATAATAAACCATCTAAAATGTCCATCAATATATACATGTCCATAAAAATGTATCAAATGTAAAATAAAAAAATAAGCTATAGCTACCTAGCAGGTCCTTCCGATTGATGCGCTCCTACTGCTCCAAAACCTGACAGATATGTACTGCCGACACCCTCCTACAAAAATACTGAAATACAATTTATTATTAGAATAGCAAAATGATAAAATTTATGAATTTCATCAAAAATTTTCAAATAAAAAAATAATCTTACAGATTTCATAGTTATTGAGTTGAACATAAAAGTTTAGTTCATTAGCCTAAATCTAGAAACACGCACCAAATCCAAATCGGGGGTCGGATTTCGATGTCGTTTCTTCTAACACATGTATTTTGACCCATCCTAAATGTGGGAATTTGTTTCGCTGGAATCCAAGGTCGTTTGCCCGATTTAGACACCGAGAGGCCCGAAATCCATACTTGGATAGTATGCTTTGGCCTAAACCAATAAACGCCTACCAAATCCAAACCAGGGGTCGGATTCTAATGTCGTTTCTTCTAACACGTGTATTTTGGCTCAACCTAAATTAGCGAATTCGTTTCGCCAAAATCCGAGGTAGTTTGCCCAATTTGGGTACCGAGAGGCCCAAAATCCATACTTGGTTAGCATACTTCGGCCTAAACCTGAAAACGCCCACCAAATCCAAACCGGGGGTTGGATTACAATGCCGTTTCTTCTACGGCATGTAATTCGACCCAACCCAGGTGTGAGAATTCGTTTCGCTGGAATCCGAGGTCGTTTTCCCTATTTGGGCACCGAGAGGCCGAAATCCATATACTTGGATAAGATACTTCGACTTAAACCTAGAAATGCACATGAAATCAAAACCGGGGGTCGGATTACATTGTCATTTTTTCTAACGCGTGTATTTCGACTATCCTTAGTGTGGGACTTCATTTTGCTGAAATCCGAGGTCGTTTGCCTGATTTGGGCACTGAGAGGCCTGAAATCCATACTTGGATAATATGCTTCGGCCTAAACATATAAACGCCCACCAAATCCAAACCAAGGGTCGGATTCCGATGTTGTTTCTTCTAACACGTGTATTTTGACCCAAGCTAAGTGTGGGAATTTGTTTCATTGGATTCCGAGGTCATTTGCTCGATTTGGGCACCGAGAAGGCCGAAATCCAAACTTGGATAGTATGCTTTAGCCTAAACTTACAAACGCCCACCAAATCCAAATCGGGGGTTAGATTTCAATGTCATTTCTTCTAACTTGTGTATTTCGACCCAACCTAAGTGTGGGAATTCGTTTATCTAGAATCCGAGGTTGTTTGCCCGATTTGGGCACCGAGAGGGCCAAAATCCATTCTTGGATAGTATGCTTCGGCCTAAACATACAAACGGCCACCAAATCTAAACCGGGGGTCGGATTCCGATGCCGTTTTTTCTAATGCGTGTATTTCGACTCAAGCTACATGTGGGAATTCGTTTCGGTAGAATTCGAGATTGTTTGCCCGATTTGGGCACGGATAGGGCTGAAATTCATACTTGGATAGTATGCTTCGGCCTAAACCTACAAGCACCCACCAAATCCAAACTGGGGGTCGAATTCTGATATCGTTTCTTCTAACACGTGTATTTCAACCCAACCTAAGTGTAGGAATTCGTTTCGCTGGAATCCAAGGTCGTTTGCCCAATTTAGGCACCGAGATGGCCGAAATCCATACTTGGATAGTATGCTTCGGCCTAAACCTAAAAATGCCCACCATATCCAAACCGGGGGTCAGATTACGAATGTCATTTCTTCTAACACGTGTATTTCGACCCAACCTAAGTGTGGGAATTCGTTTCGTTGGAATTCGAGATCTTTTTCGCGATTTGGGCACCAAGAGGCCGAAATCCATATAATTAGATAATATACTTTGGCTTAAAACTAGAAACGATCACCAAATCAAAACCGGGGGTCGGATTTCGATGTCGTTTCTTCTAACTTGTGTATATCGACCCAACCTAAGTGTGGGAATTTATTTTGCTAGAATCTGAGGTCGTTTTCCCGATTTGGGCACTGAGAAGCCCGAAATCCATACTTGGATAGTATGTTTCAGCCTAAACCTACAAACGCCCCCCAAATTCAAACTGAGGGTCGATTTCCGATGCTGTTTCTTCTAATGCGTGTATTTTGGCCCAGCCTAGATGTGCAAATTTGTTTTGCTAGAATCCGAGGTCATTTGCCCAATTTGGGCACCGAGAGGCCCGAAATTCGTACTTGGATAGTATGCTTCGGTCTAAACCTACAAACGCCCACCAAATCCAAATCGGGGATCGGATTTCGATGTCGTTTCTTCTAACGTGTGTATTTCGACCCAGCCTAAATGTAGGAATTCTTTTCACGAGAATCCGAGGTCGTTTGCCCGATTGGGGCATCGAGAGGCCTGAAATCCATACCTAGTATGCTTCAGCCTAAACCTACAAACGCCCACCAAATCCAAACCGGTGGTCGGATTTCGATGCCGCTTCTTCTAACTCGTGTATATCAACCCAACCTAAGTGTGGGAATTCATTTCGCTGGAATCCAAGGTTGTTTTCCCAATTTGGGCACTGAGAAGACCGAAATCCATACTTGGATAGTATGCTTCGGCCTAAACCTACAAATCCCCACCAAATCCAAACCGGGGATCGGATTCCGATGCCGTTTCTTTTAACGCGTGTATTTCGACCCAAGTTAACTGTGGATATTCGTTTTGTTGGATTCCGAGGCTATTTGCTAAATTTTGTCACCGAGAGGGCCAAAATCCATACTTCGATAGTATGCTTCGGCCTAAACCTACCAACGCCCACAAAATCCAAACCGGGGGTCAAATTTCGATGTTGTTTCTTCTAACGCGTGTATTTCAGCCCAGCCTAAATGTGCGAATTCATTTCGCCAGTGTAAGGGATAAAATTCATAAGATTGATTAAGTGCTAGATAACAAGCTAGTCCTCATTGATATGCTAAATAGAGGGGAGACACATGGCCAAACAATGTACGTATCCTCTATCCAGATCACAACATATATCCATTGTCCAATTCACAACGTATCCGTTGTCCATTTCACAGCATGTTCGTTGTCCTGTTCACAATGTATTCGTTGTCTTCTTTGATATCGTGTATGTTCTCCTATGGACACCGTATTCATTGTCTTCTTGACAATGTATAAACCGTCCTATTTGGATAGCTGTCATTTTATCCGTGCTAGCATACACAACGGGCCGGAACTTGAGTCAACAACGAGACCGACTCACAGGAGGAAGTAATCAGGAGGCAATCGCCTGACTCTGTTGGCAGCTGGAAAGCACTGTCATGACATTTAATGTTGGTCACTTCGTCTTGCTGTTAGAATCAAACCGACTTAACTAATAGTAGGCTCACACGTGTAACACATAAGGCTCCAGATATGTCTGATATATTTGGTGATGATTATAGAGCGCATGGCATGGGCATCTATGGTCATCTATGGGCATCCTGATCTGAACCTATATATACCCCCAAAGATTTAGGGCTAGAGGCATCGAATATAAAATGGAGGGGGATCAAATCCAAGAGTGAAAATGATCCAAACTAGAGCATCCGAGATCAACAAAGTGAAACCGAGAAGTTTCATATCTCTCACTCTTCTTACTTTAATTTGTGCTTACTGTTCATCATCTTCTTCTTCATCTACTTACTTTGGCATCGGAGTGCAGGACAGGGTGTCACACCCTCCACTTCTTCATCAACAACCGAGGTTTTGCTATCTCCCTTCTACTAGTAAATCAGAGCTTGGAGCAGCTACTGATGCGTGGCATTCCCAGAAAATTTCACTTCAAAAATTTGCACTGTCTATGGGAAATAATAAACAAACCCCCCTTCGCTCATCACCATGGCCGACCAAACCCCTGAATCCTAAGTTGAGGGTTACATTCCTCAAATCGTTTCGTTTGTACCATTTTCAGCCAACCCCTTTTCACCTTCTGTCATGCAGAACC
Source organism: Tetracentron sinense (assembly GCA_015143295.1). Classification (NCBI taxonomy): domain Eukaryota; kingdom Viridiplantae; phylum Streptophyta; class Magnoliopsida; order Trochodendrales; family Trochodendraceae; genus Tetracentron; species Tetracentron sinense. Next base: position 53,599,468 of record CM026553.1, read on the forward strand.
CTGAGAGACTGGTGCCTTCACCAAGTGCTTCTTCTTCTTCGAATCCAATCTTGTTGATGTTACAGTACCAGCATGCTGTTCTTACTCAGTTAGCTACTCAGTAGCAGTCGTTTCAAGAGTGGCTAGAAACCTGTGAACATGGCATGTATGACTCAGGTGTGACGTAATGTATGAGTAATCCTCAGGGAAGCACAGCAGTTCGTCCAGCATCGCCTGAGCAACAAGTTCTTCAAGGAAGGGACATTCAATTAGCAGAACAACCTTCTTTCTCCAATCGGCTCAATCAGATGACGTTCACAGTTAGCCCGTCAACAGTTATGCGATCAATAGAAGACGATCCAAATTTCGAGTGGCCTGCACAGGCATGTTGTGATGTCACAACGGGAGCACGAGCACGAGAGTACTGCCACTATCACAAGTGTCATGGACACAAGACTAATTGATGTCGCATCTTGAGAGCATATTTTGAAAGGTTAGCACAGGCAGGCTCTTTAGAACAATACGTGGTTCCCCGTAGTGACAATCCATAAAAGCAGAACGAAGTGATGCGACCACTATCAACGGATAGCCAATAGAATTTCAAGAAAACAACCAAGAGGTATGTCTTCTTACGTGATGTTGCTGTTAGATATTGAGATCGGGTGGCTATAATCCCTCGATCGTACGGCTATGATTGATGGATAAAATCCTCAAGTGAATTTCGTCATGCATATTCACACTCATGCACATCACATCACCGCATATGTATGATCATGTTTTTAAATGTATTATATGGTATCTATCTTATTTTAATCTTGATGCATTCATGTGCATAGGATCATGATTGATATTGTGAAATATGGAGTGTTGGATCATCTCTAAGCCAGACTGGGTATCTTGGTGAAGGGTGACCGTTGGATCTTAGTCAAAGGCTTAACAGCTAGTTTGACCAAGCCATTAAGACTCCAAAGAGTCGTTAAAAGCCGTTACTTGATCTAAGGGAGCTATGGTAAATGTGGTTGAATCTGGACCATTGATCCAGATTCTAATTGCTTGATATAAGGGAATAATTATGGAGGAGTCTAACGACTCTCTCTTTGATGGTGTATAAATCCCCTTGACTAAGGAGGAAAAAATGCAACCAAGAAAGCAAAAGTGGAGACTTTCCATTTGTGTGAAAGATTTTGTCTCTCTTGATAATATTCCCTGTGGCACTTGAGTTTTGCTCAAGTGTGATCAACCACACACCCAAGTTTTGTATGAAATCCCATTGTGGAGAAATCCTAACTCAACTTAGATCATACTCTTCCATGAGGCCTTTGCTCTACCTTCGTATCTCATTTTATTGATCGGATCCAAGAGATTAATTTTTCCGCTGCAAATCTCGCATACCTTCATTGGTATCAGAGCCGTAGGTTCACCGTATCACCTTGTACTGAGAAGCATTGGATCAAAACTAAACTTTCTCCAGTAGAAAAGTTATCTACAGATTTTTGTTTTTAGAGAAAGCTTCACTAAAAGCTTCCCTATTTTGTTTTTAGTGAAAGAAGCCTACACGATTTTTTAGGATTGTTGTACTCTCTTGAAAAAGCCTTTGAAGAAAAAGCCTCTATTGCACCTCTATTACGTGAAGTGTGAGAGACGTTTCAAGTGTTCTCTTCAACCTCACGTCCAAGGAAAACCACCGCGGGACATACGATCGGAATTTACAAGGACTTCAAAAGACCGGCATCCCCACGCGTGCAAATATTATCGTCTATTTTTCTCTACAATCTAAAAATCTACAGCAGTACGAATACAGTATTTCATCTTCCCTCTCATGCGGCGATATCCATCTGATTTGCATTAGAGAAAAACGTCCCAAGCATAACCAGTAAAACGACGACAGGAAAATCTCCTCTGCTACTGTTCTTGCTAATTTCTTGTTCAAGGAAGGGTGGGAGCTACTCTTCACGTTCAGGGGTCGATCCAAAAGTTCTTTGGGGGATTTTTTGGTTTTTTTTCCGATCCGACAAATTCAGGTGCACACGTTCTAATTTCTTGTTTATTAGTCCATATCAAATATTACAAAGAAATAGATTCTTACCTAATTGATTATTCACCAATAAAATTCAGTAAAGGGATTAATTTTTGGATGATATATTATCCCTGAAGCATCTTGAAATTCTGAATTTTTTGGTTCTACGAATTGCTAAAAATCTGTGTTGCCTGAAATTATTGAGCATAATTTTTTTTGAGAATCTGAGCCTTGTTTATTATAATCTTCTGTAATTTTAGAATTTACAGAAATCCTTAATTTAGATTTTGAAAATTATAGTGATACTATATTTTAAACCTCTAAAATATATTAGTTGATATCCAGAAAATTTCAGTATATGGAATTGTGATTATTTTTGAGAACTTTTGAAATCAGAATAGTATTCTGACTTTGTATGAAATACAAATTTTAAATACTCTGAAAAGTCAGCATATAGATAATCATTTTAGATTGAAATAAATTCTGAATATTCTTGAGATAATTATTGTGAACATTTGATAATAATCACTACGACACCAGAAATAAAATCTGATTTTTCCTGGAATATAAATCAGAGAAATTTATATGCACAAATTATTATTTTTGGAATTTGATATATGCTGAAAATGATGCTATTGTTTGATTAAAAATTAAAAGATTGCAAGACATAGCATTTTAAATTTTATAGAGCATATTTAGAACGCTGATTATTTAAAAATCGGATTAGAAAATATTATTAGATTTGTTTGCATACAATAATTATTCTACTGATTATTTTTCTGAGATATTATGTCTTCTAGGGCAGTAAGTTCAGAGTTAAGTAAGACTGAAAAACTTAATGGGACTAATTATTCAACTTGGAAGAGGAGAATAAGACACATATTATATCAAGATAAAGTGGAGTATGTAATTGATACTCCTTATCCTGAAGAACCCCCTCCTAGAGCTGGAGAAACTACTAGAAATGTTTATGATAAATTTGTAGAAGATGATAAATTAGCTAAGTCCATAATGCTCACATTCATGGATCCAGATTTTGAAATAATATTTGAAGAACATAAAACAGCTAAAGAAATGTTCGATGCTATTAAACTTGCTTATGGTAGTGCGTCTGAAACATATATTCAATTATTAATAGAACAATTTAATACTTCTATGATAAAAGAAAATGAAAATGTAACAGAACATGTTAACAAAATGATAGTTATTGCTAAAGAATTAGCAACAGTTGGTAATCCAATACCGGATAAGATGCAAGTATCTACTATTTTGCATAGTTTACCACCATCTTGGGAATCTGTTGTAATAGCAATAAACTTATCTGGACAACAAGTTTCAATGAAAACTCTTCCTATGCTATTAGGAGTGGAAGCTCAAAGAAGAGCTAAGAAGAAAATTAACGAAACTAATATGGTAGAAACTCCTTCATCGTCTTCTAAGACAAAACCATATAAACCCTTCAAGAAAAATTTCAAACATAAGTCTTATAAATCTGAAAAGAGAAATGACAAGAATAATAAAACTTTTGGAAATTGTTATAATTGTGGAAAATCAGGCCACCACAAGATCAATTGTCCTCAAATTAAAAATAACAAACAAGGATCTAAAGACATTGTTTGTGTGGTGTCAGAATCGCTTCTTGCTGATTGCGACTCTGAAGCCTGGTGGGTGGACTCTGCTTTATCAAGACACGTGGCTAGATCTAAAGAGAACTTTGTAGAGATCAAGGATATCAAAGCCGGCGACCACAAGCTCTATATGGGAAATAACACATATTGTGAGGTTCAAGGAATAGGAACTCTCAAGTTGTCGTTGCCTGGAGAAATGAACCTTATACTCACTGATGTATTGTATGCGCCAGGAATGAGGCGTAATCTCTTATCTGTACCACGTCTAGATGAAAAAGGTTTTGAAATATGTTTCCGTTCGTCAAAAGTGTCTATAGGAAAACACGGACGTATTCTTGTATAGGGAACTAAAATAGATGGCTTGTATCGTTTGAATATTCTCAAATAAAACTTCTAGTTCATCTAATTATATTGATAAGTGTTTAATGAATGTGAATTTGTTTTATGCCACATGATACTTGGACATATAAACTATAATGAGATGAAATTATAGACAAAAACTTAAAGTTATGTGAATCTTGCATAATTGATAATATAACAAGAAAATTTGTTGGTAAAGATGAAAGATCTAAATACTTATTAGAAATAATTCATTTAATTAAGAATTTTATTGCATCATTATGATGGTTCTATAAGAATGACAGAAAGTAGAGATGCTTATTTTCTGGAAGACAATTTAGAACAAAATAAGCCAAATAAAATGGTAGAAGCATTTGAAATTACTATAACTAGAATACAAAAGGTGAGAAAGTCTCCTAGTTATTTAAAAGTTCATTATATAATGATAAATGAAGAAATACCAGATGATTCTATAAAATTTTGATTATTATTTATATATTTGGATTAGTGGGAGTCATTATATAATAATATCTCTTTATGTAAATGACATACTAATGACTCGAAATGATTAAAATAGAATCATGAAAATTTTAGAATGGTTGAAAAACAAATTTGAAATGAAAGATATGGGTAAAGAAAATTAAGTTTTGGGAATTAAAATTTCCAAAGATAGAAAATGTAGAAAATTAAGCCTAATGTATGCAACATTACCAAATATAAGTTTTGCAATAGGCTTGATTAATAAATGTCATGATAATCCTATATTAGCACAGCTGCAAAATGTGTATTGAAAAATATATATGCAAAGTACATTAATCTTGAGTTAATTTTTCCATTAATATGATTTGGAAGTTGTGAGAATGCAGATTTTGTAGGAGATCCTGATGATAGAAAATCCATATCAGGATATGTAATCTTGATGGATGGTGTGACCATTACATGGTCAAGTAAAAGGCAAGTATGTATTGCTAGACATACTATGGAAGCGGAATACATCGCTTGTAGTTCTACAACAAATGAAGCTGTATGGATATAGATATTCTTGAATGACTTAAGAATTAATAAATGTATTCACATATATTGTGATAATGAGGCCGCGATAAAACCATTAAAATTGGGGAAATCGGTCAAAGAGGTCAAACTAAAGATTTAGAAGGCATAGAGCCTCTATAAGTTTGATATAGAAACATCTCGGGCTTATAGCCAAGTGGGAGATGTTAGATATTGAGATCGGGTGGCTATAATCCCTCGATCGTACGGCTATGATTGATGGATAAAATCCTCAAGTGAATTTCGTCATGCATATTCACACTCATGCACATCACATCACCGCATATGTATGATCATGTTTTTAAATGTATTATATGGTATCTATCTTATTTTAATCTTGATGCATTCATGTGCATAGGATCATGATTGATATTGTGAAATATGGAGTGTTGGATCATCTCTAAGCCAGACTGGGTAACTTGGTGAAGGGTGACCGTTGGATCTTAGTCAAAGGCTTAACAGCTAGTTTGACCAAGCCATTAAGACTCCAAAGAGCCGTTAAAAGCCGTTACTTGATCTAAGGGAGCTATGATAAATGTGGTTGAATCTGGACCATTGATCCAGATTCTAATTGCTTGATATAAGGGAATAATTATGGAGGAGTCTAACGACTCTCTCTTTGATGGTGTATAAATCCCCTTGACTAAGGAGGAAAAAATGCAACCAAGAAAGCAAAAGTGGAGACTTTCCATTTGTGTGAAAGATTTTGTCTCTCTTGATAATATTCCCTGTCACTTGAGTTTTGCTCAAGTGTGATCAACCACACACCCAAGTTTTGTATGAAATCCCATTGTGGAGAAATCCTAGCTCAACTTAGATCATACTCTTCCATGAGGCCTTTGCTCTACCTTCGTATCTCATTTTATTGATCGGATCCAAGAGATTAATTTTTCCGCTGCAAATCTCGCATACCTTCAGTTGCCCCCTATTAACTTAAAGTATCAAGGGTACTATCGAGAGCGCGATCAAGAGAGGTGACCATGAGTCACAAGGTAGAGTACATGTTGAACACGACGAACATGAGTCGCAAGGTTCAATTCATGTCGCAGAGAGTTCAAGTTCTGAGATTTGGTGCTTATCTGAGCGTGGTGGCCACGCATCGTGGCATTTCTGAACGTGGTGATGGGACACTTGTGGCTTATCCAAAGGTATTGTCATGAGGGAGAATAGTGACTTCTCCTAAGGCAAGAACCTCTGAGCAAGGTGTCCCGCTAAGTCACATCAGAAGTATATCGTTGTCATCTCGAATAATCGTGAAGTGTCATATCTACGTTTTTCGGTGTTCGTTGTGTTCTTGTCATGTATTCTTATGTTGTTATACTCATATGAATGTGGGAAGCATTATTTTAACTACATATTTTCTTGGTGTTATGATACATGTGACCACCTGGGGAGGCTTTTCTCGAAAGGCCATAGCCAAGAGATCCATTGCCGTAGGCTCTTTCATGACGCCATATACGAAGTGATTTGAGTAGGGGCTATAACGAATCTTTGGCAGCGCAAGTCCCCCCTTGTTCACACAAGCTAGTCCTCGTTGTCCGGTGAATTTGGACTCATTGGCACATCCTCGTTAATACAATTTCGTTCTCGTTGTCCGCTAAACTTGTTTTCGTTGTTGCATCAATACAAGTAGAGTGAAACAGCGACTCAAATGAAGGCCAATCAATCCAGTGATACCAAGCTAAGTGTTTTTCTTTACAAAGATATATATATATATATATATATATATATATAGTGCGCATGGAATCTTATCAATGATTGATCGAGTGTCAAAATATCTTAAATGTAACATCAAATGATTGATCATCAAGAACTTGGTGCTCACTGTAGGGTATATGTGGCTCAGTCAGATGCATTGTCCTCTAAAGCAATCAATTGATTTAGTCTCTTAAGCAATGTCATCTAGGCATGACGTTTTGGTATCCCACTACGGGTCACTTAAGGATTCTATATGTGTGAAAAATGATTTGCATCCTTACATTTGTGGTGCTTTGTCACTATAGTGTGTTAGGTGCCTTGGGTTCAACAGCTTGTGCTACTTAAGTATCTATTAATTCATTCATCCTGGTTTTTTATGACATGTGCAAGTGAAAGTATCAAGTACAAAATGGGTAACTAAAAAGATGAGCAAAAAGAGCCTTTCATTGATAAAGAGATCCGACAATGGATCACAGTGTTAGACAATGCAAAAAAGTGCAGCAGAGAATGAGAAAGAGATATCACAACGGAGAAAAGAGAAGAGCGGAATTTAGTAGCTGGCCCATTGTCTCTGGAGTAGAATCTGGCTAGGCAACAACATCCTCAGCAGCAGCAGGGGTGGGTTTGGCAGAAGTCGGAGGGTCATCAAGAAGATCAGGCATAGTAGGGGCTGACTCAATAGGGAGAGGAGGTTGCTCCGGTCTTTGCACTTCGTCCTCATCGACGTCGACGACGTCTTGACCAGCAGCCTCAGAGCGAATCGTTTCATCCTTCGATTGTTGAGGAGAATCAACCAGTCGTCCAGACTCTCGGAGCTCTTTCAGTAGCTCTCTCTCTATCTCGATCCGGTCTTCATCGAGTAGCCTATCCATCTCCTTTTGGAAGTGAATACGGAGATTCTTCGTTAAAGCTTCTTTTGCAGCTTTGGTCTTCTCGAGTTGCTTTGCCAAGACTTCCTTCTCAACCTCAGATGCCTTAAGCCGTTGGGAAAGAGTACGGGAAAATTCATCGAGCTCGCTGATCCGAAAGATGGACCTCTCAGCCTGTTTAGTTGCCTCCTTCTCTCCCTCTTTTGCTCTACAGACTTCTTCTTGAGCTCTGTCTCGTTGTGCTATAGCTGAGGCGAGCTTGCCTTTAGCGTTCCTCAGGTCAGCCCGAGCCTTCACCAGTTCAAGGTTCAGCTCATTTGTCTCCTCTACCCTCCTCTTCTCCAAGTCAAGGACCTTCTCTTTCAAGCCGATGGATGGATGTGTGCCTGAGGTTATTGTGGACCTCATAAATTCCCGCAAGCATGTTGCCCAGCTGAGAAAAGAAAAGACAATGTCAAGTGTGTGTCAAGGCAAGTGAGAACGAGAATCTATAAGATGAAGATAGGTCTTACTGTGGCAACAGCTCGGTTTTCAGTGCCAAACATCCCCATCCAATGCATGTCTCTTGTTGCAGCGATGTCCTCAGGGAGCCTCATTGCCAAGAGCATGGACATGGCCATGAAGTCATGGTCCATCACCAAGTGAGCAACGATTAAACATGGGTATCCGTGCGGGAAGAGGGGACTCCACGCCTCGGCAGGTCTCTCCGGTGTGGTCTCCTCACATGGTGGAGAAGAGGACGAAGCAACGTTCGTAGCAGGAGCAACAGCAGCAGCAGTAGTCGCAGTAGCAGTTGGAGTGGCCATGATGGCCATAGATGGATTGTCAACCACCGGTTCAGTTAGAGCATTTGGCTCTTCGGTTTCTGTCCTAGCTGGGGTCGAGGTTGTGGCGGCTGCCTCTCGTTCTTGGACCCTTTGGTCGTGCTCCACTTCTCTTCGTGCCTTTTTGGCCCTTATTTTCTTCAGGGCTACATCCCTCTCCCTCTTTTTTGCTCTCCTTTCCGCTACGGAGGGACGAGGAGGACGAGTGGATTTCGGAACTCACTACAAAAATAAAGGCCTATCACAGTGGACTTTTCGGAACTCCAACACTTAGGATGTATTGAAATACACTCGTTAGAAGAAACGGGATCGAAATCTGACCCCCGGTTTGGAATTAGTGGGACGATGTAGGTTTAGGCCGAAGTATAGTATCCAAGTATGGATTTTGGCCGTCTCGCTCGAAACTAACTCCAACATTTATGATGTATTGAAATACACGCGTTAGAAGAAACGGGATCGAAATCTGACCCCCGGTTTGGAAATGGTGGGACGATTTAGGTTTAGGCCGATGTAATACTGCAAATTATTAATATTTTGAGATGAGTTTGGATCTTTGAATATTTATTAATTATTACATTCTCACGCGCACCAAATTGAAACCGGGGGTCAAATTACAATGTCGTTTCTTCTAACGCGTGCATTTCGACCCAACATAAGTGTGAGGATTCATTTTGCTGGAATCCAAAGTCGTTTGCCCGATTTGGGCACCGAGAGACCCAAAATCCATACTTTAATAGTTTGCTTCGGCCTAAACCTACAAACGCCAACCAAATCCAAATAGGGGGTCAGATTCTGATGCCATTTCTTCTAACGCGTGTATTTCGACCCAAGCAAAGTGTGAGAATTCGTTTCGCTAGATTCTGATGTCGTTTGCTTGATTTGGGCACCGAGTGGGCCGAAATCCAAACTTGGATAGTATGTTTCGGCCTAAACCTACAAACGCCTACCAAATCCAAATTAAGAGTTAGATTTCAATGTCGTTTTTTCTAAAACTACATTTGATGAAAAAAAAAGTGTAGGCATTAAATATAATTATATTCATTAACACATTTATAAGTGTCATAAAATACCTAAAATTTTGTTATGTCTCATCAATCTCGTCTAAATTAAGTGTGTTTCTCATTTTTAATTATGAGAATCATCTTTCTTTTTTGTTCCACTAAAATTGTGATAAATACAAAACGATTGCTAAAATTGTTTCCTAAATGGCGTTGTCAAATGCGCCTCTTCTTTCAATAGAATATGCTATATTTCTTATGATTTTGACAACTTGGACTTGTACGTGAATTATATATGGTGCCTATGATCTTCATATGTACTACCAAGGCTATGTGATGCATGAAAATTTCCAATAAAAATTACAAAGTGAGTAATACAAAATAGGTGAAAATACATTTATACCCCCTAAGGTTCGACAAAAATACACATAGATTCCTCAGTTTTCAAAAAATACATTAAGTACCCTTATTTTTAAAAATAATGGTACTTACACTTACTCCATCAGTTGGCCGTTAGTGAACTCACAGAAATGCTGATGTATGATGATGTCATGTGATTAAATGTATAAACTTTCAAAATTACTCATTTAATTTGCGGAAAACACTATTCCTACTCCAAAACATTTTATTTATTATTTAAAAATTTGGTTATCAACCATTGAGGTCACCACTTGTCCCTTTTGACACCTCTTAACTGTGGTTAAGATTCACCCACCCATCCTTTTTAAAAAAATATTAATTCTTTTTGAAAATTTTAAAAAAAAAGAGTTTTTTTAATAATAAAAACATATTTTTAATATCACCCCTTGAGGTCTCCACGTGTCCATTTTGACACCCCTTAACCGTGGTTAAGATTCACCCACCCATTCTTGGTTTTACTTTTTAAATATTAATTCTTTTTTGAAAATTTTAAAAAAAAAATTGGAGTTTTTCAATTTTAAAAACAGTTTTTTAATACCACCCCTTGAGGTCGCCACGTGTCCCTTTTGACAGCCCCTAATCGTGTTTAAGATTCACTCACCCATCCTTGTTTTTTTTTTTAAATATTAATTCATTTTTGAAAATTTAAAAAAAAAGGGTTTTTTTAATATTCAAAACAGTTTTTTAATACCACCCCTTGAGGTCTTCACGTGTCCCTTTTGACACCTTAACCGTTGTTAAGATTCACCACCCATCCTTTTTTTTTTTTAATATTAATTATTTTTTGAAAATTAAAAAAATTTAGAGCTTTTTTTAATATTAATAAAAGTGTTTAATATCACCCCTTGAGGTCGCCATGACACCTCTTAACTGTGGTTAAGATTCACCCACCCATCCTTGTTTTTTTTAAATATTAATTATTTTTTGAAAAAAAAAATTTAGAGTTTTTTTAATATTAAAAAAAGTTTTTAATATCACCCCTTGAGGTCGCCACATGTCTTTTGACACCCCTTAACCATGGTTAAGATTCACCCACCCATCCTTGGTTTTTTGTTTAAATATTAATTATTTTTTTAAAATTAAAAAAAAATTAGAGTTTTTTAATATCACCACTTGAGATTGCCACATGTCCCTTTAGACACCCCTTAACCGTGGTTAAGATTCACCCACCCATCCTTGGTTTTTTTTTAAGATCTTAATTATTTTTTGAAAAAAAAGAATTAGAGTTTTTTAATATTAAAAACAATTTTTTAATATCACCACTTGAGGTTGCCACATGTCCCTTTTGACACCCCTTAACCGTGGTTAAGATTCACCCTAACTATAAACAGGAGCTTTGGTCCTATACCTAATTATGATAGGGGTAATTTGGAAATTATAATTATAAAAACCAAGGATGGGTGGGTGAATCTTAACCACGGCTAAGGGGTGTCAAAAGGGACACGTGGCGACCTCAAGGGGTGATATTAAAAAAATATATTTAATATTAAAAACACTTTTAAAAAAAATTTATTTTCAAAATATAAGTTATATTAAAAAAAAAAACAAGGATGGGTGGGTGAAGGACTTGGATTGTCTATGGCGAAGCCAGAAACCCCTTGTTTGGGGCAACCATAGAATAAGGGACAAGTGGTGGAGAAGTCAAAATCATGGGCCCCATGATTTTGATTTCTCCCCACACTATTTGACACATGGTGATAAGGTGTTGAGATAACGAAGAAGAGATATCAAATGGGGAGAAGTCAAAATTATGGGGAGAAAATTAAATGACTTCTCCTGTTTTTAACGTCACATGTCCCCTATTCTATGGTTGCCCGAGAGGGACTTTTGGCTTCGCCAGAGACAATCCGAGGTCATGGGTGAATCTTAACCATGGTTAAGGGGTGTCAAAAGGGACATGTGGTGACCTCAATGTTAGACATGATCCCCGGAAAAGTCATTTAGATTGTTAGAACCTTATTAATTTGATAAATAAATGCTTCTTCTTAATCTATTGTGTAATCATTATGGGTAATTGACCATGATCATAAAATGATCTATACGATATGAGATATCAATAAAGGTCCATAGGATATATTATAAGCAAGTTATGTGATTAGATTATCACAGGTAGATATAACTTTCCAGTTCCTTCTACCTTATATAATCACAGCTGTGGGTGAAGCTGGGCACTTCACTTATATGGCTGCCAGTATGCTAAGATGTTCTCAATAGTTGAGATGTAGTTCTAGCTCGAACTATTGTAGTGGAGACTACACATCAGCATATGGGTGCTTAAATGTACATTGACTGATTGCATTCAATGAAAGACCACTTGCATAAACATACTATTAGATAGTTGGTCTCTCATTCACATTAAACGGTTTCGATGATCCTTAGATCTGATGAGTTCATTTATGACTGGGCAGTGATCTGACTATTTTGATTCCACTAACATATTTTCTAACTTAGGGAATACAATATAGTGACAGTTGGATAGTCAGAAAGTTGTTCGAGTCATGATGAATTTCAAACAAGAAATCCATGTTCATTAATTTGAGAGATTATCCAAGTTCCGGGTAAGACAGTTGATTAAGTTCAAATCCTGCGCAGGTGATTTTGAAAACAAAATAAGGTTTGAAATATACTTTTATTAAAAGGTATTATACTTATAAAATGATTTTTTCAAAAAAAATTTAATGAGAAATTGTTTCTCATGGCTTAATCATAAGTCTTGGAAACCCGGATGATTTGCAATGGGCTATGGGTTAGATAGTATGTCAATCTCGAAGGCCCATTAGGGATAATGTATTTGGAAGGATAAATCGAATTTAAAAGTTCATGTGGTGAGATCCATAATGGTTAATGTTCATACACTGGGATTCAATTGCAACATGGATATCTCACGTCACTTACAATTCCTATGTAATTCCTATTTAGGGTCAATGAGATAACATTAGATAAGGCAGAGTAAGAATGTCTCAGAGCAATCTATGGAGGTGCTCACATCAGAAATACAAGCTCAATAATCGATTAAAAGTTAATTAATTATTTTAAGTGATTAAAAGTTAATCATTTAATTAAATAGATTAATAGTTAATCTATTGTTTAAATTAATTGTTAATTTAAACTAAGGGATTATTTTAGTAATTATTTGATTAACATAATTAAAGGGGAAATGGGTTTGACCCATATCCATAAACCCATTAAAATGGACTTTTAATATGGGTCAAAGCCCATGGGTTTAAACCCTAGGATAGGGTGCCCAATTGAGGAATCCTAATTGGATTAGGATTTTTTTAATTGAATAATTATTGAAATATAGTTCCTTTTATTATGGAATTAAAATCCAAGTGTTGGATTGCAATTAAGATTAAGATGTTATTATAATTAGATTACAATAAGAAGTTTTAACTCCTTAAATCACACGCCCCATAGAAGCTCACGCCCCCCCTTGTGGATTCCAAGTTTGACTAGGTTTCCTACTTTGGTATAGGATGTTGACTTATTCCTTTTAATTAAGGAATTCTCTTATAATAGGGACTCTTTAATTAATAGAATTACTATAACTAAAGTAGTTATAGATTAAGTAGAAGTTTATTTAATTAATCATAAGAGTTATTGTTAATTAATAAATCCTACTGGATAAGATCAAGTTGGAGTAGGATTAGGATAAGATCCTAATATATAAATACCCCAACAATTCAGACCATTAATTAGAATTCTCCAGAATTTTTTTCTCTCCTCTCCTATCTCTCTCCAAACCGTGAGCCCTAGGGGAAACCCCTAGGGATTTTTGTGAGCTATATTGGTGGTCTTAGTTGGGTTTTGCAAATCTAGATTTTTAAACCTTAGTATTATTGGTGATAGAAGGTCTACACCATTGATCCATCTTCTCCCTCTTACTTCTATAATTCCAAAGGAGATTATAAAGCTTCGTGAGGATAGCGAAGAACAAGGATCAAGCTTTTAGTATTTTTTTGGAGAAATCTCTACAAAGAGTTCTGATGGTTCGAGTGGATTAAGCTTCACTGGTAAAAAATATTTACCGAGGTGATATGACTAAAACTCTTAGATAATTTTGATGCTTTTTATGGTGTTAAAATCTAGGAGATCCAGTTTCCGCATAAATTTTTTTCCAGATCCTCCTTCAATTGGTATCAGAGCCCATGGCTAGGAGTATTTTTTGTTTATTTTGATAAGGTAATTAAATGGATGATTTAATTCATGAGATGAATTAATTTAGATCTATTTAATATTGCTCGTAGTTTTATTATTTTATTTATTCATAAGATGAATAAATAAATATTTATTATATTATTGAATGAGATTTGATAATTAAATAAATTTTAATAACTAGTATTATATGTGATATAATTAAATTCAAAATAAAGAGTTTATTTTGAAATTCCTTTTAAATGATTTGATCATTAATTAATAAATCCCATGGTGTTTGACACCCTTGCTTAAGCGTTCTTGGAGATTAAAGCTTATTTCGATTTAAATTGATTCATGGATTTTCGGATTTGTATTTGATTAAAAGAATCTATACGGTTTTGGTATTTTGGCCATAACTTTATGACCGTAAGTCCAATTTAGGTTCGTCAGTACATCGTTTCAAAGCCGTCGAAAAGATCTACAACTTTCGTGAAGAAAGTTTTTCCAGAATCAATCTTTTTGAGGGTCAAAACTTGAGTCAAAAATCTAAAACGGGAAAAGGAGTTTTCTAAATTAATTTTTTAAGAGGCTTTCAAATTTTTCCTAAATTGCACTATTTGATTATGAAAATTGTTTTATGGAAAATATAATTGTTTTATTTTTTCCGGGGTTTCATCTATATAAGATAAATATTTTTATCGGGCGATTTGATAATTGTTATCAAATTTTAAATCCTTTTAAAAATAAGAAAAAGTACTCCATCACCATGTAGCATCTTTTTGATACGAGATTATAGTTATGGGTATAATATATGATAAATTGTTTATCATTCATGCATTCATACTAGAGGTTAAAATGTAGTAGGTTTTGGCAATCTGTAAAGGGCAGATTCATTCGGTTTCCCTGCAAATGGCAAATAGAATACTGGTTTTCCTAATGTCATTTAAATTCTATTTAATGCATTGGTAGAGATGCTGCGAAGGAGGATGTTGTGATGTGATCTAGATAAGATGATAAAGGAAGGGATCGCGAAGGAGTTTGCGAGTTACCTTTGTTCTTATCACATTCCCTTATATTCATGCATTTTAATTTATTGATCCATAACGATTAATCTTGTATACTAATGTTTTATTATCATAAGATGATAACTGCTGTTTATTTATCATGAGATGATATCTGTTTATATGTTTAATTATTCTGTTGAAATAATTGCTCTTGATATATCATGTGCATATAAGACTGTGAACAAGTCCTTAAGTATTATGATCTTCTACCATACACTATGTAATCCTATAGTGGAGAGTGTGAGTAAGCTGACAGGCCAAAGCCGGGCCTAATCCCTCTCTCCTATGAGTGAACATGGTGAAAACTGAATAAGTAAATACTGGGAGCAATAACGCCAAAGCGTGAGCTTTCATTAGGTGTTTATTAGGTTCATGGTAGGTGGGCACATGAATAAGAGATATTATACAATAACGTCAAAGCGTGAGTATAACATCCCTTATAGATCAGACAGTAGATCGAATACTTCAGAATTCACAAGATGAGATCTGTGAAATTGGAGAAGATAGTTTCTATCTGCCTATTCAAGGCGATGTGATGATGTGCCCAAAGGCAGGATCACATTAAGCCAGTGTTTAGGTTTTCGATGCCAATTGATTCTTTCCAAATTGGCAATATCATTAGAAACAGACCCATAATCTAATTGGTATTAATAAATACAATAGATCCCTAATATTGTCTTATTTGTCATTTGATTAAATCATGATAGGCCTATACCCATTAACTGAAATTCTTCGTGATGAATAGTTAGTAGGAACTAACTATGTAGACTAGAAAAGAAAGATTAGAATTGTGTTTGCCGTAGATAACCTTGACCTATGTCTTAAGACACCTAAGCCCGAAATTCCTCCAGATGCTTCACCGGCTCAAAAGGCTGAGTTAGAGCAATGAGAGAGGTCCAATCAGATGACCAAGTGTTACATACTAGTTTCGATGTCTAACATTTTGCAAAGCCAACATGACCACATGGATAAGGCTTCTAACATTTTGCAAAACCTTCATGAGATGTTTGGTGAGCAAAATAGGTCAGCTCGACAAGTAAAGTTGAAATCCCTTGTTAACACCAAGATGGTTGAGGGAACTCCAGTCAGGGAACACATCATAAAGATGATGGAATTATTGAATGAACTGGAAATTCTTGGTGGAGAGATAGATGTCATCACTCAAGTTGACACTGTTCTGCAGTCACTCCCTCCATCCTTCAATTCGTTCGTGTTAAATTATAACATGAACAAGAGTGAAATGTCACTAAGTGAGCTTATGAACTCACTTGTAGCTGCAGAAGATTTGATCAAAAAGTCAACTAAAGGTGAAATTTTAATCGTCGATAAATCTGATACCTCCAAGAAATCTAAAATGTTTAGAAAAGGGAAGAAAGACAAAGGAAAGTTTAAAGGCAATAAGTGTAAGGCAAGAGTTGCCAAAGGTTCTGCATGGATAGCTGGTAAGGAAAACAAAGGCAATGGAAAGTGTTTCCACTATGATAAAATAGGCCACTTGAAGAGGAATTGCAGGACTTACCTCGCAACTCTTAAGAAGGGTAGCAGAAGTACTCAAGGTATGAGATACTTTGAAGTACATATTACTGTTGAGTCTAACTTTCTAGACGGTCCTCCTAACTCAAGGTGCGTGAATTCTGGATCCATTGTACATGTTTGTAATTCTTTGCAGGGGTTTAAGGAAATCAGAAAGCCGACCAAACAAGAGCAGAAGCTTAAAGTTGGCTTCGGTGCAAATGTTGCAATGAAGTCAATCGGCTTGTTTACTGTTTATTTACCTAATGGAAAGACATTAATTTTTGAAGACTACTTTTATGTGCCTTCAGCACATCGAAATTTGATTTTAGTATCTAGACTCTTATTTTATGGATTCTCTATCAATTTTAATTCAATTGTTGACATTAAGAAAGATGGAATGGTCTTGATAACTGGTAATCTAATTAATGGTCTTTATTTGATATTTTTATTGGTAAATAATGAATGTCCGTGAAGTGACAATATCTCATCATCTAGAATGTCTGAAATGAAGAGACATTGCACTGAGTCTACTTATCTTTGGCATAAGAGACTTGGTCACATTAATCTTGATAGGATCAAGAGGTTAGTAATAGATGGTCCCCTTGACTTCCTCAAGGTAGAACCACTCCCTACATGCGAGTCTTGTCTCGAAGGGAAGATGACCAAGAAGCCTTACCCTAAAAAGGTAGGAAGAGCCGAAGAAAAGTTAAGACTAATACATAGTGATGTATGTGGTCCATTTAACATTGTTGCACGAGGTCAATACCGGTATTTTGTCACATTTACCGATGACTATTCCAGATATGGATATGTTTATTTGATACAACACAAATCTGACACCTTTAAAAAGTTCAAAGAATTCAGATTAGAAGTTGAGAATCAAACTGACAAAACCATAAAAACACTTCGATTAGATCGAGGTTGTGAATACCTCACCAACGAGTTTATGGATTACTTAAGGGATAATGGGATTATCTCGCAATGGACAAGTCCTACCTCTCCTCAACCAAATGGAGTTTTTGAAAGAAGAAACCGGACCTTATTAGATATGGTTCGCTCTATGATGAGCCATGCCGATGTTCCTTCATATCTTTGGGGATATGCTATACAAACTACCATTTATATTCTAAACCGGGTTCCATCTAAGTCTATTCCGTTTACATTCTATGAATTGTGGACTGGGCAAAAACCTAGTTTACAACATCTAAGGGTATGGGGTTGTCTTACGCATGTTCGCAAACTCGAACCCACTAAAATGGAATCTAGGACAGAGAAATAGAATTTTGTAGGATATCCAAAAGAAACTAAGAGTTTCTATTTCTACTCCAAGGCAGACCAAACAATAGTTGTTAGGCTTCATGCCACCTTCTTGGATTAAGAAATGGATCTCCTTAAGAAAGTTGAATTTCATGAGATGAAAGACAACACAGCCAGTATCCAAACTGAACCTAATCCGTCCACTTTAATTTCTCATTATTATGTTCCATTAAGAAGGTCTGAAAGATTTTCTAGACCACCGGATAGACTTCAGTATTACGATAATGAAGTTTATCTAGTTACCCCTGATGATGAGGATAAAGATCCTAATACTTATCAGGAAGCTACATTGGATTTAGATGCATCTCAATGAAATAAAGCCATGAATGCTGAAATAGATTCCATGTATGACAATGATGTCTGAACTTTAGTAGATCCACCAGATGGTATAAGGCTAATTGGATGCAAATGGATTTACAAAAGGAAGAAGGCTGCCGATGATAACGTGGAGACCTATAAAAGGTATCCTTATTCAAAGAGTTGATTATGAGGATACTTTTTCACCTATAGCTATGCTTAAATTTTATCAGGATATTGCTAGCTATAGTTACACACTATGACTGAGATATAGCAAATGGATTTCAAAACTGTTTTCCTTAATGGAATGTTAGATGAAGAGATCTATATGAAGCAACCAGAGGGCTTCATTGCTCCTAACTAGGAGAACATGGTATGGAAGCTCAACAAGTCGATATATGGTTTGAAACAAACTTCAAGAAGCTGGAACCAAAGATTTGATCTTTCGATCAAAGAATTTGGATTCCAAAAGAATTTGGAAGAATCTTGTATATACAAGAAGGACAGTGGAAGAGCGGTAGTATACCTAATTCTTTATGTAGATGACATCCTACTCATTGGGAATGATGTAGGGATATTGTCATCAGTCAAGATATGGCTTTCTCAGCATTCTTAATGAAAGACTTAGGAGAGACATCATATATTCTCGGAATAAAGATTCTGAGAGATAGAAAATGCTGAATGTTGGGATTGAGCCAAACTTCCTACATAGACAAGATATTGTCTAGGTACAGTATGAGTGATTGTAAAACAACACTCATTCCTTTTAGATATGGTGTCACTTTGTCTAAAAAGATGGCCCCTACATCAGCTGATGAGATCGAGCAGATGAAGAGGTGCCCTTATGCTTCGGCAGTTGGGAGTCTCATGTATGTCATGTTATGTACTAGACCGGATATCTGTCATGCAGTGGGAGTTATTAGTCGGTTCCAAAGCAATCCAGGTGTTAATCATTGGACTGCAGTGAAGCACATTATGAAGTACCTGAAAAGGACTAGGGATTATGTGCTTACCTTTCAATCAGAAGATTTAGTTGGACTGGGTTATACTGATTCCGATTTCCAATCTGATCCGGACAATAGAGCTTCCACATCTGGGTATGTGTTTACACTGGGTGGTACTGCTATCAGTTGGTACAACATAAAGCAGAAGAGTATTACTGACTCCACCACAGAAGCAGAATATATTGCAGCTTCAAAAGCAGCAAAAGAAGCAGTCTGGTTCAGAAGGTTTTTGCAAGAGCTAGGAAATGTTCTTCAGCACTCAGACCTATCACTCTCTTCTGTGATAGTAACGGTGCAGTAGCCCATAACAAAGAACCTAGGAACCACAAAAGGATGAAACATGTGGAGAGGAAGTGTCATCTTATTCGTGAGATCATTGACAGGCAAGATGTAGTGGTTACAAAGATTAGGTTTCAACTTAATGTTGCAGAACCGATGACCAAGGCTTTATCAGATAAAGTTTTTGTAACATACTTAGACAGTATGAGATTGAAATATATGGCAAAGTGACTTTTAGGGCAAGTGGGAGATTGTTAGACATGATGCCCAGAAAAGTCATTTAGATTGTTAGAACCTTATTAATTTGATTAATAAATGCTTCTTCTTAATCTATTGTGTATTCATTATGGGTAATTGACCATGATCATGAGATGATCTATACGATATGAGATATCGATAAAGGTCCATATGATATATTGTAGGAAAGCTATGTAATTAGATTATCACAGGTAGATATAACTTTCTGGTTCCTTATACCTTATATAGTCACAGTTGTGGGTGAAGCTTGGCACTTCACTTATATGGCTGCCAGAATGTTAATATGTTCTCAATAGTTGAGATATAGTTTTATCTCGAACTATTGTATTGGAGACTACACATCAGCATATGGGTGCTTAAATGTACAATGACTGATTGCATTCAATGAGAGACCTCTTGTATAAACATATTAACAGATAGTTGGTCTCTCATTCACATTGAACGGTTTCAATGATCCTTAGATCTGATGAGTTCATCTATGACTAGGCAGTGATTTGACTGTTTTGATTCCACCAACGTATTTTCTAACTTAGGGAATATAATACAGTGACAGTTGGATAGTCAAAAAGTTGTTCGAGTCATGATGAATTTCAAACAAGAAATCCATGCTCAGTAATTTGAGAGATTATCCAAGTTCCGGGTAAGACAATTGATTAAGTTCAAATCCTGCGCAGGTGATTTTGAAAACAAAATAAGTTTTGAAATATACTTTTATTAAAAGGTATTATACTTATAAAATGATTTTTTCAAAAAAATTTTCATGAGAAATTCTTTCTCATGGCTTAATTATAAGTCTTGGAAACCCGAATGATTTGCAATGGGCTATGGGTTAGATAGTATGTCAATCTCGAAGGCTCATTAGGGATAATGTATTTGGAAGGATAAATCGAATTTAAAAGTTCATGGCGGGATCCGTAATGGTTAATCTTCATACACTGGGATTCAATTGCAACATGGATATCTCACGTCACTTGCAATTCCGATGTAATTCTCATTTAGGGTCAATGGGATAACATTGAATAAGCCAGGGTAAGAATGACCCAGAGCAATCTGTGGAGGTGCTCACATAAGAAATACAAGCTCAATAATTGATTAAAATTTAATCAATTATTTTAAGTGATTAAAAGTTAATCATTTAATTAAATAGATTAATAGTTAATCTATTGTTTAAATTAATTGTTAATTTAAACTAAGGGATTATTTTTGTAATTATTTGATTAACATAATTAAAGGGGAAATGGGTTTGACCCATATCCATAAACCCATTAAAATGGACCTTCAATATAGGCCAAAGCCCATGGGTTTAAACCCTAGGGTGGGGCGCCCGATTGAGGAATCCTAATTGGATTAGAATTTGTTTAATTGAATATTTATTGAAATATAATTCCTTTTATTATAGAATTAAAATTCAAGTGTTAGATTGCAATTAGGATTAAGATGTTATTGTAATTAGATTACAATAAGGAGTTTTTTCTCCTCAAATCCCACGCCCCATAGAAGCTCACGCCCCCCCTTGTGGATTCCTAGTTTGACTAGGTTTCCTACTTTGGTGTAGGATGTTGACTTATCCCTTTTAATTAAGGAATCCTCTTATAATAGAGACTCTTTAATTAATAGGATTATTATAACTAAAGTAGTTATAGATTAAGTAGGAGTTTATTTAATTAATAATAAGAGTTATTGTTAATTAATAAATCATGCTAGATAAGATCAAGTTGGAGTAGGATTAGGATAAGATCCTAGTCTATAAATATCCCAACAACCTAGACCATTAAGTAGAATTCTCCAGATTTTTTTCTCTTCTCTCCTCTCTCTCTCCAAATCGTGAGCCCTAGGGGAACCCCTAGGGATTTTCGTGAGCTATATTGGTGGTCCTAGTTGGGTTTTACAAATTTAGGGTTTTGAACCTTAGTATTATTGGTGATAGAAGGTCTACACCGTCGATCCATCTTCTTCCTTATGCTTCTATAATTCAAATGAGATTCTAAAGCTTCGTGGGGATAGCGAAGAACAAGGATCGAGCTTCTAGTATTTTTTCGAAGAAATCTCTACAAAGATTTCTGACGGTTCGAATAGATTAAGCTTCACCGGTGAAAAACATTTACCGAGGTGATATGACTAAAACTCTTAGATAATTTTGATGCTTTATATGGTGTTAAGATCTAGGGGATCCAGTTTCTGCATAAATTTTTATCCGGATCCCCCTTCACTCAATGGATGATAACCAGATTTTTAAATAATAAATAAAGTGTTTTGGAGTAGGAATAATGTTTTCTGAAAATTGAAGGGGGTAATTTTGGAGGTTTATACATTTAATCACATGACATCATCATACATCAACATTTCTGTGAGTTAACTAACTGTCAACTGATGGAGGGGGTGTAAGTGTCATTAATTAAAAAAATAAGGATACCTAATATATTTTTTGAAAACCCAGGGTCTATGTGTATTTTCATTAAACCTCGGGATGTAAATGCATTTACTCCTACAAAATTTTAGTTCAATGGTCATTGTTAATCATAAATTTTGATCCCTAGTCTCCGGACCAGCCCTGCCATACTCTATTATTGGGGTCTGTACAATTAGAAGGAGTCAATAGATGATATATGCTTCACGCTGCAAGCTTTTCCAATTAAAGTCGACTGGTGAGTTTGGTAGACCAGCATTAAAGTCAGGCAATTCAATGACTCGCCGTCATTGACCAACGGAGTCAAATCCTCTACGGTTATCACCGGATTTACCAAATCCGATTATCACCCCTAAAGGTTGCCACGTGTCTCCTTTGGCAAGCCTTAATCAAGGGTAAGGTTCACCCACCTATCTTTGGTGTTTTTTTTTTATATATATATTAATTCTTTTTTTAAAATGAAGAAACTGATTTTAGAGTTTTTTTAATATTAAAAACAGTTCTTCAATTTAAAAAAAACAAATCAACGATGGGTGGGTGAACCTTACCCATGGTTAAGGGGTGTCAAAAAAGAGACACGTGGTGACCTCTAGGGGGATAACCGGATTTGGCAAATCCAGTTATCACTGTAGATGATTTGGCTGCCCTTAAGTTTGGTGGACCCGAATGTTTGGAAGTCTTTCCCTTTCCTTTTGACTTCTTTTTAATTTATTAATTCCCTCTTCCTTCTTCTAAGAATTCACCTCAAAACAAAATATTGGATTTTTTAAATTCAGAATCTGAGATATGTTAATGGAGGTCCTCCCTTTTCTTATCTTTTGTTACACTTCAATCTCAATCTCATTTTTCTCAGAGATCTCCAATGCAGCTGATACCATAACTTCAACACAATCCATCAGTGACGGTCAGACCTTAGTTTCCTCTGGCCAAACCTTTGAGTTAGGCTTCTTCAGTCCAGGCAATTCCAAGAACAAGTACGTAGGAATATGGTACAAGAATTCCCCACCAGTAGTCCTATGGGTGGCAAACAGAGAAAACCC
The DNA here is from genome assembly GCA_015143295.1 of Tetracentron sinense. Classification (NCBI taxonomy): domain Eukaryota; kingdom Viridiplantae; phylum Streptophyta; class Magnoliopsida; order Trochodendrales; family Trochodendraceae; genus Tetracentron; species Tetracentron sinense. The sequence continues at coordinate 53,622,608 of CM026553.1, forward strand.
AATTACAGATTCATCCGGAGTGTTAACCATCGGCAAGGATGGAAATCTTGTTCTTCTCAACCGATCACAGATCATTATCTGGTCTTCAAATTTGTCAGAAGTAGCAGAAAATTCAGTCGCTCAACTCTTGGAGTCGGGAAATCTTGTTCTGCAAGACGAGAGCGGTAGTAGTTCGAAAAGCTATCTATGGCAGAGCTTTGATTACCCATCTGATACGCTGTTTCCAGGCATGAAGATGGGATGGAACCTTAAAACTGGTCTAAACAGGTATCTGACATCATGGAAAAATGCCGATGACCCATCGCCTGGGAACTTCTCGTACAGAATTGATAATCTTGGATTACCTCAACTAGTCCTTCGCGAGGGATCATCCAAGCTGTTCCGAACCGGGCCATGGAGTGGACTTCAATTCAGTGGTGTTCCTTTTTCATCCAACACAGTCTTCAATCACTCTTTCGTCTATAATACAGAAGAGCTATATTATATGTACGAGGACAACAAGAACTCTTTTGTTACGAGGCTTACATTGAATCAATCTAGTTTGATTCAACGCCTCATATGGAATAAAGGGAGTTCTGAGTGGACTGTTGTGTATACGATGCAGAACGACCTCTGTGACAGTTATGGCCGTTGTGGTGCTAACGGTATTTGTAAAATTAATAATTCTCCGATGTGCAAGTGTTTGGTGGGGTTCATTCCAAAATCTCCACAAGAGTGGGATGTGCTAAATTCATCAAGCGGATGTGTGAGGAGAGTGCCGCTTGATTGCGAGAAGGGAGAGGGATTTATAAAGATTGGAGGGGTGAAATTGCCAGATTTATTGCAGTTTTGGCTGAACAAGAATATGAGCCTTGATGAATGCAAGGTGGAGTGCTTGAAGAACTGTTTTTGTACTGCTTATGCTAATTCAGATATCAGGGGAGGAGGGAGTGGCTGTTTGCTCTGGTTTGGGGATCTAATTGATATTAGAGAGTTCACTCAAGCAGGGGATAGCATACAAGATATCTATATACGGATGGCTGCATCGGAACCAGGTATGTATATGTTTGTGATTTGGGAAATGCTTTTGAGACCACATAAGGGCCGAGACCTCCGAGACCTCGTGCATGTGCGCAGGATTTCAGGTGGGGCCAACCATGTGATGATGGGCCCCACCTGAAATCCCGCGCACATGCGCGAGGTCTAGGCCCTACTGCGGTCTCAGTAGCAAAGTCCGAGTGATTTATAATTGGCATCTCTTATCTGCCCTCTAAAGTTCAGTGGTATTCCCTGTGACTCGGTCGACTCGCTCTAGTTAATTCGGATGCAAAGTATGCAAATTTTTATTTTCACTTAACTAACTGAACATGAATGCCATCTGTCCCTTTTCCATACATTTTAACGTCAAAACTAACTGAACATGAATGGCACACTCGCGGCTAGGACAGATGGCATTTCCAGAGTTATAACCGGTCTCTAACAATATATTGACCACGATAATGAATGGTGGTGCCCTCCAAAAAATATTAGTATTACCTGAACTTTGGGCAGATTTCACAGATGGCCTAACATTTAGATGCTAGGATTTAAGGTCATAAATGCACTGTCAGTATGGTAGCATTAGTGATTTTGGATCACTACTCTAATTTTAACTTTCTGAAAAGGCTTCGATTCAAATTATTATAATTCATGCAAAACAAAGGGCTTTGGTCAATTCAAGGTCTAGTTGCTCCGACATTTGGTTCATCAGAAACAGAGTTTGATCTGTGAATAAATAAAAAAATTTGCCTCTTAAACAAATTGTTTTACTTTCTTAACATTTTTGGTGATAGAATTAACTGATGAATCAAATAAGAAGAAGAAACCAGTGGTGGTGATACTTGTCGTTTCAATATCAATAGTTTCGGGGATGCTTATCTTTGGCGTGGTCATCTGGTGCCTTATTTGGAAGAAGAAGACTCGGGAAAGAGGTAAACACAGTCATCTTCCCATTGCTGACTTTCTGGTGCACAAGTACACATGAGTTTACCAGCTTGCCTATAGGAAGCCAAAAATAAATAAAAATTGAAGGTTCAGGATACTGTCATCTTTGGATAGTTAACCCAATTGTGTTATATTTTTGGGGTAGGCAGGTCACATAGGTAGCTAACTGAATGATTATAGGTCTGCATCTGAACTGTTAGACGGCAATTCCAATCAAACAGATTATTTATGGCTATCGATAGGGACACTATAGTGTAATTTCTCTAATCTTACTATAGTTCATTTCCAATCATTTTCTTGTTTAACAGGTCAGGAAAGGAAGAAGGAAGATCTAGAGTTACCTTTAGTTGATTTGGTTACCATAGCAGCTGCTACTAACAATTTTTCTTATGCAAGGAAGATTGGAGAGGGTGGTTTCGGTCCTGTTTACAAGGTAATATTGTATTGTATTATTACAGTATATAGTGAAAATCAATGTAGTACATTATCATGAATGTACTATATGATAATACGTAGGGTGTGCTAGAAACCGGACAAGAAATAGCGGTGAAGAGGCTCTCAAAGAGTTCAGGACAAGGCATTGAAGAGTTTAAGAATGAGGTCATTTTGATTGCCAAACTTCAACATCGGAATCTTGTTAGGTTACTAGGGTGTTGCATTCAAGGAGAAGAAAGGATGTTAATCTATGAGTACATGCCCAACAAAAGCTTGGACTATTTTATCTTCGGTTTGCCCCTTTCAACACTAATTATTTTTGCACGAATTTTATTCTTTGGGAAATACTAATCCCAACCTAGCTTTTAATATCTTGTACATATCTCAGATAGCTAAACAAAAGCATGACTTTACTTGGACGAAAATGTTGCCCAGGTCAAACGAGAAGCACATTACTGCCATGGCACAAGCGCTTTGACATTATAATGGGGATTGCACGAGGACTTCTTTATCTCCACCAAGACTCCAGATTGAGAATCATCCATAGGGATCTCAAAACCAGCAATATTTTATTAGACAAAGAGATGAACCCTAAAATTTCAGACTTTGGGATAGCGAGAATTTTCGGAGGAGATCAAAGTGAAGCAAGAACAAAGAGAGTTGTCGGAACATAGTAAGTACCAAAACAAATATATCAAAAAAAAATTTCTTCATGCACAAACACTAATCTTTGAGGATGCATGTCATACAGTGGTTATATGTCCCCAGAGTATGCGATAGACGGGAAGTTTTCTGTGAAGTCCGATGTCTTCAGCTTCGGCACTCTAGTGTTAGAGATAATTAATGGAAAGAAGAATCGAGGGTTTAATCATGCTGATCATGACCACAACCTTCTAGGACATGTAAGTACAAAGAACTAAATGCTCTTATAATGACAAATCTCTATATTGTTGTGTAATGGTGAGAATATGATCTGGAAATGTTTTAGGCATGGTTGCTGTGGAAAGAAGGCAAGGCATTAGAACTAGTGGATGCAGTGATGGAGGACTCATATGTGGTGTCCCAAGTAATGAAATGTATCCAAGTGGGTCTATTATGTGTCCAGAAGTACCCAGAGGACAGGCCAATAATGTCATCTGTGGTTGTAATGCTGTCTAATGAGAGTGTAACAATGCCCCAACCTAAGCAGCCTGGTTTCTTCACAGAAAGGGGTTCCACAGATACAGATTTGCTGTCAAGAAATGAAAAGGGTCGTACCGAAAGTCCAGTAACTATAACAGTGTTGGAAGGTAGATAGAGAATTCATACACGACTGATGTTTGTATTTCAAAATAGGGCTTCTTGTGAGAATCCCCCCATCTTTCCACCAATTTGTAAATATCCCTTGCGTTTTGTGATATTTTATTATAGCCCATAACTTTTAAAATTTTTGCAAATCCACCATTCCATCCAAAAGTTAGTTAACGGATGTTAATTGTTTTATGAAATGACCTTATTTAAAAAAAAAAGGAGATTTGTAAAAAAAATTCACAAGAGAAGTGCTTGGAACCTACTAACTGTGGTTAAGATTCACTCAGCCCTAAGATTCTTCCATTGAACGTTTTTAGGAAAAATAATATTAAGTGTAGGTTGATTATGCTTAACAACAGTTAAATGACGTTGTACAAGCTGTCACATGTCTCTTTTAACACTCATTAACTATGGTCAAGATTCATTCACCCTAGGGTTCATGCATCTAACCTTGGTTATTAAAAGAAAAATATATTAACCTTAGATTAATTATGCTTATCCATGGTTAAAGGAGACTCTACAACCCGCCACATTTCCCTTTTAACACGCACTACCAGTGGTTAATATTCACTCACCCTTAGGGTTCATGCATCTAACCTTGGATTTTAGAAAAATAAATTATTTAACTTAAGTTGATTATGCTTAACCACAATTAAAGAGGACTTTACAAGTTGCCATGTGTCTCTTTTAACACCCACTAACTATAGGTAATATTCATTCACCCTTAGGGTTAATCCATCTAACCTTGATTTTTAGATTTCTAAAAAAAAAAAAATTAACCTTAAGTTGATTAAACTTAACCCCAAATTCAAGGGGGATAAATGGGACACATTATAACATATTGAGGCGTGCATTCCATCCAACCCCTTTAAAAAGGGTTTAAAATGTCATTTTATAAAAAAGTTTACATCCCTTAACTAACTTTTGAATTGAATGGTGTATTTGCAAAAAATTTATAAGTTAGTGGACTATAATACAAATTCACAAAACTCAAGGTGGAATTTAAAAATAGCTGAAAAGATAGGGGGGTTTTTCACAAAAAAAACCCCTTCAAAATATATTGATTTTCATTCTTGATTTCATGCATTGGCTTGTGGTAACTTGATTTGTTGCTAGCCGAACGAGTCGAGTAGTAGGGTGTTCAAGCTCAGCTTGCTAACTTTCACTGTTATTCAAGCTCGGCTCAAACATAAATAACCTTGTTCGAACTCGGCTCGTGATCACATAAACGAGCTCGAGCTTTTAACGAGCTAATTATAAATAATTATTAATTAAATTTTGTTTTAAAAAATCTCTTAGCCAAGCCAAATTGGGGAGCCGAGCCATATTGGGGAGAATAGCCAACTCACTTGGCCCTTCTCATTGAACCAAGCCCAACAGATTAGTGGCCACTCTCTTGGGCCTTGTGTCACGACCATTCGTCCAGCTCTTGTTCTTAGGTAACTGTTTGAATAGGCTGACTTGATCAACGGATTGGTCAAGTGCCACATGGGATTTACCTGGCAACGTAAATTGCCCGTGACACTTGGCCCTTTCCTCATTGTCAACACTTATTTAATAGGCAACATCTTTGAACACAACTCTTTCCTAACCTATGTGGGACTATCTTTTGTCTCACATCACACCTTTTGTTTTTTTTGGTTTCACATATCACCTACAGGCTACATTGCACACAACTTGTTATTTTAAAACACACACACCCGGCATGGCAGCTTCACACACACCCACATGGTCACACACACACACACCCACACGGCCACACACATGGCCACACCGACACGGTCACACAGCCACACACACCGACACCCACCCGCACACCCACACCCACACTACACTTGTTTAAATATATAAACGAATGATACTCGAGCCGAGTAGGGGTGTGTTCAAGCTCGGCTGGTTTAATAAATAAACGAATGACACTCGAGCTTTTAATGAGCCGAGCCCGAGTAGTTCACAAACATTTTGTTCAATAACCACCCCTATTTGTTGCACAATGATCATTGATTTTATTGAAAAATAGCAAAAATCTTTAATGCCCCTATAAATTGTTACTTCCTCAAGTATATCATACCGAATCACTTTCTTGGAACTCCAGATGGTGACGATGAGCATAAAAGGTTTCTGAGGAGTGCTATCCCAGTCACATTTACTCCAAAAGTTTCCATAGATGCAAGGTAAGGCTTATCACGTGGACATGTCTGACATTTTAACACATTAAAAAAATGAAAAACAGAAAATTTATGGCAATTGTAGCCACCAAGTTGCGTCTGTGGAAAACTTGCGACTGGGGCTATCAAAATCCAAGGTTTCTTTGTAACAACCCAAGGCATTTGTAGAATTTTTCTAACTTTTTTTGAAGTTTTCAGATGTGATTAGAATGTTCTAGGACTTTCAATTCATGCTATTGTTTTATTGGATTTGAGATGAGGATCCTATCCAAAATATGGCTGGAGCTCCTTTCATATACCACCTCAAATGGGGTTTTTAGAGTAGACTTGACACATGAAATTAATTTAGGTAAACTAGGTTTGAGGCAAGATAGAGCGTTGTAGATTCTTATCCAAGACTTGTATCATTTGATGATGCCATGTGAATCCCCATCCCGGAAATGAGAAAAACTTACTAAAAAAAGTCGGTTGTTGTTCTCGGTTGTCAAAGAGCTCCTAGCTCTCAGTTGCAGCGGATACTAGCAAGAAGACCTTCCTCATAACATTAACAATATCTTTCCAAGTTTTAGAACATCCATAGTGAGTACCATATCTATTTAGTCAAAAGGCTAGTTCATACGAAATAGAATGATCTTAGAAGGGATATAATGAAATTCCTTGATTGGCTCTTCCCAGAGGAACAATCTATTTTATTTGACTGATGGAGCCAACAATGTCGTTAATGGAAAGTTCGGTCCAAAGCCGACCCCAGGAGCTCGTACTTAGATCAGAGGACGCTCATCCCCACATTTAGCACATCAGATTTCCATTTTTAAAAAGAAATCCGTAGTTAAACAATCACTGCTAGCTGCCACGGCTAGCAACAATCCGCGTTAAACCACCCCAAAGCCAATCCTAGGGAACTGTAAAGCTTCATAGGGTCTTTCTATCCGTAGGGAGCCTGACTTACGGCTTCCAAGCCTGGCGCGAAGCGAAGGGATTTCACCTATGATCAGATCAGTGGGCAACCATAGTGTACTTTTTTCTATGGATGGAATCCCCCGAGAAGGGTTAGAATGGCTTTTGAAAAATGGATGGCTCTTGTGTTGTAACTTGGAATAAACGTCTCTCTATAGAGGGGCAAAATAGCAATTTATTAGAGCTAAATAGAAAACAACAACTGTAACAAAAAAGGAGAATCTTCCTTTTGTTTTACTGCCCGACCCATAATGACCATGAACGGTTGCTCCTGGAGTGGCCAAATAAGGCTTAGCAGATCTTATTACTAAAGCATCAACATGAACAATTAAAACTTGACCAGATTTTAGGGCTGCAAGTGTGGTAGTTGGGTTGTAATGACGAGCATTTACTGGAAAATAGGTAAGGTACTTCGCCTCTTTTTTTATCCAATGCTGAATCGATGACCTATGACCCCCGAAGGGTGCGGCACGCCATCCGACTTACCGCAACAGATGATAGCCTTCTTGTACCGATGGCATCGTCCCTCACCTTATCTTAATGCTTGCACCCCAATGCCTCGAAAACCTAAGGTTCCTCCGCAAGGTTCGTCCACAGAGGGTGAGTCAGGGCTAAGATCAGGCCGAAAGGCGTAGTCGATGGACTCCCAAAACCTCGCTAATTGATCTTTACGGTGCTTCCTCTATCAATTAGATCCTTTATCCATAGAATCAATGCAATTTGGATTAAAATGAGATGCCATTTAATTTAGACTCAATCGTCCGAGACAGAACCCGTAGTGGAGTCTCGTCGTAGTGCTTTCATTAGGCTCGGCCCGAGCTCAATCCCCCACCAACCCTGTCTTTAATGGGCGTACCAATAATAAATGAAGGAGCCTGCCTTAGTTTCAAATAGGGTGCTTCACTCGCGAGAAGTGCTTGGATTAAAAGACAGCCCTTTATTTCGTCTGACCTCAGATTGCAGATTTGCGATTTTTCGATCAAAAGTACTATGTGAAATCTTCGGCTTAACGTAATCAGTTGTATCTATCTAAGCCCTTTTTTCCCTAAAGTGCTTTATCTGAATCCCCTACTGCTGCGGCACTGGGCACTTCTTGAAGCATTGCCCTGGCTATCTTTTTTTATCTGTTTACGCGCATTCTATGATTCTGGTAACCAATCTCATAGGGGACTCCGAACAGAATGTTTCTCTCTTCTCACCCTAGCCCTGGGCCGCGGTTCCTCGATACTACTGCACTTGAAAAGAAGCATGAAATTCCTCCTCACTCTCGAGTAAGCTTTAGTGATATCTGATTCTTCCTCAAGCTTGGAATGGATCTTAGCTGGTGGGTGACCGGCCGTCGAGTGGCTGAAGCTAAAGCAGCTACTTTTGATTCCTACAGATTGGATCAAAAAAAATTATTGAATGAGGTATTTAACTCTAGGGATGAATCGAAACAAGTCACAGTGTGCAAAGCGTCTAACCTATTCACTCATGGGCTTATACGGTATCGGATCTTCTGGTAGTTCGACCGCAGAATTTCTTCAAGTTGCTTCATGAAAAAAAGGATATGCATGCCATATATAGAAGCCACTGCGGGGGGCGAGGGGTAAAAGCCGTTGGTTGAAAGCGCCATAATCGGAAAGGGAGAGGATTAATACCAGTCGGCGAGCTGCCCGAATAGAATCTATGTTTTCAGAAAATTCGTAAAAAACCTACTGCCAATGCTTCTTTCTGAACTAATGATTGGCTCTTTCTACAAAGATTTTGGATTTGCTCATAACGATCAAATTATATCTGGTCTTGTTTCCACTTTTCCAATCATTCTAGATACAATTTTTAAATATTAGATCTTCCTTTATTTAAATCGTGGAAGTTGTCATTGTATACTCTCGTGGGTCGGAAGGCGACGGGGGAAGGAGGGGGACAAACGTGCCCCGCCGACTGAAGTTTGACGCTTTCCAGACTCGGGAGGGGGGAGTGGGAGAGGAGATGTAGAAATAGAAACAACTTCCGAAATGAAGGGGACTAAACAGGAACAACCAAGGTATGGAACCCCAGAAAGAGGCTGGCCCAACTTAAATGGGCAATTTCTATTTTGTGAGCCCGCTTAGCTCAGAGGTTAGAGCATCGCATTTGTCAAAGAAAGACAGGCTTAACTGAGGCTGTTCAAACAGGAACCCAGAGATGTGGATCATCCAAGGCACATTAGCATGGCGTACTCCTCCTCGTCTTATTATTATAAAACATGTGCTCTCCCCCAAGAATTAATAAGCCCAGTGGATAATCTATAAGCATTTTATTCAACCCTTCCTTTCGCCATGGGTTTAGGGACTTTTTGCACCATTGTATCGACTGTACTCATTCAATTGGAAGTGTTGATCCAATTCAACAAAAATTATGTTTCGCGATTTCATAATCCAATTTTTCAATTTCTAATTGACCCTTGGATACAAATCATGAAAAAGAAAAAAAAATCATTTGTACTCATAACTCGAGTTGGATAATTCTCAAAGAGCACCTGGCCCCGAGCGACTGTTTACCAAAAACACAGGTCTCCACAAAGTCACATTGGCAGCAGGCCATGGACAAGGATGGCTATATTTCTGGGAGCGAACTCTAGGCGAATATGAAGCGCATGGACACAAGTTATGCCTTGGAATGAAATAAAATTCTGAATTGCAACGCAAGAACCCCCCTTTTTAATCTTAGTGTGTTTAGTCACCGGAAACGAGCAAAACGAGAGAGTACGAGACAGAGACGCAAGCAAGGACGGAGCGATCCACCCTTTCTCGACTTGGAGTGGGGACCATGGGCGAGAGGCAGACCAAGTACTAAAGAACCCAATCATTTCGAATAACGATTGCATCCTCTATATTACTGCGCTGCTGGCACAAAGTTGGACTTCCTTCTTCTACTCATTTAGCGGGAACGAAAACTCTTCCTTCCAGTCTAGTTGTGAAGTTCATCCTAAATAACCTGTCCAAGCCAAGGAACTTACTCCGAAGAGTCCTGAAAAATGATGATTGAGACGAGATTCGGCATTTTTGAACCATGAAACACTCTCAACCCATGACCAATATGAGCCTGAAGCTTCCTTTGTAACTCTCGGAACTTCTTCGTAGTGGCTCCGTTTGAAGGTTGTTTTTGGAATGTCTGTCCGCTGAAAGATGCGATGCTCTAACCTCTGAGCTAAGCGGGCTCACAGAACAGAAATTGCGATCCTATAGATTAGATTATAAGGGTGAGGTCAGAAGAGAGCCTTTAGTCCCGTCCCCTACCGTCCCTTCAGGAGGTAAAGGCTGCTTAAGGTGCTTTTGGCGGGGGATGTTGTGAGACATAGGAGGAATTGCATTGATAGGTGAGCACTCCCTAGCCTTTATTTTTATTGCCTGAACGTACAGTACTTGAAAGTTGTCAGGGCCCGTTCCAAAACCGTACATGAAATTTTGATCTCATACAGCTCCTCCCTTCTGTGCATAATGATAATAATCCATGGAATCAAAAAAGATTGAAATATTCTCATTATGAACTGACAAGCGTGGACAGCAGGTACCACGAGCCCTCTGTCCCACACATCTATCTAGAAGCAACCTCAAAACCTAGAAACTCAAAAGCCAGAAACCTCCGAAGACAGAATAGAAATAATGAATTGAATTCATTATAAGACATATTCTATCTCTTTTAGAAGATGCTGCCACTCGGATTCGAACCGAGAAGCTCTACCGAAGATCTTCACGAGACAGCCCATGAATCTCAAGAGTCTTTTAGAATATAGAGAATATAGTAAGTAGTCAGATGTAGTAGAATGTATAGGGATTTCCATCTTGGGAGAGCAAGGCTATTCAGGAAAGGTGTAGGGAGATCCATAGATAGAGAGCGGCAGGCCCGGCTGGCTGATAGAAGGAGTAATGAAATCAAAATGATCTCTGGATTGATCAGAAGATCCTTTCAATTGGCTAGTTGATCGAGGCGGCTTTGGGGCTGCTGCAGCAGACTAAAGGTAGCTGCAATTTATTGTAAGGAAGTTAGGGTTGACTTGTATAGTAGAATAAGAATGAAATCGAATTGGTGAACTTGACTCGCTCAGTAAATCGAGAAACTAAGGCACAAGTCGAGGAAAGGCGCTTGGTGTTAAGAAAAGATCTCTTGCAAGAAGGTTGGCTTCGAACTGTATAGGAACAATAATCAATTTTAGCTCGAATGGTTTGTAGGGGAACCCTACCTTCAATAACCACTACGTGCAATTCATTCTCTTCGATCTTCTCTTTGATTGCTTTTTATGAAGTCGCACCGGGAGCTAGTGGTTGCTATCTAAGAATTGCTCCATGGATCTCATCGGAAATGTTTGATGCTTCTTGGGGCTTCTTTGGAGACCGTGAATGCCAGACGAAAGCCTTGCCGGAATATACTCCAGCCTCTCCGAGTTACACTCCGGCCTCGCTAGATTAGAGAGTCGAGTTCGAGGTGAGGCTAGCATCCATTTCAATTGGAATTCGCTTATCCTTGATGTATGAGGATCCCCGCTAAGCATCCATGGCTGAATGGTTAAAGCGCCCAACTCATAATTGGCAAATTCGTAGGTTCAATTCCTGCTGGCTATTGCTCTAGGTTTACATACAACTACATTGATCTTAGTAAAAGGTGCTTTAGATGCATGTGGTTGTTCTCTTTTGTGATATTACTTTATACTTGTAGGCCCCCTCACTCACGAAACAAGAACATTATGTTTGAAATATTCAATAACTTGAATATTTATAATATTGGGGTAAATTCTTTATTTGTTACTTTGTGTGCCTCCCAATTATTTGCTGGTGCAGTTGCTAAATCTGCACAATTCCCTCTTCATGTATGGTTACCTGATGCGATGGAGGAGCATCTAGGAACAAGAAGATTCAATCGGACGACGAATTCTTGCGTGGTCCAAGGACACAGGTGTGGGCTAAGTAAATCAATGGAAAGTCTTGGTCCTCAGGAGCGTGCAGCTTCGGCTTGGGGAGCTAAGCGGCGGGGGGGTTACGGAAGGGAACTCTACGAACATTCCTACTAGCAACTCAAAGAGCGACCTAGTAAGGTTCAGTAAGACAATCTGGCTTCGAAAGTAGCTGCTTCAGCTTCAGCCACTCAAATTTTCGATATTCCTTTTTATTTCTCATCAAACGAATGGCATCTTCTTCTGGACTCAACAATTACATTAAGATATGAAGACGATACTTTTTTCTTCTCATTCGAGATATTATGTGCAATTAATGAACCTACTACTGAATCTAATGAGTTAACCTCCACCTGGTAGAGCGAAGTCGGACATTCAGCATATTCTAAAGTTCCCATTACCATGCTAAACCAGCCCATTCTGTATACGATTCAGCATGCCCGGCGCAAGTAAGTGATCAGTAAGAAAGGAGTCAAATGCTTGGTGGGCTGTGAGGCTTGATTAGTTCAGTTATTTCCTTTTGGGAAGCACGCCTTGAACCTTTTTCTATTTATTTAGAAGTATAAGAAGTAGTGGACAAAAAAAGGGGGGGTAATCCATTAAGCAAATAAAACTTATTCGATGTTCAATGAACTTTTTTTTTTGTTTTTAATTAACCTTTTATGAGATACTCAAATAAATAGAGTAGGGATCTAATCGATTAGTATAGAAATGATTTGCATGATATCTATTCTACAGAACAGAAATCCATATCATATTGTGTCATCTAGGAAATCATTTTTGATAAGAACAAGAGATCTTTCTCGATCAATCCCTTTGCCCCTCATTCTTCAAGAATCAGAAAGATCCTTTTCAAGTTTGAATATGTTCATTTGGAATCTGGGTTCTTCTACTTCATTTTGATTTACTTATTTCTTATTTTATTGACTTTCCCTCTCTTTTCTTTTTATTTTTGATTCCCGTCCATCATTCCTTAAGTCAGTCCTATTGGCGCGGGTGATCACATGCTAGACATTGAAACAAGTCGCCTAGACTAATGAACCACTTCCGTTTGGGTGACAGGTACTAGAAGATTAGAGTTGGTTCCATAAGTTTCTTGTAACAAACTAGAATTTTAATATAATAAAATTATGTTTTATAAGTCCTTAATTGAGGTTAATTAGTAAGTGTTTGTTAAATTGATGAAAAGTAGGTTTTGTTCGAGATTGGATTGTACCGAGGAAACTTTAGTATTCTTACTCAAAAATCGTACACAATGTATGGGTCGACTATCTGGATGATCACCTATCGTTCCAGTTCCGTCGCGTATTGATTCGTGAGACTGCGGGGGTCTTAAATGTAAGAAAACCAGGAAATTTCAGATTTTCAAAATTCAGTTGGGACTCATATTTATTGGAGATTCTAATAGAAATCCATGCAGCTAATATTACAGCATGCCAGTCGGCCGTAAAGACGACCATTTGTTATTTTGTTAGTTCATCATCTCATATGAAGAAACGGCAACGTGTTTTGTATCTAAAATCAGGAAATTAGTGGATTTTACAGTTTTCTTCCAGATTTACTTTTTGCTATCAAAACTCAGAATTTTTCCTCAAAATTTTTACAGTAGGTGTCGGACTACCCCAAGTTCGGTCACCTAAAGTTTCGTCAAAATCAGATATCATATAGTAGGCTTACCAGAGCAATATATGCGGTAAAAAGTCGAAAATAAGTCAAATGGTCAACCATTTACTTGGACAATCGGACCATTAATGATGGTCATGTGCATGGCACATGACCATTGCCTATAAATAAGAGGCCAACCCCCTCATTCGGTTAGTTTGCTAACGGTAGTGTTTGGCCAAACACCCCACTTTATAGAGAAAGAAAGTCTAGAGAGAGAGGAGAGAGACAAGAGAGAAGAAAAGGGAGGCCATCTTGGAATAGTTCGACACTCCCGACGAGTTGATGGCATCCGATTTCTTTTCCTGTGCCTCAGTTGTCGTGTAGAGAGAGAAAGAGAAAAAGGTAGAGAGAGAGTGTGAGTTAGAGTGAGAGACGCTGTACCTGGGGGTTGATCGTTATTCTGAGCATATTGGCAGCATTCTTTTCTTCCCCTGGAGTCTCAAAGTATGTGAAAGAGGTAAAATCCCTTTTCTCTTCTCTATCCATTTGCATGTCGACGATCGATCGTCCCTTTTCTCTTCCCCTGTGATGTACATGATAGTTGCCTTGAGGGATGAGGTTCTATAGGGGTAGGTACATCCTAATATATATTAGATTAAGTGATGTGATGTCAGTGCCTGACAGAATTTGATGTTAGAGGTATTGTGACTGACGAGATTTGATGTTAGAGGTGGTTCCTGAGAGAATGTGATATGTTAGAGGTATTATTCCTAACAAAGTGTGATATATCAAAGGTGTTATTCATGGCAATCTTCGGGTGAATGCCCGGGTTATGTGTGGAGTAATATCCAAAGATTCTCTTTGACGAGGTGTGTGACTGATCGTCGGAAGTAGGTGAATTGATATCCATGGATCCACTTTGGCGAGGTGCTTGAGTGATCGTCAGGAGTGGTGCATTAATATTCATGGATCCTTTTTGGCGAGGTGCGTGACTGATTGTTAGGAGTGGTGGATTAATATTCATGGTTCCTCTTTGGCTAGGTGCTTAACTGATCGTCGGGAGTGGGTGGATTGATATCCATGGATCCTCTTTGGTGAGAGGTGTGACTGATCGTCGGGAGTGGTGGATTAATATTCATGAATCCTCTTTGGCGAGGTGCATGACTGATTGTCGAGAGTGGTGGATTAATATTCACGGTTCCTCTTTGGCGTGGTGCGTGACTGATCGTCGGATGTGGGTGGATTGATTTCTATTGATCATCTTTGGCGAGGTGTGTGACTGTTCGTTGGAGTGGTGAATAAATATTCATGGTTCCTCTTTGGCGAGGTGCGTAATTGATCGTCCGGAGTGGGTGGAGTGTTATCTAGTGATTCATTCTGATTTTATCAGGAGAAATGAATGTTGGCTTGAGGGATGGGGATCTCTGTACTTCAGTATGTTCCAACAGTACCTTACGGTGAAAGGCCTTATGAATTCAGCAAAGAATGACCCAAGATAGGGTGAGTCTGAGGGTAACAAGATACCTGGAGGTGAAAGGTCTTATGGATTTAAGAATGACCCAAAAGGTTAAGTTTCGATAGACAAGATACTTTGAGGTGAAAGACCCCGTGGATTCAAAGGATGTTCTAATAAAGGTTGAAGAATGGGGATCATTGTACTTAGGTATGTCCCAAGACAGATAAATGAATAAGAATCACTGTACTTAAGTATGCCTTGAGATGGTACAAGAAGTGGATTGTGTGATGAGTCTAGGGACTCAAGATTGTACGAAGTCTAAGGACTTAAGGTTCGATTTCATTAGATGTAAGTCTAATTATCTCGATAGTTATCATGGTAGTATGGAATCTCATGGTAATGGAGTTGTACGATGATAATGAATTTTGGAATGGATAATGAGTCTGCGGACTCAAGAATAGAACGGTAATTTGTTATCATGGATAGTGATTGCGTGATCTTGGAAATTGGAGGTCGGGAACCTCAGCTGGATAGGGTGAAATAGCCCTGGGTGACCTTGGGTCGTGGATTACGATATGATATACTATTATAATATGAGAATTGAATTGTAATATTATATTGTTATTGATGATTGTTACTAGGCGGAAAGTAGCCTTAGAAGGATAGTGGATTTTGCTGGGCTTTATAGCTCGTTCCTCTCATTTTATGTCTTCAGATTTTGAACCGATTACAGATTGGCAAGGGGCTATGCTTGATAGAGTTTGGAAAAAGTACCGGCGCAGTTGTGGCTCCAAAAGTAAAGGCTACTGTAGCTAGTGAGGTAACTCATTTGCTTATGATGAGTTATTGTGATGACTAGTTTTTATTGCTTATGTAAGCTCATAAGAAAATTTTAAAATTCCTGCATTTTCGCGGGTAAAGTCTTCCGCATGTGTGGTTATGACGAACGGGCATGCGTCTCGGACCTTGATTCCTTAGGCACGGGTTCAAGACGTCACATTTCTAGTCTTGCTGATCTTGGCCAAGCTGGAGCTTAGTTTGGACATGCTTGAATTTGCCTTCAACTTTGGCTTTATCTTGATTCAGGTTCAAATGTTCAAGCTCCAACTTGGCTTGAACAAGCTTATCGAAACTTAATTCAAGATGAGCTGAGTTTAGGTTGGCTTAAGCTTGATTCAAATTTCATAGTTATTTCAATCAATTATATATGATTTTAATAATATAATATACTATTAAATTATAATACAAGAAACTACACTAAATTAATCTAATCATACACAAAAATCTGATTTGGGATAGTACTCAGTTTTAAAGTAGAGAGTTAGGGTTTGGACATTTGCTTTTATCTTCTCAACTTTCCTTTGGTTATTATTAACTCATGATACTTATTTATTATAAGTTTTTTAAAACTTATTTATTATAATTTAAAATGTACTATTATACATTAATGTAAATAGCATTATAAAAAAAAATATTATATATATAATACTTCGGGTCTATCCGAACTGAGCTTAAAACGAGCTAAGTTGAGCTGAATGAAATAGGATATGACTCAAATCTGGCTTGTTTAAACATTTGAGCTCAAACAAAATCTTGGTGTGGTCATTGGAGCATTAAATGCTAGCTTGAGGTTGGTTTTAACGAGAAGAGTCAAGAGGAGCTCATTAAAGCCGAGCTCACCATCCAGCTTCACTTGAATGCAACCCTACTTTCTACAAAAAAAAAGAAAAAAGAAAAACAATGTCGAGAGTGATTTGCAAAACAAGTGTCAAGGTCTGATTGAATGGTTCTTGAAAAACCATGGAGTCACACAATATCTTTGAAAAAAATTGGTAACATGAGAGGCATCGGAGGAAGTTTTACACTTTGGAGAACCGATTGACAACCACAATTGGGTTTTAAGAAACCAAGCACAAAGTCCACACTAATGTCTTCTTATGGAGTGATGCCTGATTGGTATAGGAAAGGGTTGGTAAAACCCAAAATTTTGTTTTTTACCCTTGGTTTTTTGTCATGTCATGCATTCTCTAACATACGTCTCCACATCTCGATCATCTTAGGCCAAAAGTAGTGTTCTTGAAGCATTGCTATGGTCATGTCTCATCCAACCTCCTAAGCCACCACCATGTGGCTGCACTAAAGCCAAGCTGGAGTTTTAGGATTGAACAAATCAAGCAAAGCTTTATTTGACTCCAATGTTTAAACAAACTGAGCTTGAGCAGACTTTATTTGATTATGTTCAGCTGGATTTAATTTGAGCTTGGTTGTACTCGAAAAATATATATATACTCAAAATTATTTTGGTCATTTGTCATAACTTTAAGATAACTTTTTTTTAATCCCCTATCTTTTCAGCTATTTGTAGATACCCCCTTGTGTTTTTTCATTTTGTATTTTGCCCCAACTAACTTTTAAATCTTTTGTGAATTCACCCTTTTATCCATAACTTAGTTAACCCAATATTAAATTTGTTATGAAAAGACTATTTTAACCTTTTTAATAGGTCTTCAGTCTAGTTGAACATGCGCCTCTATTGGCAACCATATGTCCCATTCTTCCCCTTTAACTGTGGTCAAGCTTAATCAATCTAAGGTTAATATATTTTAATTTTTTTCCTAAAAACTAAGATTAGATGGATGAACCCTAAGATGAGTGACCATAGTTAGTGGGTGTTAAAAGGGACACATGGCAGCTTGTAGAACCCTCTTTCACTGTGGTTAAGCATAATGAATGAACCTGAGGTTAATATTTTTTTTCTTCTAAAAACAAGGTTAGATGATGAACTCTATGTCGCACCCCAAAATCCCACCTAGGAGAATGTGAGATCTTGGCATGTGACCCACTCGTCAAACCATCATAACATCCTGTCATAATGCATTTAAGACAATCTAAAATATGAACCTGAAAATTTTTCTTTAATTAACCACAATCAAATCTAAATATCTCCATTTAAAACTGAAACATAATAAATCATTTAAATCATCTATCATCCATCATGATTCTCAACTATCAATTTAACCTAACCATAAAATCTAAAATTAACTCTATTACAATGTCTTGAATTCAAATTTAAATACTGATCATTCAATTTCCAGAAAATGGCCAATGTTCCAGATTCTATTCACCTTTGGGATAATCACCTGCTGGATCTTATTCTTCCTCTTCGTATTCTTCATCTTTCCAAGGTCTTGGTGCACAAATATCAAACCTAAAACCTGCCAACAAAAGAGTCATCGGTAGAGTAACAAGTTACTTCGCGTATATTAACTCCTAACTAACAATATAACAATATTAATATAAAGCATAAATTATGATTTAATAATACATGTAAATATATAAACAACTCCGAGTGCGGAAGCATAATTTCTAATCAATCCTTATACGTGCTCACTTGTACTTATCTTTCTTATTTATCTTACTTATTTTTCTTGTTCGTGAGTCTATCTAACAATATGCACTATGTAATAACTTAAAATAACTCTACCCATATATTGGGTAGAGACTAACATATACCCAACTTACCGAAGTATCACATGGTTTACATACACATTATCTGATGCATACGGCTTGTCTACACATTATTCGGTGTATACGGCTTGTCTACACATTGTTCGGTGTATACTGCTTATCTGTATATTATACGGTGCATACAACTTGCCTTACCTTGATCTTAGGCTTGTTGGTACTCGGGCAGTGCAAAACTCAATCATACAGTCATGTTTGTATGCTTGTATACTTGTATAATACTTATGATTTTGTTTTTTTTATCATACGTATGTATATTCGATTCATGAGTGAGTGTAAGTGAGCAATGATAAACTCTCGGTTAAACCACATCTTAAATTATTAATTTAGGGTTCTCGAAGAGTCATCATAATGACAATTGTTGCCATGATAATACTTCTAAACTACACAACCATAATTCCAGACTTGTTTTAACCCAATAGTTACCATCCATGCAAACGATACATCATACATCAAAGTAAGAAAATTCATATTTATCATGGTTGGTAAATTAAAATTTATTCAATAGGGTTTTTACAATAAGAATTATGAAATTATATCACTCAAAATACATTAATCTCACATAAAATGTCATATGTTCGATTTAACTAAAAACCCTAATGTTACCACAACATCACATATTTTCATCATTATCACAAACATTCCATCAATTCCACAACATCCATTTCTCCATTATCCGTCATACATAATCCACAAAATAATACATTTCTCCTTGTTGAGTCATACATAATAAATCATAATAGAAAAACTCACCAAAATCACAAGAATCTTACATGAGGAATCTACATAATAATAATCATGTTTTAATCACTTTCTTACTTTAGATCTTGATTGTATCATTCTTATTTACATTAAAGATTATTATATTGGTAGAAAGGAATTCATATTTATCTCTCTTGATCACTTCCCTATGATTTATCGCTTAAGAATAGCCTTTGATCTCGAGCTCCAGTCACTTCTTTTTTTCTCTAGTTGAAAGTCCCTAGAAAACCCTAGGTTTTCCCTTTCCTAGAACTCTAAAACTCTTATAAAACTTTTCCAATTCTTGACTCACGAAATAGGGTCTTTATATTGGGTTTAGAACCTTGGGGAAGCCAAAAAGTCAAAAAAATGCGCTTTCGGAATTGTCGTGCGCGATCTCCGATCGTTTGAAACTTAGGGCTGATCGATCGGACCCTACTAGACTTGGCCAATCGATCGGTTTGATAATTCCAATCGATCGGACCATTATGGTCTTGGCCGATCAATTGGACCCTGACAGTGAGTGTAAGTGAGTAATGATAAAAAAATCTTTTGCTACTTTTTGATTTACTTCATTTTCATGCGATTTAATTATGAAAATAATATAAATTAAGTGATTTATTTGGGTTTCAAAATCTATATGTTTCATATTAATTTTATAGCCTTAATCACGTTAAAATTAAACACATCTTTCTATAGAATTAAATAACTAGCACAGATGTCAATAATGATAAATTCGGGGCTCTACACTCTAGGGGTGAGTGAATCCTAACGACAGTTAGTGGGTCTTAAAAGGGGCATTTGGCGGCTTGTAGAGTATCTTAAGCTGTGATTAAGCATAATCAACTTAATGTTATTTTTTAATGTTTTTTTTCCTAAAATCCAAGTTTGATGGATGAACCCTAGGGTGAGTGAATCTTAACCACAGTTAGTTGGTGTTAAAGTGGACATGCATGTGGTTGCTTGTAGAGCCTCTTCGACTATGGTTAAGAAGAATTAACTTTAGGTTAATATTTTTTCTAAAAATCATGGTTAGATAGATGAATCATAGGGGTGAGTGGATGTTAACCACAGTTAGTAGGTTCCAAGCACTTCTCTTGTGAAATGTTTTTACAAATCTCCTTTTAAAAAAGATTTAAAATGTCATTTCATAAAAATTAAATTGGCATCCATAAGTTAAAAATGGAAAGGTAGATTTGCAAGAGATTTAAAAGTTAGTGGGCATAATAAAAAATCAGAAAAGGCAAGGGGTATTATAAATAGCCAAAAATATTTTCGCAAAAAAACCTTTAAGATAAGGAGAACTCTCTAGTACGTTTTGTAAGCCATACAAATTGAAAATTAGGTGCTTACAAAGAGGTTAACATTTTCCGCCTTTAAACCCTTAAGTCAGATTTCCTTTAAAGGAATTCCCACACATGATTAAGAACGAGATCATATTAGAGGTTTTTCCCTGATTGTCCCTCAAGTTTAGGTTTGTTCTCAAACTATCCGACAACTTTTTAAAACCCTTGCCACAAGAGGTTTATGAGCATTTTTCATAATTCAGCATTTATAAAAAATCTTAAATATCCCTCCATTACGACCTACACTTTAAGGAAGAATTTCTGTTTAGTTTTGAAAGGATAAGAAGAGAAAAAGAACGATTTACATACATGCATGAGATGGGAGAAGCTTCCTACTCTCCTCATCTTCCGATTTCATGAAGTTCTTCAGTCCTTTCTCCTTTAATATGTGTTTTAGTACAAATATAATAGGAGTGTTCTTGAAAAAAAATGAAAAAGAAAAAGAATTTTAACGAAGTTTTTTTACGCAGAGGTTCGATACCAGCATACACATGTTTAATACACCTGTTCAATACTCACATCGATACATATCAATATGACAGTTGAACTTGTTTTGACCATAACTTATGATCCGGAAGTCCGATTGGCTGTTATAATATATGAATTTAGGATAGCTCTACGAAACGGATCCGGGTTGAATAACGCTATGCAGTTCTTAGATGCTCATATTTTCATTTTAAGGTCCTTTTGAGGTTTTTCAGGGCACTTATTCAATTCTATTGACATTTTTATAATTTTTGCCTCTATTATCGATGCATATCGAGACACATATCGATACATGATACATATTTATGCATATCAATAGACATATTGATACACTATGTGCTTGATACACCCTGTATCGATACATTATACAGTTCGTTTTCAACAAAGTATCGACTGCACACTATGATCCATAAAAATATAAAGAAAAGATATGTAAAACCATCGAATTAACATCAGATTTAAGGTTTAAAATCATAAATGCAATTATTATAATTTTTTTTCTATTTTTTAAAAAGCACAAAAAACCAAAAAAATTGTATTTTTCTTGTTAATGGCGTTTTCTCACAGTCGTGGTGACTTGTTTAGCAAAACGAAACTTTCTTGTGAAAATCTCAGCCAAAACGGTAAGTAATGAAATATTTGAGGACTCTTCTTGATCAACGAAGGGAAAAACGTTTGCATATGCGAACTCCTTCACATGTAGGAGGGCATTTAGAGGGGGTTTTAAAACATGGGTATTTGGGGAATAACCCCAAACTTGAGGGGTAATCGGGAAAAACCCTATCATATATATTTTTTTCTTTCATCATGATGTACCTTTTGGTCAAACTATCATGGCCCTTCAATCAAGGCAATGGATGCTCTCTGGCAAATGCCCGAGATTAGCTCTCGGGCACGCACCACTCTTTGCATGACACATGGGGAGGCATTTACGTAGGGGAATAATAGCATGCATTGCACATTTCGTTGGGTGGTACACACATACCTCCCAAGCTGACCACATGTCCTCTCTGACATCCATTAACCATGGTTAAGATTCACTCATTCCTAAGCTTAAATAATTTAACTATAGTTTTTAGAAAAAATAATTTTGAAAAAATTACCTTGCTTATGATTCACTTGCTCATGTGGTTAATGAATGTCAAAGAGGACATGTGGTGAGCTTGGACATCCAACGGAATGTGCAATGCATGTTATAACTCCCCTACTTAAATGTCTTCCCATGCGTTATGCAAAGAGTGGTGCCAGAGCTAATCTTAAGCATCTATCAAAGAGAATCTGTTGCCCTTCATTCAATATGTGACATGGATTTGAGGGCAAAACATCATACCAAATTTCATCACAATATTCGCCTAAAGTAAATCTAATCAAACACAGTTCTTAATGGTGACTATATCTCTCCTTTTGAACCAAGAGATTTTGTACAGCTTTGCATGATTTTCATATTCTACTTGTAACTTTTCAATTACTTCTCCAGGTACCATATTTTCAAAAATTTTCCATCAATCAATCACATACACTTTTGAAGTGGCTGTTTGGACTTACACTTATAGCATCGTAGCAGATACCTTAGGTCTGGTTGTGTGTATGTTTAGAGTGTTAGTTACATGATAACATTTCCACCAAAAAAAATCAATACCATACACTTTTGGCCATAAGACTTACCTAAACATTATAAAAGAAGATTCCTCTAGGCATTGTGAGCACGGGTTTTACCCACTTGGTTTGACTGAGAGTCGCCACCTATTCATTCTTAGGGATAAGTTCCGGATGGTTGGATAAGGTCTAATGGTCTAAGAGAGAGTCTTGGTAAGCGGTTCGATTAAGTCCCGGGGAAGGTGTTAGGCACCCTAGGACCCCTATTTTACAATGGTTACCTACTCCCTAAATTTAAGCCAAATTAAATTCAATATTAATGAAAATATCTAAGTGTTTAGAGTACACTAATCCAAGAAATAGAGAAAGCTAACTAGGCTAGGGTCGAACTCGGATAGGGTTGCCTATGTACTCATCAAGTGAGATCAGACCGAACGTAGTTCTGACACATGAGCCCGTGCCAAGGCTAGGGGGTGAGTGTGTGTGCATAAAGGTGACTTAGGGGTTAGCCCGGGGGCTAGGGTTGATTGACTGGAGAGGTTAAGTGGACAAGTGTTAAGTCTAACCGCGCTTAGAGGGGATTTAACTATGGTTAAGTGAGCTAACCAAGGTTAAGGAGGTCCTACAAGTCTCTTTTTTGTCTTTTTGTATTTTTATATTTTTTTGTGATTTTTGGGGATATTTGAATGTTTTTGGTATTTTGGTTATATTTGATTTTTGGAATTTTGCTTGTGAGGGTCTTGTATTTATAGAGTTTTTAAGGGATTGTGGCAATTTGGTAATTAATAGAGGGTTTGGTGAGAAGAAGGGAGGTAATTGGTTGGTCAAAATGGGTGTGATTGGTGATTGGGTAGTCAAAAAGGTATGTACTTGGTGAGAGGTGATTGGGTGGTCAAAAAGGATTTAAGATAATTATTTGTTTTGTAAGAGGTGTAAAAATGAGTTGTAAGAGGTGTAAAAGAGTAAGAGAGGTAATTGGTTGTAAAAAAGGTGTGTACTTGGTGAAAGGTGATTGAGTAGTCAAAAAGGTGTATAAACACAAAAATGGAGCTATTTGGGATTTGAAGAAAAAATAAAAGGTCTTTTGTATGAAAGTGGAAAGTGGGCTTGGGTTTGTGGGTTTTGGATATGGGTTGAATGGATGTGGGAATCATGGGTTGTTAGTAGATGGGTCATGGGTAATGGTTATTGGACTTTAGATATATCAATTGAGCTTGGGCTATAGTAATTAGGCTTTGGCTTAGGCAATTAGGTAATTGGGCTTGACTACTTGGGTTTGGGGTAATGAAATTTGGTAATTTGACTTGATTGGGTTATTTGGGTATAAGTTTGGCCAAATGGGCTTGGGCTTTGGGTGAATATTGGAGCTTTTGAAGAAGCGGGAAGAGGGATAGGAGGTGCAAAAATGGGGTGCTTACAGCTGCCCCTCTTTGTCGGAGGGTGCGGGCAAGCGAACGACAAAGACTGAAATCACTACCATTTTTGTACCGAAAACCTGTGAAACTTTGAAAAGCACAAGAAATGAGAATGAGATAATCTAGGTTAAGTTTGCCAATATAAAAAGTCGAAGCGTTGGATATTAGTTTATAACCTCTTTTCGAAGTACTGTTAGGGATGAGGGTAAGTACATGATGGATAAGAGAAACAAAAGTCGATCACTCGACAACTTTGCAAGAAATGAGGTGAAGGTCGATCACACAACCACTTCACCGGGATTAAAGGCAATGAGTGCGAGACTAATGTCATTAGAGGCCGTAACTAACATCCAGTCACATCACCGTATCCGTATACTCCTTGATTAGTGAGCTAGTAGAGTGAGATGAAAGATAATGGATGCAAGACTAACATCACTGGAGGCCACAACTGGCATCCGGTCACACGACCATGTCTTTATATTCCTTGATTAGTGAGCTAATAGAGCAAGATGAAAGGTAATGGGTGCAAGACTAACATCACTGGAGGTCGCAACTGGCATCTGGTCACACGACCGTGTCAGTATACTCCTTAATTAGTGAGGTAGTAGAGCAAGAAGAAGATGATTGGTGCAAGACTAACATCACTAGAGGTCGCAACTGGCATCCGGTCACACGACCGTGTCAGTATACTCCTTGATTAGTGAGCTAGTAGAACAAGATGAAAGGTGATGGGTGCAAGACTAATATCACTGGAGGCCGCAGCTGGCATCCGGTCATACGACCGTGTCAATATACTCTTTGATTAGTGAGCTAGTAGAGCAAGAAGAAGATGATTGATGCAAGACTAACATCACTAGAGGCCGTAACTAGCATCCAGTCATATGACCATGTTAGTATACTCCTTGATTAGTGAGCTAGTAGAGCAATATGAAGATGATTGGTGTAAGACTAACATCACTAGAGGTCGCAATTGGCATCCGATCATATGACCGTATCAATATACTCCTTGATTAGTGAGTTAGTAGAGCAAGATTAACTTCACAAGAGGTCGTAACTGAAATCTGGTCACACGATCGTGTCAGTATACTCCTTGATTAGTGAAGACGGGAAGCAAGATTACAAACAATTGTTCGATTGCTTGACTGGATAGCAAGCCAAGAATAAGGGAAGTAAAGAAACCCGTCCGACTGCTTTACCTGGTTTCAATGCTTTCCTTGCATCAACGGGAATAACCAGTCGACTTTGAGCAGACTCTACTAGGAATCGAAATTTGACTGACTGTTGACGCGAACAATTTGCTAAGATACTGATGGATTGACAGGTGATGCAAATGACTTGCTAAAAACTGATGGACTGACTAACAGGTGGTTTGGTGGTAGACTGATAGTTGACCAGTAGACTGTTTGAAACTGACTGTTGTATCTTATGAATGTGCCTGAGATTGCCTGCAATGGCAGACCTAACTAGGTTCCTTTGCCTTCAGGGAAAAAGGATTAAGCTATGGTTGACCATGAAGTCTGGTTACCATATTGCAAAGCTTGTATTAGTTTATTTTTCCCTCTTTTGCCCTTGGGCCCTTGCAGGTTTTCACCAAGATTGGGTTGCATATTTTGATCTTTGTCCCTTTTTTTTCCTTGGGCCTTTTAAGGTTTTCACCAGGACTGGGTTCATGTAACTTTTGCACGATAGCAAGGTTGATGATTCCTTTCTATGCCCGTGAAATTTGAAGTTTTAATTTATCCCCTTTTTGCCCCTGGGCCCTTGCGGGTTTTCACCAGGTCTAGGTATACAAGCTTTGTATTTTATCACTTTCCGCTCTCAAATTTTCTTTGATAACTCTTCATTCTTCTCTCATCACTGCCTGTCGGGGAGTGGGGACGAATGTTTCTGATCATTAATGCTCAAGTCCTTTCAAAAATCAAGGAGGGCTTAATGTTTAGGATGAAACGTGGTTTGGATAGAAACGAGGTAAGGCTCTAAATTTCTGTTTTGGCAAAGGTAAGACACCTTATGATGTTTGTTCAGTATCGAAAGGGAACCAGCTCCTGCACTCTTTTGGTGAAGCTTTGCTTCACTTTATGACCAAGTACTTTCTTTTTTTTCTTTTTTTTTGTACATGGTTGCCTTGTATTGTGGGGACTTGCTGTGTTATGACCGAACCTGATTTCAGGCTGCCTACGTACCCAAATAGAGATCAGGTCAAGACGTAGTTCGGCTAAAAATCCACTTTTGTTGTTGCCCTTTGCTGGTTCTTCATCTTTTGTATTGTTATTTTGACTCTTATGGGGTGCCCTTGTGTGGGTTTTGAAAGAAAGGTTATTAGGTCGAGAGCATGTATGGTCTGACTAGTGGATACATATATAGCAAGGGTAAGAGAGGTGTTGTGAGGATTATCAAAAGATGGTCTCCTATCATTTCTTTGATTGGTCGAGAGCATGTATGGTCTTTGCATTGTCCTCATTTCGGTTGATTGAGATTTGATAGCTCAAAGAGGCCTTCATTGCCACTGTATTGCTCTTGTCTTGGTTTGTTCAATCTTGGGAGAGTAACTGTTGATTACGCCTTCCATTAGATGATCAACTTCCCGTTATCAAACTGTACATTATGGGCATTAGAAACTAGTTTAGTTCCCAATTTTAGCATCTTAGAGCACAATAGAACTTGATTTAAAAAGTCATTTCATTGAATTGCATAAAAGGGTGAACAGACTCGATGTGAAACAAATATGACTCAAAGGGTCATTGGCAGATTAACTGACTGGATTGAGAGACGGGACTGACACTGGCCATCGAGGCCAACTGCAAGACAAAATGAAGAAATAAACAAAGACACTGAAATATGAACAAAAATGAGTTGCTCAAAGTCCGACTGTAGAGTGATTCCACCTGAAGCGCCTTAGTTTCCGGGTGGAGCATGATTGAGAAGAGGGACTTGGGTGATGTCGGTATTCCCCAGTGCAAAGCAAATCCTTTTCGTCTCCAACAAATCTTGGACAACATGCTTTACATCATAGCATCTATCCGTAGGATGCCTCGGTGACTGATGATATCCGCAATGCTGCTCCAGCCTATATCCCTTTGGAAGATTAGTTGATGGGGGTTGGGGCGCTTTCAATGTGATCAACTTCTTGTCGACAAGGAATGGAAGGAGTGTTGTCAAAGAATACGGGATTAGTGTGAACGCCTGGTTTTTCCTCTGTTCAAAGGTCATCTGGTAGGAAAGCAGTCTTCCCTGGTTCTGCTAAGCTTGCTGAGGTTGTTGGGGCAAGTTGGGGAACCTAACAGGTATGGCTGCCACCATCTATCCATCATTTTATCTCTTTTTGTTATCTTTCCTTGGAGGTAGGAGAGCGCGAGAAGAGGATGCACATTTTGATCCCTGAAACATGTCGAATGCCCCTACATCATCCATTGTTGCCTCAATCCGGGTGTCACATTTGGCCATAGTGCTGAAATCGGATATGGGTGCGCTGCCAGGAGAGTCTTGAGTGGATGTTTGAGGGTGCGGAGAAAAGTTGTCACTTGTTCCTCTTCTGGTAAAGAGGTGCTCATTTTTCCTGCAACCTCCCACCACCAAATAGAGTATTCGATGAATGTTTCATTGTCCATCTGAGACATCTTTTTCAGGTCTACTCTTTGTGGGACCAGATCAACATTATAGGAGTACTTGACGAGAAATGTTTCAGAAAGACCCTCCCATGTTCGGACTTTGTTGGGATCCACTTTTGTGAACCACTGTAAGGCTACCCCTTTTAAGCTCTTCTAAAATAAGTGCACCAAAAGCTTGTCATCATGTTCCAACTGGAACAATTCTCTGCGGTAAACCCTTAAATGCATTTCTAGGCAGTCCTTCCTGTTGTACTTCTCGAAGTCAAGTATTTTGAAATCCCGGGGCAATTGAATCCCTAGGTGCATGCACATGTCACTGAAGTCGGTAGTTTTACGGGATCCCTGAGTTGTCCTCACCAACTATTCTACTTTCTCAATTATCTCTTTGTATGCATTTAGGATCTGGGCTGAACTGGAAGATATGTGGGTGGACCCGGTATGAGGTTCACCCTTAGCCCTAGCTTCCTCCTCCTCAAAATGGTCTATGATGGGTGCTAAGATGTGGGGAGTGGGTTGTGGTTGAACAGGTGGAGGTGGAATGTTGAAAGTAAAATTTGATCATGGTTGAATGGGTGGTAAAGGGATATGAAGCTGTTGTGGTTGAATAGGTGATGGAGTGTTGATGACAAATGGTGGTGGGATAAGATTGGTGGCATGTGGTAGATTGGGTAGTGATGAGCTTGACATATCGGCTAGTTGAGGATGGGAGGAGGAGAAAACATTTAAAATGTTGCAGGATGTTTTTCAGTTCTTCGATACTTTGGGCATTCTCAGCCACTCTTGTTTCAAGGCTCGGCGGGGCTTATGGCTATGATGTCGGTGTATCAAGATCAGTCTCATGGCCATCCAGCAATTGTTCCATGTTGCAATTACTTGGTCGGGTCTCAACTGGAATTGCTTTTTATGTACGTGCTTAGCTCAGTGTCTACTCCTGAAAAGATTGAGAGATATGGAGTAAGAGTCGGAATAGATAAGAGCGGGAGAAGATTAGAAGGCATGCAAATGACCTAACATAGTCTAGTTGACATAGGGACAATGCCTCTTGTTTAGAATTCAGAATGAAATGCAAGAGATGGGATTTTTGATTTTTTTTTTCATTTTCTGATTTTTTTTTGTTTTGAACAAGGTGTGACATGACATATGTGGTTCGATAGGGTAGGCGGCAAGATATCTGTTCTACTAACCTGGGTTGTTGGTAACCAGGGCCTATTGGGCCAAAGTTTAAGCAGGTTAATGGGCTAACCCCTTGCAACATGTATGTCCAAAGACAAGGTAGGATGTATTTTATTATAAGCACAATAAAAGGCTCAATACATGCCCCCTAGATGGGTGTTTATCTGGTTAGAGTGCCCTGATATTCAATCATGGTTGGGGGACATATATAGGGTACAAGCAAGTTAGGGTTTAGCATTTTCCTCCAGGTGGGCTGCTTGTAGACTATACCATAGCCTAATCTATATGTATGCATGCATGCTGGTGTAATGCAAGAATGCTCCTAAAAGGATGGGGGACACTTAACGCCGTATATGCGACTCCCCGGTATAGAATATACCTGAAAAGGGACGATTGGTGTAGGCGGAAACGTTCAAAATTCTTTCCTGAGGGTAATCACCCACTAGATGTAATTCCGAGAACCTCTAAGACTTCTAAGCCTTTGATACTGAGGATGATCATCCACCAGCCGTAAGCGTAATAAGTTTGTCTACTGGGTTTAATGGGTCATTTATACTACTATGTCATGTATGAAATGCACAATTACAAAAAACACTCAAAAGATATAAAGAATTAACACTTGGCTAAATACTTAGGTATTTTGATTAATGTTGAAATTAATTCGGCTTAAGCTTAGGTTCCGGCTTGAACCTCAATCCCTAGCAGAGTCGGAAGAGCTATGAGCACGAGTTTTACCCACTTGATTTGACTGAGAGTCGCCACCTACTCATTCTTAGGGATAGGTCCCCGGATGGTTGGATAAAGTCTAATGGTCTAAAAGAGAGTCTAGGTAAGCGGTCCGATTAAGTCCCGGGGAAGGTGTTAGGCATCCTAGACCCCCAATTTACAATGGTTACCTACTCCCTAAATTTAAGCTAAATTAAAGTCAATATTAATGAAAATACGTAAGTATTTAGAATATACTAATTCAAGAAATAGAGAAAGCTAACTAGGTTAGGGTCGAACTCAGATAGGGTTGCCTATGTACTCATCAAGTGAGATCAGATCGAGCGTAGTTCTGGCACATGAGTCTGTGCCAAGGCTAGGTGTGTGTGTGTGCGCATAAGGGTGGCTTAGAAGTTAGCCCGGGGGATAAGGTTGATTGACAAGGGAGGTCAAGTGCACAAGTGTTAAGTCTAACTGCGATTAGAGGGATTTAACCATGGTTAAATGAGCTAAGCAAGGTTAAAGAGGTCCTATAAGTCTCTTTTTGGTCTTTCTGTATTTTTATATTTTTTTGGAATTTTTGGGGATATTTGAATGTTTTTGGTATTTTAGTTATATTTGAATGTTTTTGATATTTTGAGATTTTATAATGTTTTTGGTATTTTGAGCTTTTATTATGTTTTTTTTTTTTGAATTTTCATATAGGTAAGATTTTGTCAAACTTAACTAAAGTCAAATTTAACCCAAGAGAAAGATTAAAGAAAAGTTAGGCTAAAATATTATATTGAGAACATAAAGAGGAGTGTGCATTTTGAATAGTAAATTGTTTATTGTCAAAACTTATTTTGTTGGATTGGTGTTGATAATAGATCAAATATCATTGTCTTTAGTATAAGGCATTTTGAATAATGTCCCCTTTAAGTCCTTAGATCATCATTTACCCATTCAAAATAAAACATGAAGAAAAAAGAAAGAAATGGAAAAGTGACAAGTAAAGAAAATAAAAACTCATCATCTCCTCTCTAATGTAGTCCCTTTACACCATTATGAATGATGTAATGGAGCTCTAGATAGAAAAATTGGAGTGAGGATGAGTTTTTCAAAGAATTCTAGAAGAAGGATTAGAATTTAAATGAAGAAACAAAATGAAAAGAGAGGTATAGCTTTACCTTTCACTCTCTATGGGCCTACCCATATCCACACTATTGGGTACATAGAAAAGAAAGAAATATTTAAATGAAAGAGAAAACAAAGGACCTCTCTTTTCTTTTGAGGTGGGGTCTATTTACACCATTAGTTGGTGTAGAGAGGTCCAACTAAACTTGAGAAGAGAGAGGTCTTCCCAAATGGTTCTAGAAAAAGACTAGAAATAATTACAAATAAATCAAATAAATATAAAGTAAAGAAGAAGATGAAGTATAAAAGGAGGAGTGACTACTCTTCAAAGACTTCTTTTCGAATGTTGTAAGAGGTGGAGTTTTTAGAATCGACAAAGGAATAGAGTTAGTGAAGAACTCTAGGTTTTTAGTCCTACAATTCTCTACATACTCTAAACCTTAGCTTCTTCCAAATTTTTTCAAGGCTAAAAAGAAATATAATGAGTGAGATGAGGAAGAATTAGGGTTTCCACTTAGGATTTTGGAGGTGGGAGAAATGACTTGTGAGAGTCATGTATTTATTGAGTTTTCAAGGTGTGGTAATTTGGTAATTTTTAGAGAGTTTGGTGAGAAGAAGGGACGTGATTGGTTGGTCAAAATGGGTGTGGTTGGTGATTGGATAGTCAAAAAGGTATGCACTTGGTAAGAAGTGATTGAGTGGTCAAAAATGATATAAGATAATTAATTATTTTGTAGGAGGTTTAAGAATGAGTTGTAAGAGGTGGAAGAGAGTAAGAGAGATAATTGATTAGTAAAAATTGTTTGTACTTTGTGAAAGATGATTAAGTGGTAAAAAATGTGTATAAACACAAAAATGAAACTATTTGGGATTTGAAGAAAAAATAAAACGTTTTTTGTCGGAAAATGGAAAGTGGGTTTGGATTTGTGGGTTTGGGATGTGAGTTGAATGGATATAGGTATGTGGACTAAATCTTATGGATCATGGGTTGTTAGTAGATGAGTCATGAGTTATGGTTATTGGACTTTACTTATAGCAATTGGGGTTGAGATATGGTAATTAGGATTTGGCTTAAGTAATTAGGCAATTGGGCTTGACTACTTGGGTCTAGGATAATAAAATTTGGTAATTGGACTTGATTGAATTATTTAGGTATAAGTTTGGCTAAATAGGCTTAGGCTTTGGGTGAACATTAGAGTCTTTGAAGAAACAGAAAGAAGGATAGGAGGTACAAAAACTGGATGCCTATAGGCCTTTCATAGAGGTGCATGTGCTAGCTGATGGGCTTCTGTGTTTTTACTCCTCACTTTGCGAAGCATAGCAAAAGGTGACTATCTTTGGGGGTGGATAGTAGATGGTGGTGTCTATTGAAACTAGAACCTGAATTCACGGTACTTGATAGCATACTTCTAACTAGGGTCGGTCCATTATTTTTTTTATTATTTTAGTGAAATCAACCCATTTGACTCTCGGAGTCAACATTTTGTATTTTGGGAAATTAATTGAATTTTTTTGAAATGCTTCTCTCTAAGTTCTACGTCTCCTTTGGCGAGTACTCTTATGCATAGGAGGCCTGCTAGACCTACTCTCCAGCATTGCTAGACCTACTCTGCAGCATTCCCCACTCTCAGTCATGTGTTGGTTTTTAGTTGAAAGCTAGGACAGCTATTAGTTTTTGATTGACAGGTGGGAGGAAGCATGAGAGTAGGGCTAGCACGGCTATTGATATAATTACAAACTCATCTTCAACCAAGTGACTAGGAGGTCCTCGATGACATTAGGCAATGACTCCCAGATTTCTTCTCCACTAGTCAAAGGAAACCCGTCGCGTTCTAAAAATCGAGGATAGGTTGGGTTGGGCAGTTTTAACCCCGTTAAAGCTATCTAACAAAGGTTAAAGTTATCTAACTAAGAACTTGGAAAAAAAACAAGGTGGAATTGTGTTTAACTGTGGTTACAATTATTTAACTTAGTGTAAAAGAATACGTGTCACAATTGTGTACGAGCCAGTTGGGTTTTTGTTGGCCAAGGATCAGATGATATCCGTTGCGTTTGTTGGACAAATTGACAGTTCTTGTTCCTGTTCTGAGTTTGTTGGACAAATTGACAGTTCTTGTTCCTGATCTGAGTCTCCCGGTCAGGTCACCCGAAATATCAGGGTGGGCAGGTGGCGTTGAAATTGATGGGACCTTGGGAATACACGGTATAACTAAGGTCCATCAACCACAGTGAACCTGCTTCATTCCTCCATCGCCGAATGTATCACGCATTCTGACCGTTATGACTGATCAACCATTGGCGACCTTAGATCTTTTAGAACACAGAAGAGGTGGTCCACCAATTTAATTCATTTGGATGCAGTTTATTTAATGTTAATGAACCATAGTTCCAACAGGATGCAAATCGTCAGTGTTTTTTCCTGGGTTCTTTGGCCATGAGTGTTTGAAGGATAAGTTAAATTGTCTATAGTCCATACAGATTTATTAATTAGTTGTATAAGAAATCTTGGTCATCAAACACGGAGTCCTACTTTCTCAGTTCCAAAAGTGCATTGATCAAACCCTATTGGAACCCAAGCATCTCTAAATTTGGGGAGTTTCCACTACAGCCGAACATGAGGAAAGGATAATTATACTAACAAGATCATTTTATAAGGGAATGAAGAAACTCAAGACATTTCATGCATTAGCTATATATGAAGATTTCAACAAAAATACTGCATGAATCAAAAATCCGGTGGGCCATCAATTGAAGAAAATGGAGGGGAGGAGTGGTTAGACTTAGAAGCACGCACCCCAAATGTTGTCAAAGGATTAATCTTGATGTCCGACTATTAACCTTGGTTATGATTTACTCACTCATTTGTTAATATATATATATATATATCTAAATCAAGGTTAAATTATTTAATTCTAATGCTGAGTGAATTTTTTAACCACAATTAAAAGTGTTAAAGAGGACACGTGGCGAGCTAAAGAGGTGTACACATTCCGTCCAACCAATGGAACGTGCACATGCATACTATAACCACCTTAATGAAACACCATGCGTATGCGTGGGTCAAAGAGGATATCACCTTGCACCAAATTAAGGTTTGTGGTTTTTTCAGGAAAGCAAACGAAAGTCTGAAGCCATGGATCCTAAAAATTATTCCCTGAATGCATTGATCCTCTTCCTTGTATTCCCGTTTTGCACCTCGAGAGACACCATAACTCCAATCCAACCAATCACAGAAGGTCACATCCTCGTGTCTAAGGGAGAGAACTTCGCGTTGGGGTTCTTCAGCCCCGGCAGTTCAAGAGATCGATACATTGGAATATGGTACAACAAAGTTACAGAACCAACTGTAGTGTGGGTTGCAAACAGAGAAAGCCCCATCAAGGATTCCTCCGGTGTTCTTATGATTAACGGAGATGGAAATCTCGTTGTCGCCAGCAGAAATCAAAGCAATCTTCTCTGGTCGACAAATATTACAGTCGCCACGATGGATTCCATAGCTAAACTCTCGAATTCAGGAAATTTTGTCTTAATTCAGAATAACAGCAAAAAAGTTGTATGGCAAAGCTTCGATTTTCCCACACATACGTACCTTCCCTGTATGAAAATCGGGCTAAACCGGAAAACCGGTCTGAAGTGGTTCCTAACGTCGTGGAAGTCGCCCAACGACCCTGCACGTGGGAATTTCTCGTATGCACTTGACCCACGGGGCTCGCCTCAGCTCTTCGTGTACAGGTGTTCAACTCCATATTGGCGAAGTGGTCCGTGGAACGGTCGTGGATTCAGCGGTGTACCAGAGATGACACAATCCTTCGTCTTCAAATACAATTTTGTAAGCGATCAAGATGAGGTTTACTCGACCTATACTCTCTACAACGACTCTATCTTCACTGCATTGGTGCTGGACAACTCTGGAACCGCCCAAATGCTTGCATGGGTCGACGGTATCCGTCGGTGGAATTTATTCTCGTCGTCGCCGAGGGATCAGTGCGACCACTACGGACTATGCGGGCCATATGGTAGTTGTAGTTCTAATACTGCATTAGAGTGTCGGTGCCTCCCAGGATTTGAGCCCAAGTCTCCCAGGGACTGGTACTTGAGAGATGGATCGGCGGGGTGTGTGAGGAAGAGAGAGTCAAGCTGTGGGAAGGGAGAAGGGTTCTTGAAGTTGGAGCGGGTGAAGTTACCTGATACTTCTATGTCTCGAGTCGAGAGGAGTTTGAGCCTCCAGGAGTGCCAGAAGCAATGCTTGAGTAACTGTTCTTGCACGGCCTACAGTAGTGCAGATGTTAATGGAGGAGGCAGTGGCTGTGTGACTTGGTATGGCGAATTGATGGATATTAGAGACTACCCGAAAGGGGGACAGGATTTATATGTACGTGTGGATGCAATTGAATTAGGTAAGGAAGATTTCTACTGTCATGTATAGCAATTTTTTTTCTTGGGTTCTTGGATAATTGAATCCTATATATTCTTTTTTTTTTCTTTTCTTTTTTTGCCATTTACCTACGGTTAGTAGTATCACTCAGTGGTTTTAGGTCTGTTTAGATGCTGAGAATTGGGTGAAAATGGAGAAGAAATGAAAATTGGAGAAAACATAATTATGAGTTGTACTTGGGAAATCAAAATTTCCTTTTCTTTTTAAGTTTTCAGATATTTTTTCTACAACCAATCAATGGTCTATGCTTTGTTTAGAGGGAAAATGTTGTAGAAAAGAAAATTTTTCTCTAAAATAATTTGTCCAAAATTTTTCCCACAAAACATAAAATAAACAGTTTAAATATCAAGCAGAGCTCTCCATCACCGTGTTGATGCGAATCTCCCTTTTTACACTACAGAGTGGCAAACGTGTAATTACGGTGTCTTGCAAAATTACCCCGACCTAGTATCAATAATTACAAAAGCACCACATTTATAGTGCAAAAAAGAGAGATCCGCATCAACACCGTGATGCAGAGCTCTGCATCAGCATTAATCTCTAAAATAAAACGAGATAATTACTTGTAATAAAAAAAATCATTTTGTAGCATGTCAAACTCAAAAATTAGCTTTTCTCAAAATAGTAATTCAGTACACCTATTTTTCCTTCAAACAAATGCAACATTAATTAGTCTACTAATTCCTGCCGCTTATCCTAATCAAGTTGCAAGACATTGATCATCTTTAATAG
The DNA here is from genome assembly GCA_015143295.1 of Tetracentron sinense. Classification (NCBI taxonomy): domain Eukaryota; kingdom Viridiplantae; phylum Streptophyta; class Magnoliopsida; order Trochodendrales; family Trochodendraceae; genus Tetracentron; species Tetracentron sinense. Next base: position 53,658,271 of record CM026553.1, read on the forward strand.
AGGGTTCATAGCTCGACTGCCCATCTATTATATAGGGTCAAGCATTCGTGTCACTATCCTTATCATTTTCCTTGTTTTAGCTGCAAATGCTAGGAGGAATTCAAAAGGTTTTCTTGGTCAGAAGAGGAATGTGGTGATTCTCATAGTCTCTATTGTTGCGGGATTGTTTCTCTTGGTCTCCTGTGGGTGTTTCTTGTTAAAGAAGAAGAGGACAGAAACAAAAGGTAAAGCAATGGAACGACGTCATGAATGGTTATTCGGAGACTCTCCGGGCACAAAGGAGCTTGACCAAATTAGGTCCAATCCAGAATTACAATTCTTTGATCTAAGCATCTTAGTAGCTGCGACGGAAAACTTCTCTTCAACTAATATGCTCGGAAAAGGTGGTTTTGGCCCAGTTTATAAGGTAATCTTACAAATCTCTAAAATAAGACCTTCATTTTCCTTTTTGACTTTGTGTTTGTATCTGCATTACTGTAGAGGGGTAGTGCAGCAAGAAGATGACTAAATCATGCTTGAATCTGTGAAGACATCATAATCTAATTGAGTTGCCAGCTTTATGCATGTTTGGGCTATAATTTGCAGGGTCGGCTATCGAATGGAAAGGAGATAGCAGTGAAAAGACTATCAAAGAATTCAGGACAAGGGTTAGAAGAACTAAAAAATGAGGTTATATTGATTGCGAAACTTCAGCACAGGAATCTTGTGAGACTTTTAGGTTGTTGCATTCAAGATGAAGATAAGATGTTAATCTATGAATATATGCCAAACAAAAGCTTGGATTATTTTATTTTCGGTATGAATTATTTGCAACTACTTCTGTTTGCCTTCTATTGTTTTCAATAAGTTTGTTCGCTATGCATTAATATGTATCTCTGATTCAAATTTAAAACAGATCAAACTAGAAAGGCACTATTGGATTGGAGAAAGCGCTTTGAAATTATTGTTGGAATTGCACGAGGGGTCCTTTATCTTCATCGGGACTCCAGATTGAGAATTATCCATAGGGATTTGAAAGCCAGTAATATTCTGCTAGATGCTGAACTGAACCCCAAAATTTCAGATTTTGGTATGGCCAAAATGTTTCGAGGGAACCAAACTCAAGCAAATACAAACAGAGTGGTTGGAACATAGTAAGTGCTAGACAGACAAGTACAAGATACACAAAACAATAAGTTATTTACATCCAATTAAAACATCTCTTTTCTATCTTTTGATTGCAGTGGCTATATGGCACCTGAGTATGCAATTAATGGGTTGTTCTCGATAAAATCTGATGTCTTTAGCTTCGGGGTATTACTACTTGAGATTATTAGTGGCCAGAAAAATAATGACTTTGACCATGAGGATCCCTCCTTGACTTTGATAGGGCAAGTATGTACCGCTATTTATTTACAATTCTACCACTTTTAATTCCTTCTTAAATTGATTTTATGGAACTTTATCAGGCATGGGACTTATGGAATGAAGGCAGAGCCTTGGATATAGTTGACTCCTCAATGGTTGATTCTTGTCCTGCTCATGAAGCTTCGAGATGCATCCATGTTGGTCTTTTGTGTGTGCAAGAAAGTGCAGAAAACAGGCCGACCATGCCAACAATTGTTTTCATGTTAGATAACGAGACTACTATGCCTCCTCCTAAGCAACCTGCATATGTTACTAGAACTCGCAATGCTGCAGACTTGTATGCAACCCAATCAGGAAATTGTTCTATAAATAAGGTTACAATGACTACGACTGAAGCTCGATAGAAATGAATGATCCTTTTCCCACTACGCAAGTGAGGTTAATTACTTGAGGGCTCATAGGTGGAGACGGGTTTCGATAGCTGGTGTGTGGTATCTATACATGCAGACTATACCAACTAAGTTAGTTGGTATTTTTCTTGTAGGGACTTGGATATTAAATTTCTGTTAAAAAAAGTTGAAAGTGTAGAATGTTATTATCCTTATTTAGTTATTATGGTTTTAAAGTATTCTCCTATTGGATATGATTTAGTTTTCCCTAGAGTCGTATTCTTCTCCAGTAGAATTAATAACAGTTTAAATACAAAGAGGAGCTCTGCTTCATGGCTTGGAGCGGAGCTCCCCTTTTTACACTATCCTAATGGCAACCTTGTAATTTCGTGTTTTATAAAATTATCCCAGCAGAGCTCAGAAATTACAAATCTGCCATGCCCATAGTGCTAAAAAAGGAGCTCTGCTTCATCACCGTGAAGAGAGCTCCGGCTCTAATCTCAATTAATAATCCTATTGGCCAATCAATGGGCCCCACCTAATAGATTAATTGATGTGCTCCATCAAGACTCCAAATTGCGAATGAATTATCCATAAGGATTTGAAAGCGCAGCTATGATTTACATACTAAATAATGATGAAAGTGCACGTCTATGATTTATGTAAAAGGTAGTGGAAGTACCATGTAGCACCATCGTCGACAACCTTTCTTCTTTCTTTCAAGAAAGTTGTGCCATGACATAAAATTCATGGGACATAGGGACTTAGCAATAGGCCCACTCACAGTTTACTACATTGTGCCTTACAACTTTTGCATACGAACAACTTTGAAACAATTTAAAGTGATACATGTCACGGTTATAGGTATCTCGAGCTTCCACTTCTAACGGGGATGATAAATCTTCTTCAATTGGAAACGATCAGCTTCATCTATAGGAGAGCTGGTTTTAACTCTCTCCTCTCTTTTGACTAGAAAGAGAGCCTAATCATTATTGTATAATAGAGATAAATCACTTCCTTAAGTGTGAGAGTTGGGGCCAATTCCCTGTTTATAGGAATTCTAAAATCCTAACCCGCAAAAGATTATAGATCCTAATAATCAATGATGATCACGCCATATAAGGATACGACAACACATATTTAGGTTATACCAGGCACATCAATGTCATGATTGAATGGAAAGATCAATCCATGGTTTTGAAATTTTTGAAACAAGTGATCCCGTGAGACTATACAAATCTACCATATCAATGAGTACTCATACGAAAGAGAATAACATTATACAAATGATCTAAATGTCAGGGTAATTGAAAGGTCCATATTTGTAATTGGAAAATCCCGTTGTCAAAACCCAGTCAAGTTAGAGTCATAAGTCAGTACATCAGAATGTCAAAGTGCTAAAGAGACGATGAAGAAGCTCTGGAAGAATTCTACTGAAGACGTCATGTCAGTGTTGTGATCTCTCACCTTAGACTGACTCAAAAAATCATCATTTAAACCTGTAATGCTTTATTTCGTCTCGCGTTTGTCAAATTGCCTCCATTGTTGTATTGACTTTATTGTTTTGAGTGGGGAACTATCCTTCCAATTTAAGTAAACTCAGACTGTTAATTACCTTCCCGACTTGGGGAAGAACTTCTGATTAAGAAGAAGAATAAAAAGAAGACCAGATATTTGAATAAAGTATTTATTTATTCAATAGGGTTGCCCAGATCCCATGTAGGCGTTACAGGATACCTCATAGAGGTCTTTTTATCCAAAAAAGAAAAGAAAGAGAGGTGGCCATATTACGGGTTCACCTGATGTTCTCCATTGGTGGGAGATCCTTCTTCTTCCTCTTTGGTTGTTGTTTTCCTGCTTCTTGGTTTTCTGCTTTTTCAAGTTCGTTCTTGTATATTTTCCTCTGTTGTGCTGTTCTGGGAGTTTCTTGTGAGAAACTCTTTTTTTTTTTATATCTTTTAGAGAGTCCTCCTTGGACTCTCCTTTAACATCCTCTTTTTAGGAAATCAAAAGAGGCCAACTCTCCTTAGAGATGACCATCTATCCGAGACAGCTGATTTCATTTATATTAGAGAAACCTGGTACGAATGGGAGTCCTCTTTCTTAAAGGACTCCAAATTGGTTTCCCCTTTTGGGAATCCTGGGAGGATAAAACTTCTTTCCAAAAGAGGGGAGAGTCTTATCTTCCCAGAAAAGGGAAGAGATTACTTCCCCTTTTGAATAGGGTGTCATATGATACTCTATTATTGGAGAAAATAGGGGATCTCTATCTTGAGATCCCCCAAAGCTAGCAGAGAGTCCTTTTGGTTAAGGATTCTCTGCTACATGGCTGTCAGATAATGGCTACCATATGGGAAAGGAGTAACCTTGGTCAGTCCGCAAGCTAAAGGGGTGAGACCATGGGTCTCACCCGCGGTCTGGGTCATGTCCAAAGCCTATTTGGGCTGCGGACTAGGGTCTGACCTTAGTAAGTCCGCGGACCAATACAGGGTGGGACCATGGATTCACCCCTTGGTCTAGGTTAGGTTCATGACCTTTTATGGTCACAGACTGGGCTAGCCATTGACTGCCCTGCGGATGGACTTATAGAGTCTGTCCGCAAAGCTTGAGTGAGGGTCTGTCCACGAGGGCAAACCCTAACCACATGTCAGTCCCCTAAGGACTGACACAAAGGGGCATCCGCGGGGCATTATTGCCCTGTTGCTAGCATTTAATGCTAGGCAGGCTGGTGATGAGCCAGCCCTTGGCCAACTGGTGCACGTGCCTTTGGCATGCGCGAAGCTTAACCGCACATCTAATGGGTGGTGATCCTTTGTAGGTAGGTGCACCATGCACCCGCCTTGCGGGCGGTGAGATTTCACCACCCATAAATGCCCCTCAGGATCTGAATGCCTGAGAATGGTTCAGTCATTCAAATCCTATCATAGGATAGTGAATGTGGGGAGAGTTATTGTCCCCCCACTGTGCGGGTTGTACCTTAGTAGATAACTCATTACACCATAGTGGGTTTCGAGAAACCCTCATGGTTTTGAGGAGTCCCCATAATGAGGGACTCTAATTGCCAATGCAAAGGTGGCTGGGGAAATTTTCAGCCATCTGGGCCATCCATTTAAAAAAAAATGGATGGATTAGATCTAAGGACCCTTAGCATTCGGAGAAGGCATTTTGCCTTCTCCTTCTCCAAAATCAAAGAGGATCCTATTTCTTTGCTTTTTCTTCTCTGTTCAGAGAAGAAATCTCATTCTTCTCTGACTCGATCACCTCTTTGAGAAGGTGAGATCAATTTCCTATTCTGTTTTAAAGGGAAGAAACTCTTTTCTTTGGGTTTCTTGAGTTTTTAGAAGAAGGGAATGAAGATTTTCCTCATCCAAAAGCTTCGGAATGTCCTTCTGGACATTCTATTTCTTTTCTAATAGGACTTCCGGTGCCATTACCGGAGTCCTATGGTTTTTCGATTAGAAAAACCTGAAGGGTCATCCAAAAAGAAAACCTCCTGTCTGCGGACTAATCTTGTCCATGGACCTTGTCCGCGAACTTTAATTTAGTGTTCGCGGATACTATGTCTGCAAGTATTAATTATTGCCCACGGACATTTTGTCCGTGAGCTTGAACTTTTCCAAATTTTGGTTAAGTTCAAAAGGTGGTCCACAGACTTGGACTTTTCTAAATTTTGGTTAAGTCCAAAAGTTTGTCCGCAGACTTAGACTTTTCCAATTTTTGGTTAAGTCCAAAAGTTTGTTTGCGAAAAATGATTGTTTTTTTGATCAATAACTGAAATATGTGTATCCTTACTAACTTCATACTCATTTCTTTTTCAGAATGACCATTTTATCACAACATGCTTTGAAAGGGGATGTCCTTGGTTGGTTGAAGATTACCGAAATCAGGATTGCCTTCATTTGTTATTCAGAGACTACAAGGGATATCATCATTGACAAGACTGAAGTTGTCAAGCTATGTGACTTGGTAAAGCAAATAGCAGAAACAATGCCTTGGAATTTGTTAGAAATCCAGATGTTCTTGACGATGAGCTTGAGCACGCGCTGAAGGGAATACTTTGCCTTCTGCCTATTTACCTCGATGAAGCCTACCTGGGTTGCTTGAAGCTGCTGAACAACCACCTCACTGATGTTGAGGGGGATGTTTTTCAAGGTATTGTCTATTTAGTTTTGCAGCTTACCGCAGTTGATAATACTGAGAGACAATTCCTAGCTCTGCTTCTAGATATCATCTCTACTGCTATTGATGGGTTAGAATCCTCCCTTGGAGATGGATTAGCACCAAAGTTGATGTTGGAAAAACTAGTCACGGGAGGAATTCTATTCTGAATAGCGTCCACCAATGTGGCGTTCTGCCCTCCAACCTTATATTCAAGGCACTGCTTATCTGACTTAGTAGCTTGTTAGAGCTAACAATATGTTCCCAAGATACTGCTTATTTACCATAGTAGCTTGTTGGAGCTGATAACATGTTCTCAAGATACTGCTTGTTTAACTCGAGTGAGTCCTCCAATTTATGCGGAGTTCCCTCATTTTGCTTTTCATGAATAAAAAACTTAATTTTGCTTTCAATCTTATATTCCTCCCTATTTTTTCTTTAATGATATGACTCTCTCTTTTATCTCGAGGAATTAGTGTTCTTTTAAAAGAACGGGTTGAACCCATTTTTAGGCTGCCTATGTACTTATGATAGGATCAAGCCAAACGTAGTTCCAAATAGGGGCAATTTTAAACTCGTAATTTACGAGTAGATAGTTTCTGTCCATATCTAGGAAGGTTTAAACTTGTAATTTGAGAACAAGTAGGTAGTTTTCGCTCATACCTAGGAAGGTTTAGACTTGTAATTTGAGAACAAGTAGGTAGTTTTTGTTCATACCTAGGAAGATTTGTATTTCGATCTTGTATATTGATGACTTTTGAAGCTTTGATTCTTATTTTGAGAGTGAATAGGCAGTTTCCATTCATATCTAGGAGGGTTTTGACTTCGTCTTGTATCTTAAAGACTTTTGAAGCTTTGATTCATATTTTGAGAGCGAATAGGCAGTTTCCGTTCATACCTAGGAGGGTTTTGACTTCGATCTTGTATCTTGAAGACTTTTGAAGATTTGATTTGCGTTTTGAGAGCAAATAAACAGTTTTTGTTCATACCTAGGAGAGTTTGTACTTCGATCTTGTATCTTGAAGACTTTTGAAGCTTTGATTTGCATTTTGAGAGCGAATAAACAGTTTTCGTTCATACCTAGGAGAGTTTGTATTTCGATCTTGTATCTTCAAGACTTTTAAAGCTTTGATTTGTATTTTAAGAGCGAATAGGTAGTTTTCGTTCATACCTAGGAGGGTTTGGACTTCGGTCTTGTATTCTAGAGACTTTTGAAGCACAGTAAACAGTTTTAGCTCGTATTCAGGAGCCTGTTAAATCACTCTAATTTTTACGTAGATTGACTCTTAGAGTGTTAATCTAGCGAGCTTTTTGTTGCCCTAATTTTTGCCTAGACTGACTCTTGGAGTGTTACTCTAGCGGGCCTTTTATTTTTACTCTAATTTTTTTGTCTAAGCCGCCCCTTAGGGTTTTCAACTTAGCGAGTCATTGACGCTCTAATCTTGGCCTAAGCCGCCCATTAGGGTTTTCAACTTAGCGAGCTTCAATTTCGACTCTAATTTTTGCCTAAACCATTCTTTCGGATTTTCAACTTAACAAGTCTTCTTGGGTGCTCTACTTTTTGCCTAGACCGTTTTTTAAAGTTTTGTTCTAGCAAGCGTTTCGATTCTTAGGAATAATATCGCTTCAAGAATCTTGCATTGACTGGAGGGATGATTTTCTCTCTATCCATTGAAGTCAACAGGTACGCTCTGTTGGAATATACCTTTCCGATGACGTAGAGCCCTTCTCACCTCGGTTCGAGCTTTCCCTTGGTTAGACGAGTGACGATGATTGGAGTCTTGACCATTAAGACCAAATCTCCTGTTTTGAAAGACTTTAGTCTTATTCTTTTGTTGAAGGCATTAGTTAGCCTTTGTCTATACATTTCTAAACTCTGTTGTGCTTGGAGACGACGTTCATCAAGAGTTTCAAGCTCTACAAGATGAACTTTAGTTGATCTTCTTTTATGATAGACTGTTGAATTACCACCCGTAGGGAGAGAATTTGAATTTCTAAGGAGAGAACTACTTCATCGCCGAAGACCAGGGAATACGGTGTGGCCTGTGCCGGAGTTTGGTAAGTAGTCCTGTATGCCCAGAGGGCTTTGGATTGGTGTTTGTGCCAGTCCCGTTTGCTTTTGTCTACAACTTTCTTGAGGATTTTGCACAAAGTCTTGTTGAAGGCTTCGGCGAGACCATTCGCGACTGCATAATACTGGGTGGAATGGTTCTTTTTGATGCCAAATTTGGCATACAATTTATGTATCGGGGTGCTTTAAAAAGGTTGCCTGTTATCTGTGATGATACTTTCAGGAATTCCAAACCGATATATGATGTTGGTCTGGATGAAGTCTGCCACTAAGTGGTGCTTAACCTCTTTGAGAGCGATGACTTTTGGCCCATTTTTTGAAGTAGTCCGTTGCAACTAGGATATATTGATGCCCGACAGATGATGGTGGAGTGAATGGTCTTTTGACGTCCATTTCCCATGCCGTGAACGGCCATGAACATGTTGTCATATGAAGGGGCTCGGGAGCCCGATGTATAAAGTCAGCATGGAGCTGACAAACTTTGCATTTTCTTGCATAGTTGAGATAATCAGTGATCATCGTAGTTCAGTAATAGCCTAGTCTTTTCAGCTGCATTTGAAGCATGGGCCCAGCTTAGTGGGCACTGCAGAGTGTCTTCCAGCATCACGAACTCTGTAACACGTCGATGGACTTTAGTGCTTTTGGCATGGTATCCGGGCAATCGACCATATTGGAGATAATCGATGAAGGGCTATCGCAAGTCTTCGACTTTTTCCTTGACTGTCACAGAACAAACTATTTTCCTTCCCTTAATCGTTATGCTGAGCAAGGAGAGCTCCGAGAGATCCTTCGAGCGCTGCTATGTAGAGTATAAGTGGCTTTCCTCTAATAGGGCTCATAAGGACTGGTGGATTATTAAGATAAGTCTTGATGCTATTGAGGGCATCTTGACAAGCCTGATCCCATTGGAATGGTATTCTCTACTTCATAAGCCGAGAAAACGGTTGGCACCTTCCGGCTAAGTTAGAAATGAATCTCGAGATATAAGCAAGTCGACACTGAAGTCCTTTCACCTCGCGTAGATTTCTTGGAGGGAGCTGTAGTGCTTCATTTCGTCTAGCGCTTGTCAAATTGTCTCCATTGTTCTATGGATTTTATTATTTTGTGTGCGGGACTATCTTTCCAATCTGAGTAAACTTAGACTGTTAATTACCTTCCCGATTTGAGGAAGAACCTCTGATTAAAAAGAAGAACAAATATTTGAATAAAGTACTTATTTATTCAAAGGAGTTGCCCAGATCTCATCTAAGCGTTATAGGATACCTCATAGAGGAAGGAGAGGTGGCCATATTGGGGGTTCACTTGATGTTCTCCATTAGTGAGAGATCATTCTTCTTCCCCTTTGAATATGGTGCCATATAGCACTCTATTATTAGAGAAAATGATGGGATCTCTATCTTGGGATCCCCCAAAGCTAGCAGAGAGTTATTTTTCTTAAGGATTCTCTGCCATATAGCAATCAGATATTGTCTGCTATCTGGGAAAGGACTGACCTTGGTCAGTCCACAAGCTAAAGGGGTGAGACCATGGGTAGTCAAGTTCGAGTCTTGTAAGTCCTTGTTTACTTTATCTTAGTGGATTCTCATGGCTGGACTAGGTCCCGTGGTTTTTCCCGGAAGGCTTTCCACGTAAAAATCATTGTGTTGTGGTTTGTTTGGTTTTCCTTATTCCACACTTAAATTTTAACATCCCTTAACTAAATAACTTAATTGTTAAAATCATAAAAAAAGGTTGATAGACTGTTAGGGAAACCTAACCATCCCATTGAACTTGTGAGATTTTCAACTCAAAACATAGATTTGGGATTCACTTAATTAATTTTTTCAATACTAATCTTGTCATAGTATCAACATATAAGGTAGGATTCATCTGAGTTCTAAGTTCAACTCAAAGAGCACCCTTAAGTCCCTCTAGTTCTAATGCCTAAGCTCTGATACCAAGTCTGTCACGACTCAAAATACCCCCTAAGAGTTAGGGATACTTTAGTTCGTGACCATCGTGTCAAACATCCGATATGACACATAAAGCATACTTAACATCTTGTCAGAGCACACAAGTTATACATATAACTAAAATAAAGCGGAGGCAATTCGAAATAATTTACTCCTATCATTAGGTTCAAGTTTCAACTATAGAACATCGTAACTTTAAGTATGAAGTGGACAATTCCCACTCTCAAAATATATAATCTAAAGTGGACATTTCCCACTTTCAAAATACATGATCTTCTCCATCATCATCACTCAACAATAGTCTAGATAGGGCCCCCTATCTAGAGTTTCATCATCTTGGTAGTGATCCATAGCAGGCTCAGGCTCGTAGTACTCCTCCTCTATCCAAGGCTCAGGAGCAGGTGCGTCCACAAAACCTACCAAAGTCAATAATCGGCTGAGCATGGAATACTCAGTGGGTACAAAATACTAGCTAACAGTGTCATAAAGTAACAATATCATGCGGGCACATAGAGGGTTAATAATTCATATTTCATGCTTTAAACCGAACTTGGAAATCATACTTTTACAAGCACATAGCTTTTTAAACCTTATCTTTTGAGCTTTCGTAAAAACAAAACGTATCTTATGAGGTCTTGCGTAAATCAATCGCTTATGAGTTCTTAAGAGTGCTTATGAGTTCTTATGAATTGTGTGAGCCACATATGATGCCTTGTGAGATATGCATGAGCTTTTGAGATATTTGTGAGCACCTATGATCCCGTAAAATCACTTATGAGTTCTTATGAGGTTTTTTTAAACATTTCTTATGAATTTTGAAAACATCTAACTTGTGAGAAATCCGATTCATGCGAGACTAGTATACATGTGAGACTTGTGAACATCTTAATAGACTTAGAAAACCTTTTCACATAATAGCGTAATCCTTTGAAAACTTGGAATATAACATGTGAGAACTTTGAGTATCATGTTAGACTTAGAATCTCTTAAACATAGCATATAGCTCTTGTAAGTATCATAGAAATCATAAAATACCTTAATAGCATTGAGGCATATGTATAAAGTATCATACATCATAGAAATCTAAACTTTCTTAAACACAGAGGATTTCTTTTATAGTAAACATCATAGAGTGAATAACAAAGTGAATTCATAACAAAGCTAGATAGTAGATTATATCTACATTAAAAGGAAGTTTTTACACTTCTGTGGATCAGAATCAAGCTTGAGGAAAGCTTGGTTGAAGCTTGGGAAAATCTGGGTTTGAAAACCCCCTTCTTCAAGAACACGAATAGAATTCCATTGGAGAAATTTCAAGCTTTGAAATCACTTTAGTGATGATTTGTGAGCTTGAGGACACTAAAGGAAGGAAGTTTGACAAGATTGGAACCTGACTTGAGCTTGGGGAAGAACAGTTGGAAAGGAACAAAGTTTCTCTTCTTCTTCTTCTTCTTCTTCTTCAATCTCTCTCTCAATTACATTCAAGGGTTTGGTAATCCTTATACACGAAATTCAGACCCTATTTATAGCCTAAAGGTTGTCAAATATTTTAAAATATCTTAGAAAAATATCCCCCAAGGTCGGTGATGAGTTACAACTCATTACTGGGCCTTTTTCCCTCTTTTCGAGTTGAATTCATCGACGAAATTCGGCCCCAACACACTTTGTCGCCGAAATTGAACTCTGCCTAGGTAGTGTTTCCTGTTTTGGTATTTTGATCATAACTTTTGACTCACTTATCTAATTTTGAAGATTCAACTTGCGTTGGACTCGTTATTCAAAGGAGAACAACTTTCATGTTTTATACAACTCCTAATTATGAGTTTTTAATGGTCTAAATGGGCCCACAAGTGGACTGGTCCTGGGATGAATCTCAACAGACCAAAATTTGCAGCAGACTAGTTTGTGGTAAACGTGAACCTCGAAAAGGGTTTCAATACCTTTCCAAAAATTTAAAAATCACTCGATTCCGATCAGCAATGAGAATTCTAAAGCTCCTTAAAGTTAAGGGTATGTTTAGGCATCCCTTTCTTTGACACTTGGAGTATGTCCTACTCTCATTTTTCATTTGTCCCTAACCCCCAAAAACACTTTCCATACATATTTTGATTCATTCAAAATCTCCTTTCATTTCAAAATATGAACCCATAATTTTATTAAGGCTTTAGGCTTTGAAGACACTATTTACAGCACTATTCACACACTATTCATATGAACAGTGAACCTAAATTTCGGGGCTCTACAGAAAACATTTAATATTAACTACATTAAAGAAGAAGAATACCTTGGTGAATAATGTTCAGCGGTGATGGACAAAAATGATAGAACTTCTGAACTCTATATAGAGATTTCTCGAAGAAATATTCCAAGCTCGATCCTCGCTCTTCATTATCTCCGCAAAGCATTCGAATCTTTTATTAGCTTTATGAAGAACAAAAATAGCCTCGGATCAATCCTTAGAAGAAGATCGTTGGATGAAGAAGAGATTATGGAGTTCTAACAATTTAGAACCCTGCCAGAAGTGCACGAAAATCCCTTGGGTGTTCTCACAAAAATCCTTGGGGTTTTCTCCTTGGCCCACGAAAATCCTTGAGTGTTCAATAATTATCCCCCTCATAGTTTGGCTTGGGATATATATAGATATGGATCTAATCCATATCCTGATCATTATCCTTTTGGAGTTTCTAATAATGATAACACTTATCATTAGTAGATTTCTAGTTTATCCACAAGAAGTTTGTTATCATAAAACTTCTATTTTAGGTTTCTTTTTCCAAAATGGATTCCTTAATAAAAGGGATACAACCAACTCCCTAAAAAATAGGATACATTGAACCTAGACAATCTAGGTTCACCACCAAGAGGGGGCGTGAAAGGAGGGGGGGGGGGGGGCGTGAGCTATTAAGATAAAAGATTGGGGATGATGCTTATCTCTTTTGTTTCTTCACTACCAATTTATTATCTAATCTCATTAGATAAGAGATAATCAATTAATAATTATCTACTAACCAAAATCCCTAAATAATAGGGAAGATAAAAGCAAGCGCCACTTTAGGGTCTTCTCCTATGGGCGTGGGCCCACTTATAAGGTCCATGTTATTTGGGTTTTATGAATATGGGTCAAACCCATACTCCCTTATATTTGGTTGGTCAAATAATTATTATTTTATCTCTTTAAATTAGATTAATGATCGGTGCAAGATGTTATACATATATGCACCTCAAACTTAACTTGTTAACCCTTTCAAGTGATTTTTTAAGTATTTTTATGCTATTTGGTTGTTTACATTTGTTTCAGGTTCATCCGAGAAAAAGAGCTTAATATAGATGGTTTAGAAGGATTAAAAGCATTAAAGGATCTCAGGAACAAAAGTGAAGAAACAGGAGGAAAACCTAAAGCTATTGGGGAAATTCTACAATGGGTGATCAATCGTCGAAGGGGGGGTGATCGATCGCCCCTTCTGCGTTTGGATATTATTAAATGCGTGAAAAGTCTCCTTTGGGCTCAATTTGACTATTCTTAAAGACCCAAATTTCGTAGGGAAAAGAGAAAATAAGAGTTGTAGCCAAATTAGAAGTCCTTATTGTATAAAGACTCTATCTTTCTCTCTTTCTCTATAAAAGGAGAGATTCTTTGTAGAGATTTTGAATAATAAAAAGGAGAAGCTCTAGAGATCAAGGAAGCTAAGAAAAAGAATGCAGAAACTTTATCTATGAAGATGATGCATTCCTCTCTCACGATGAACTAATTTTCATTATAGGGTTTCGATGAAACTCTAGCCAAGTAACTGTGTCGTTCTATTTTGTTCTATTTTGATTTCTTAGTTGTAAGACATTGATTGCATAATGAGAGGGTTGTTTCAACAACCGGATTTATTTGAATTATATTTTATTTCAATGAAATTCTCAACCTTGTCTTAGGTTTTATAAAATTGGAATTAAAATCACTTATGTTAATTTTTGTTAGAATTTAAACATAGGTTTTATGCAATGGTTTTAACATATCGAGAGATTAAATTCGAAGATATTTTATGCTAAGGGAAGACGAGTGATTACACAACCGTAGATTACTGTGTATCATTCATGATTACCGAAGATACAACATGCTTAGCATATAATCCCTTGAACTTTTCTTGATCAGTTTAGAGGGGACGTGTTGTTACTCTAACTGGAATGTTTGCAATTTAAGAGATTAGAATAAATTCAAAATAGGGATTAGTTATTAGGTTATTGGTGGATTTGAAAACCCTAGATTTTCTCTTCCAAATGATTTAAAATCAGTAATTGATAGTTAAATTAAAATTCTTAATTAGTTTAATTAATTGTTTTAGTTTAATCAAGCAAAATTTAATTGTCCATCTTATTAGTTTAAAATTAATCTGAATAAAAGGCTACGAAACCAGCACAGTCCTCAGAGGAACGATACTCTTACTACTATTATTCTATAGAATTATTACTATAAGGAATAATTTAAAATTGACTGACGATCAATTTTTGGCGCAGTTGCCGGGGATTACTGGAACAGTCTAGTTGTTAATTTGAAAGATTAACTTTAAATTAATCGTAATAAAAAAATTCCAAATATATTTTTCTTTTATTTAATTAAAAATATTTGTGTTTTCAGGTACCAAATCGCTCAAACTGCAAGGATTAGCTTATTGAAACATCTTGGCAAGCAGGAGAGTTCTATGAGTATTTACTTTTTAAGTAGATATTTTATTTTAATTTGGTGTCTGTCAAGCATAGAGTTTTTCCATAGGATGTATGCACGGTCGAAGGTCTTGTAATCCTGAACTATTCCCCCTTAATTCTAAGTTAGAGCGTACTGCTAGGTTCCTCAAGGCTTCTGCCTTATTCGAATCAAATTCAGGAGCGAAAGCTTCTACCATTCCTAGAGCGAACCTCGAAGTTATCCCTTTCCCTAATATGGCGGAAGAACAGGACCCAATGAAATCTTTGAAGGAGTATTTTACTCCTTCTACATATTCATCCCCTTCATGCATCTGGTTGCTGGATACTACGGCAACCCATTATGCAATTAAGTCCAGTATTATTCAGATGATACCGTCCTATCACAGACTTAACAATAAAGATCCCTACAAACATCTTAATGAATTTCATGAGATTTGTAAAACTTTCAAGTTGCAGGAATTTTCTGATGATGCCCTTAGATTGCGCCTCTTCCTATTCTCTTTGAAAGACAAAGCCAAATATTGGCTTAACTCTTTAGAGACCAATTCTATTACCACTTGGGCTCAAATGCAGCAAGAATTTCTTATGAAATTCTTTCCTATAGGAAAAATAAATTTGATGAGGCCAACCATCACAAGCTTTGCTCCAGTTGATGGTGAGCTATTTCATGAAACATAAGAGATATTCAAAGATCTTCTCCGTAAGTATCCCCACCACCAAATTCTGAAGTGGCAGTTAGTCTAATCTTTCTATAATGGATTGTCTGCACTCAACCATCAATTGGATGATATTTCTTATGAAGGAACATTTATGATGAAAAATGAGATTCAGGCATGGAAGCTTTTTGAAAATCTGAGTGAAAACTCTCTCCACCATGCCTCAAATAGCTGTTCTGAGAGACAACCATTTACCTTGAATCCCAAGAGAGGCATTTATGAAATGGGCACTTCTATAGATGTCTCATCTAAAGTGGACGAGTTGTCTTGAAAATTAGACCAACTTATGGTTATAGTGTCATCTTCTTACACACCCCCTCAACCAACTCCTACTCAGAGGGAGGTGTGTCCTATCTGTTCTAGCCTTGCACATTATGTGCATAAGTATCCATCTGCTGCCCAATTCTCGGATCTTGTCCAATAGTATGCCAATACTGCCTATATCCACCCGGGTAATGATACATATTCAAATACTTATAACCCGGGATGGAGGAATCATCCTAATTTCTCATGCCCCAAGCTCAAGGGAATAATTTTCTCCAACCTCAAAGGTCATTCAATCGGCCTTTTTAAAATCAGCCCAACTACTATCCTCCCCAACAACAGGAATTCCAACACTCTCCTCCTCCTCAAAGGAATCCATCTTTCGAGGAGAAAGTGTTGCAAGCTCGCAAAGGCTTAGAGGCCAACACCCAACTACTACACTCTAATTCTCAATCTATTCAGAGGATTGAGTTTCAATTGGGACAACTAGCTAGTGTCGTTTACAAGAGAGAAGAAGGGAAGCTCCCAAGCCAACCGGTGATCAACCCTAAGGGTGCAAATAGGGTTGACGATGCTCAAAACAATGAAATTAATCATGAGCGTGTTCTTGCCATTACCACCCTAAGGAGTAGGAAGGTAGTTGAAAACGGGGTTAAAAAGAACCAAAGTGAGAAAAAAGAGCCCAATGTGGGCCCAACAAATTCCAAAGGAGAAAAGGTGAGTGTCTCTGAGAAGGACCAATGTTCTTCCCCATCTTTATCTAATCTCACTCCCCCGAAATCGTATATGCCCAAAGCTCCTTACCCTCAGTGTTTAAAAGATTCCTTCCATTTTGGAAAAAATGAAACTAAAATTAATGAGATGATAGAGGTATTTAAATAAGTCAAAATCAACCTTCCACTCATAGATGTAATCAAGCGAATTCCGGTGTATGCCAAATTTCTCAAGGACATGTGCACTCAAAAACATAAATCAAGGACTCATGTGTCCAAGAAAGTCCTTCTCACCGAGCAAGTGAGCTCCATTATCCAACACAACACTCCTCCAAAATTTAAGGACCCCGGTGCTTCTACTATTTCGTGTATCATTGGAGATCACTCCATTGACCAGGAACTCCTTGATTTAGGAGCGAGTGTTAATATTTTACTTTTCTCGGTGTATGAGAAACTTGGCTTAGGAGAGCTTCGCCCTACATCCGTTATATTACAATTGGCGGATAGATCCACGAAAAAACCTCGTGGGATAGTTGAAGATGTTCTAATTAAATTCGACCAATTTTCATTTCCTGTCGACTTTCTTGTCCTTGACATGGAACTCGTGCACAATTTAAAAAGCCAAATTCCAGTCATCCTCGATCGTCCCTTCCTGGCTACTGCCAATGCTTGCATAAACTATAGGACTAGGGTGATGAATGTGTCATTTGATAACATTAAAGCTCAGTTGAACGTCTTCACTACTCCCGAACAACAATCGAAGGTGGAAGATTGCTTCCTGGTTGATATGATTGATAAGATAGTTGAGGATGCCCCTCCATATACTTTAATTAGTAATCCTTTAGAGGCATCTCTCGCTTATCTTAAACCCCTGGACCCCATCATAGAAAAATCCATAAGGAATGGACCGTCTTTACTTGATCTCATTCATTTAAAAGGTTTTCCGTTGGAAAAACATAAAGTGAGAGAATCCCTCTATCTGACCCGAATGGGCGTGTGCTCAAGGCCAAGGCCCAAGTTCACGTCTAACTAAACGGTTGATTAATTTGAGAATGTCTGGCTGAAGACGTAAAACTTAGCGCTTGTGGGAGGCAACTCATTGATTTTGTAGTGTATTTTATTTTAAAGAGTTTAGTGTCTAAGTTTGGGGTGGATTCACATCCCCCTACCCTTTTAGAGAGTCAATTTGGGGTGAATTTCTCATCCCCCTACCATTTTAGAGAGTCAGTTTGGGGTGAATTTCTCACCCCCTACCATTTTAGAGTGTCAATTAAAAAAAAAATTCGTCCCAAAACGGCGTTTTTGTGATCGATCTCTCTAGGGGGAACGATCGCCCATCTTATAAAAAAAAAAATCGGCATTTTTGGTGATCGATTGCCCAAACTCGTACGTAAAAAAAAAATTAGGGGGATCGATCGCCCACTGTCGACAGAGACTGTAAGGCTAACTTTAAAAAAAAAAAATACCTATTTTATTCTTGCAAGACACTTTCTATACTTAATTGACATATATTGATTGATTTAACATCTATTTTTTTTTTTTTTTGTGGATATTTCTTGTCTTGTACTAACCCCGTTAGGTACTGTGTGGACCAAGTTTGGGGTGATTCATGATCAAACACACTTCTTATCTTTCACCATGGTTTGTCTTTCACTAGTTAGGTATTATTGTTTTAATCCCTTCTATGCTTAATTTCTATTTTTACATTGAGGACAATGTAAACTTTAAGTTTGGGGTTGAGAAATAATAGGCCAGACTATTATTTCATTTACTATTTTTGATGATTGTGCAACCATGACATAGGGTAGAACATGCAAACACTGAAAATTTTTATTGATTGTTATATTCTGAAATTTGAAAGATTGTGATGCATATAGGATAATCCAAATCTTATTGATAGGGTTAAATTTAAGAACACATAATCCTAAATACACACTGTTTTTAACCCTTGATTGAACTATAGAAGCTTAATTTTTTTTTTAAAGTCATTAAAATACTTTGATATATGCACAAGCACTCTAACATATTGTCTAGTAGAGTTTAAAACCGAACTAATTGATTAGTGTTTTTGTTAACTCATAGGAAATTTGATGACCTAGAAATTGAACATCAACCTTAGCAATTTTTATTTTAAAAAAAAGTGATAAAAGAATGGATTACCAAACCATATTTTATACTTAATAACCGGGCCTCTTGCCTCACTAAGCATAGAGTGTTCGTGTCAAACCGTGTGATATTTGGAATGGATAAAATAACCTAATGTGACTAGTTTAAATTCGTAGCCTACTTAACTCGAGTTAATAAGTCCTTAGAGGTGTCTTGACACTTGGCGCCCTAAAGCCATCTGGTTTGGGAGTCACTGGCCTAACACTCGCTACATTGGTTGTCTAGAATGCTTAATGGGCTTACATTTTGCACAGTCACACTTATAAAAAGAAAATAGTATTCAATGACAGCCATGGGGTTGAGAGTTTAAATTGAAAGAAAATTTAATACAAGTGAGAAGAAAAAAAACTGTTGAAAAGTAAGGTTGATATCACACATTCGATTGTTAGTCACATTACACATCAAAGAAAATTATGACAAATCTTTTAGAAGTTAAATTTTTCAGATTTGGTTAAGAATGGTGTGAAATTGAGAATGTGGAGAGTTGAAAATTCAACCTTGTTAATAATTTGTGGATTGTTTTGTATGCATTGTGATTCTGAAAAAATTGGAATATGATTAAATCACTTTTGAGATTTGCATGTTTTACTTGAATATATTGCACAATTACAGGATTATACAGATGTTTGTGGGTGTCACCACTCTAAACCTTCACGAGACTTCACTCGTCCTCTAGGACCACTTAGGAGTTTAAAAGGCTTGTTACATATGTAAAATGCAACCAGGGATCCCAAGAAAGAGGATGTAGGTTTAGTTTAGTTTTTAGTTTTATTTTATTTTTCATTGCTCAAGGACTAGCAATGTCTAAGTTTTGGGTTGTGATCGGTGAAAGATGTTATACATATATGCACCTCAAACTTAACTTGTTAACCCTTTCGAGTGATATTTTTAGTATTTTTATGCTACTTGGTTGTTTACATTTGTTTCAGGTTCATCCGAGAAAAAGAACTTAATATGGAGGGTTTAGAAGGATTAAAAGCATTAAAGGATCTCAGGAACAAAAGTAAAGAAAACAGGAGCAAAACCTAAAGCTATTGGGGAAATTCTACCTTGGGTGATCAATCGCCCAAGGGGGGGCGATCGATCGTCCCTTCTGCGTTTGGATATTATTAAATGCGTGAAAAGTCTCCTTTGGGGCCAATTTGACTATTCTTAAAGGCCCAAATTTCGTAGGAAAAAGATAAAATAAGAGTTGTAGCCAAATTAGAAGTCCTTATTGTATAAGGACTCTATCTTTCTCTTTTTCTCTATAAAAGGAGAGATTCTGTGTAGAGATTCTTTGTAGAGATTTTGAATCAGAAAAATGAGAAACTCTGGAAATCAAGAAAGCCATGAAGAAGAATGCAGCAACTATGTCTATGAAGATGATGATGCATTCCTCCCTCGCAATGACCTAATTTCCATTCTAAGGTTTTGATGAAACCCTAGCCAAGTAACTGTGTCGTTCTATTTTGTTTTATTTTGATTTCTTAGTTGTAGACATTGATTGCATAATGAGAGGGTGGTTTCAACAACCTAATTTCTTTGAATTATATTTGATTTCAATGGAATTCTAAATCTTGTCTTAGGTTTTATGAAATTGGAATTAAAATCACTTGTGTTAATTTTCGTTAGAATTTAAACATAGGTTTTATGCAATGGTTTTAACATATCGAGAGATTAAATTCAAAAATATTTTATGTTAAGGGAAGACGAGTGATTACACAACCGTACATTAGTGTGTATCATTCGTGCTAACCGAAGATACGATATAACCGAAGATACGATATGCTTAGAATATAATCCCTTGAACTTTTCTTGATCAATTGAGAGGAGTCGTGCTGTCACTCTAACTGGAATGTTTGTAATTTAAGAGGTTAGAATAATTTCAAAATAGGGATTAGTTATTAGGTTAGTGGTTGATTTGAAAATCCTAGATTTTCTATTCCAAATTATTTAAAATCAGTAGTTGATAATTAAATTAAAATTCTTAATTAGTTTAATTCATTGTTTTAGTTTAATCAAGCAAAATTCAATTACCCATCTTATTAGTTTAAAATTAATCTGAATAAAAGGCAACGAAACCAGCGTAGTCCTTAGAGGAACGATACCCTTACTAGTACTATTCTACGGAATTATTACTATAAGGAATAATTTAAAATTGACTGACGATCAATTAACATTTAATCTAAAATATAGATTAACATTTAATCTATTAATATAAATTAGCATTTAATGTATTTGTACGAGCTTGTATTTCTTTATGAGCACCTCTACAGATTGCTCTAGGACATTCTAACCCTGACTTACCTGGTGTTATCCCATTGACCCTTTAATAGGAAGGACACCGGAGTTGCAAGCGACGTGAGATATCCATGTTGCAATTGAATCTCAGTGAAAGAACATAAACCAATAAGGATCTCACCACATGAATTAATGTATTTGAATGATCCTTCCATTAACATTATCCCTAATAGGCCTACGAGATTAAGATACTTTCTAATCCATAGCTTATTGTATATCATCCGGGGTTCCAAGACATTTGATTAAGCCAAGATAAACTATTTTTCATGTTAAAACATTTTGAAAAAATCTTTTATTTAATATAATATATTTTATTAAAAATATATTTGATTTGAAAATCACCTGCGCAGGCTTTAAGCTTAATGGACTTTCTTACCCGGAAACTTGGATAATCTCTCAATTTAATGAGCATAGATTTCTTGTTTAATATTCATCATGACTCGAACAGCTTTCTGATTATCCAACTGTCACCTTATCGTAGTCCTTTAGGTAGAGAGTACTTAGGTGCAATAAAAATAACCAAATCACTACTCAGTTATAAATGAACTCATCAGATCTAAGGATCATCAAAACTGTTCAATGTAAATGAGAGACCAACTATCTGATAGTATGTTTATGCAAGAGGTCTCTCATTGTGTATATGCAATCAGTCAATGTACATTTATGCACCCATATGTCAATGTGTAGTCTTCACTACAATAGTTTGAGATAAAACCACATCTCAACCATTGAGAACATTTAAGCATTGTGACAGCCATATATGTGAAGAGCCCAGCTTCACCCATAGCTGTGACTTTATAAGGTATAAGGAACTGGAAAGCTATATCTACCTGTGTCAATTTATAACCAAAAACATAGCTTTCCTACTATATATCCTAGGGACCTTGTTCGATATCTCATATCGTATAGATCATCTCATGATCTTGGTCAATTACCCATAATGAATTCACAATAGATAAAGAAGATGTCTTTATTAATCTAATCAATACAAATTTTACAATCTAAATGACTTCTTAGGTCATAATGTTCAACACATGACGTACATTTCGGTCAAACTGTGATGGCCCTTCAATCAAGGCTAGGGGTGTATTCGGGTTGGGCTTGGCCATGCTCGGTCGGCATGAATTCATGCAGATTAGGCTTGGCCTGAGCCCGAAATTCAAAAAAAACTCAAGACCCAAAGCCGGGCTTGAAAAGGGATTTTCAAGCTCGAGCTCGACCCGAGCCCGAACTGATTCGAGCTCGAGCCGAGCTTGGCTTGATAAAAAAAAAATTCCTTTATTTTTGCTTGTTTCCCCTGTTTCACCTACTTTTAACACCAATTTAACATACTCTTTAAAAAAAAAAACCTATTTAACACATCAATAGACAATAGGTGGCTTGTAACACCCAGTTGAACCTGTTTTTTCACTTGTTTAACACATCAATAGACAATAGGTGCCTTGTAATACCCATTGAACCTGTTTAACACATCATGGCATCAATAGACCTATTAATAACACCCTCCTTTCTTTCATCCGTTTCACATTTTTTTTACTTGTTTTAACACCTATTAACACATAATTACATAAATAAGCATCCAAATTTGTAAGCTAGGCTTTACAGCCACCTAGTATACTAAGCAATTAACTACATTAGCATCTTTAAACACCTTGTGGTGTTGTTGCATAGAAATAAAGGAAATTCATTTCAAGATGCTACTAAGACAAAATGCAAAGTACCTCCAAGGAAAAGAATTTTTTCTATGGACCACCATGGAAACCCATACACATGAGTTATATTCAAAGGGGAAACAACAATCATGGGTCCACCCTGTGAGATAATGCTAACTGTCATAAAGAGAATATAACAAATCATCTTCTTAAACAATGTAACTATGCAATAAACATTCCGGTGGAACTCTACTTAGAGGAATTCAAAGAGGGCAAGTCACCTTTAAAAATGCTTGGAATGCTCCTGTATAAGTCATCATAAGCACCAACAATGTGCATAAAGAACATCACCATAAAGTGATTAAAGCATAATAAAACATATAACCATCGTGGACTGCTTAGATAAAAATAATCCAAGTAAAGCACCGTGGAACAAATTATTGGAAAAATGAAACATAGATCTTACTGCATGCACCATCCCAATTCTTTAGAGACTGTTTTATGTCACTCTTTATGCAACATTTCATATGCTTCACCACTAAATTAAGCTGGAACTTGAGGTGATGATTGCCAGCAAAAAAAATAAAAAGTTAACAATAATTATAACTATGGTATATGTAATAAAAGAATCAGAATCCCATGCAGAACTATGTAGAATCTGAAGCATACTCAGAGGAGTAACATCAATAAATGCAACAAACCTCATAGAAATTCAAATTTAACCATCACTGTTTATCCACAACGAGTTTCTATAGGACCACCCCCAATATGGTTTTCCACCGTAAATTTCCAAGTATGAACCTAAAGAAGCAACAAGTTTCTGAATAATTATAAGTTTAGGTAAAATACAAGGGGAGCTCATTTAAATTAGCAAAAGATGTGAAGGTTCAAGATAGACCATATGCTAATATGGTTTTCCATTTAGCAATCCAAATATCTAAAGACTAACCAAATGTCCTTTACCAAAATTACAAATGGATCCCAAAAATAAAAATTTGGAATGTCGCATTCAAACCACAAGAAGCAAAAGAAAAAAAAAGTATACCAGTCCTTGCATCCCTCGCAGTAAACATATAAGCATAATAAAATATAATAAAACATTTAACATGAATTTTATTATGTTGCATAGTAAAAAAATAAAATATATAATTAAAAACAATTTACCTAAGAAGATGACTCTTCGTTCGCTTCGCTCTCGGGATCAAGAACATCGCCATAAAGTGAAAGCATATAACAATCGTCAAAAGATGAATGCAACCAATCCTCAGAACAAATCAATGTCTCTGTAGTCTTTGGTAACAAACAGCTACGATACTTGCTTATCACTCTACTCCCAGTGCTAAATGTTGATTCTGATGATACTGTTGTTATTGGAATAGAGAGAATGTCACAAGCCATCTTTGAAAGGGTGCAAAATCTAGTAGCGTTCGATTTTCACCACTCCAAAATATCAAAATTTGTCCATGAATTATGAAGAAGGGCTTCTTCAAAATAAATATCCAAATCCGATCTAACTTTATGTTTTGGCACTTCGCTTGTAGCAAAGCTCTCAAAGTCATACTCAGCATTACTAGTAGATGCCACCCCACTTGAACTGCAAACATTTGCTTCCATGCTCTCCTCTTGACCCACATATAATTGATATAATTCATACAATGCATCATGGATTATCTTAATCTCTAGCTCAACTCTTTGATCAGAATAGATCTTCGGAACACAAAATCAAATAAAAGTCATCTTGTACCGATGATCTAAGATTGCTCCTATCGCCATTAAAAGATTTAAATCGCTCCAATACTTGTCAAATTTTTCTTTCATGACACAAGCCATCCCTTGCAAAAATATAGGCCCAAAAATTGAATTTTTGAACAAAGCATCTTTAATTTTTCAAATCTCAGACAAAAAAGCATTTGAAGTAGGATACTTGCTTCCTGAGAATATATTTGTGCAATTATAAAATATTTTCAAAAACTTGCACACTTCATCCGCTTTCAACCAATCATCGACCGAGGGTAACCAATGATAGTTCAAATCCCGTTCGGCATAATGAAGAAATACTAGTATTAACTCAAGGACTGAATCCAACATTTCATATGTCGAGTTTCATTGAGTACAAACATCTAATTGTAATCCTTTTTTACATGATAAGCCTAAACGTTTAATAATTTTATTAAAATTGTGTCGGGATTGCGAACCTCTAATATATTTTATGCTCTCTCGAATGTTCTCAATTGTAGACTCAATTAACGCAAGCCCATCTTTAACAATAAAGTTCAAAATATGAGTTAAGCAACGCACCTAAAGACAAAGTTGATAGAAATCATATAATACAAGTTAGTCATGTATAATGTCTACAATGTATAAAAAAAGATACAATAATTAAGTTAAAATTATCATACCTGAAAAATTCTTCCATCAAAAAAAAGTTTTCCAGTTGACTCAAAAGTCTTTCGAAAGCTTCTTATCACAACATCATTCGCCGATACATTATCCAAAGTGATTGCAGAAATCTTGTGCTCAATACCCCATTCCACAAGACACTTGTAGATAACATCTGCAATGACAACTCCATTGTGGGGAGGAGGAACATGTTTAAAACTCAAGATTTTATTTTGCAAAACTCAATTAGCATCTAGATAATGTCCCGTCAATGACATGTAACCTACGTTTTAACTGCAAGATGTCCACATGTCTGAAGTTAAACTGATCATATCCACCTTCACCAATTCCTTCTTCAATCTCAACTTTTCTATTGAAAATATTTTCATGCATTCCTTTTTTATCACTCCACGTGATATCTTCTCATGCAAAGGGTTAAGGTATTTATATAATATAGTAAATATCTTACTTTCTACAAACCTAAATGGTTTCTTTTCTAAAATCACCAACTTAGCAATCAACTCCCTAGCCTTTTCAACTTCATATTTGTGCTTTCCAAAACTATTATTGTTTCCTTCTGTTTCAGAGTCAAATGTGATTGTTTGTTGGCCTCCACCTGAATTTGGCTGCTTTGTACATTTTTTTTATATGGCGATGTAGATGAGTTGTGGTCTCATTTACGTTCGGTTTGAATTTCGAGTTACAATGTTTACAAACTACCTTTTTTTCTCCATTTCTCATGAATTTTTCATCAAAATGATTCCAAATAGGGGCTCTTTTCTTACCCTTTCGCGGAGATTTCTCTACAATTTCATCTATGGGATCAGGACCTTCAGGTTGATTTGTTGACATCTAATCATATAAAAGAGCATATAAAAAATTTATCTCTCTTAACAAGAGATATGATGTTAAGAAATATAATAATTGATGCTCAGAAAATTAAGCAATAGGTCTATACTTTCATCAACTGCATACTTGTGATTCTGTCAAATGATGAATTCAATTTGATCACAAGGTAGGAAGAAAAGAACAGATACACAGTAGCAACACACAAAATATAAAACATCCTCCTACTCTTGAGACCATCACATAACCAAAAAAAACTATGGCAGATAGTATAATAGATACACAGAGGTACGCTAACTTTTTCATGGCATTTTCATATAACTAAACAATGAGAAAAATAATGATTTTACAAAGAATCAATGTAGAGAAAAACAGAAATTGAAGAATAAAAAATCTAGACCCTAATTCATAAATAATATTAGCAAACCATAGATATGCTTCTGCAATAGATCTTCAGGGCATTTACAAAATAAGGTCCATTCACAAATGCAGATGAACCGTTATTTTTCTTGTTTCCCGAAACACAATAGCGTCTTGAAATTATATACATATTAATTCTAATAACACAAATAGTTTGTTAAGGAAATATGAAAGAGCCTGGATCCACATCAACATCTAGACAATCAACAGGCCTAGAATGGAAGGTATCAAGCAGATCAAACAACACAATCCATGCTTATCAACTTTAAAATCTTCGAAAAGAACTCAAGAAAATGAAAATGGGAAGAAAAAAAATCCGTCTATGCAATGATAGATCTCTCACTGCATCTTAGAGCAGAGAATCAAACAACACGATCCCTAGCCATTTATGGTACCGTAATGAAGAAGAAGAAGAAGGGTATTTCTTAAATACTCAATCACAATAATCATTCATCGATAATCACTAGGAAGAAGAAGAAGAAGCAAAGATGAAATTAGAATGGAGAGAGTTGCGTTCATACTTGAGAAATTGGAATGGAGGCGATTTCATGGACCGTAGAACTCATTCCCTTGCTCCAGCGAAGGTACAACAACGGCAATGACAGCAGCAGCGGCAGTGGCAGTAGTAGGCGGAGGAGAGCCGAGCTTCGGGTTTCTCCCAAGAACTCTAGGGTTTCTCTCGAGAGCTTTGTATCTCACTCTCTCTAAAGTCTAACTCGTATTGAGAATTCGGGAGAATTGAAATTTAGGGTAAAACTTAAAAACTTTAAAGTTAAGTTTTATTAAGGTTAGAAATCAAGTCGGGCCAAACCAAACACAATCGAGCCGGGCCGGATCGAACAGGGGTTAGCCCGAGCTCAACTTGATTTCATTTTCAAGCTTTTTTTAAGGCTTGGCTTGGCCCTATCGAGCCTAAAAATCAAGCCGATCTCGGGCCGATCCAGGCTGCACAATCAGGCCAATCGGGCTTTGTGCAACCCTGATCAAGGCAAGAGATTATCTCTGGTAGATGCTCGAGATTAGCTCTCGAGCACCACTCTTTGCATGGCACGGGGAGACATTTACGTAGGGGGGAATAATAGCATGCATTGCGCATTCCGTTGGGTGGTACATGCATACCTTCCAAGCTCGCCACATGCTCTCTTTGATATCCATTAACCATGGTTAAAATTCACTCATTCCTAAGATTAAATAATCTAACTTTAGTTTTTAGAAAAAATAATTTTAAAAAAATTAACCTTGCTTATGATTCACTTACTCATGTGGTTAATTTTTTTAAAATATTTTTTCTAAAAACTAGAGTTGGATTATTTAACTTTAAAGATGAATGAATCCTAACCACGGTTAATGAATATCAAAGAGGACATGTGGCGAGTTTGGGCATCCAATGGAATGTGCAATGCATGTTATAACTCCCCTACTTAAATGCCTTCCCATGCGTCATACAAAGAGCGGTACCAGAGCTAATCTTGAGCATCTATCAGAGAGAATCTGTTGCCCTTCAATCAATATGTGACATGCATTTGAGGGGAAAACCTCACACCAAATTTCATCACAATATTTGCCTAAAGTAAATCTAATCAAACACAATTCTTAATGGTGACTTTACCTCTCCTTTTGAACCAAGAAATTTTGTACAGCTTTGCGTGGTTTTCATATTCTACTTGTAATTTTTCAATTATTTCTCCAGGTAACCATATTTTCAAAACATTTTCATCAATCATTACAATACACTTTTGGAGTGGTTGTTTGGACTTACCCTTATATATAACACCTTAGCAATACCTTAGGTCTGGTTGTGTGCGTAAGTTTAGAGTGTGTTAGTTACATGCAGGGGTGGGGCCTAGGGGCAGGTGCCCCACTAAACTTTAGGGAATTTTTTTTTTTTTTAATATAGCATAGCATAGCATATGGGGCAGAGATTGAACACAACCAATTGCAATTGAATTTATGGAGAGTTCAATCACACCCACAAGTCAGCATGTATCCCCTTTAAACCCTATTCACTGTGGTTAAGATTCTCTAACTCTCACTGTTCAATAATTTAACCGTAGTTCTTTAAAAAAAAATATTAAAAAGATATTTAACTATAATTAAAGACATTTAACTCTTAGCGTTAAAATTTTTTAATATATTTTTTATAAAATACTAAGGTTAGATAATTGAAAAGTAAGGGTTACAAAATCTTAGCTACAATTAAATAGGGGTTAATGGGGACACATGTTGACCTATGGACACGATTGAACTCTCCTTGAACTTTAAAAAATATTTTATATTAGTTAATAGGGCATAGTCACTACGTAAGAGACCTTTAAACTTTTTTCAAATCAAAATATATTTTTTAATTATTTAATACGGTATAATCATATGAAAAGGGGACAACTGCTATAGTAAATAAGGAAATCAATACCTATAGGATATGTGCAAAATATATGGTTGAAATGACCTACAAACTTAGTTGTCAAAAAAAAAAATTCGGTGGCGATGCCCCGAACCCCCATCCCTTATAATGTGACCCCCTATGATAAATTCCTGGCTCCGCCCCCGGTTACATGATAACATTTCCACCAAAAAAAAATTAATACCATATACTTTTGGCCATAAGACTTACCTAAACATTATAAAAGAAGATTCCTCTAGGCATTTCATAGAGGTGCATGTGCTAGCTGATTGGCTGATGGTGTTTTTACTCCTCTCACGTTGCGAAGCTTAGCAAAAGGCAACTATTTTTGGGGGTGGATAGTAGATAGTGGTGTTGTTGAGGCTAGAACCTAAAGTCACGGTGACTTTATAGTATACTTCTATATAGGGTCAGCCCGGCCCAATTATTTATTATTATTTTAGTAAAATCATCCCATTTGACTCCTGGAGTCAATTTTTTGTATTTTGCCAAATGAGGAATGCTAGTCTTACTCTCAATCAACTCATACTCTCACCCTCCACCAATTACATGTCCACTTTTTGAGTAAAAGAGTGCTTTAATCATTACATAGTGTATAGGTGGTTGGTAGAGGGTGAAAGTAGAGGTTGACCGAGAGTAGGGCTAGCACTCCTCTCGGCAAATTAATTGAATTGTCTTGAAATGCCTCTCTCTAAGTTCTATGTCTCCTTTGGCGAGTACCCTTATACATAAGAGGCCTTCTAGCCCTACTCTCCGGCATTCTCACTACCAGCCATGTGTTGGTTTTTAGTTGAAAGCAAGGACAGCTATTGGTTTTGATTGACAGTAGGGGAAGCATGAGAGTAGGTCTAGCACGGCTATTGATATAATTATAAACTCATCTTCAACTAAGTGACTAGGAGGTCGTCGATGACATTAGACAAAGACTCCCAGATTTCTTCTGCACTTGTCAAAGGAAACCCGTCGCGTTCTAAAAATGAAGGTTAGGTTGGGTTGGTCAGTTTTAACCCTTGCCGTTAAAGCTATCTAACAAAGGTTAAAGTTATTTTAACTATGAACTTTCAAAATACATAAGGTGGAATTGTGTTTAACTGTGGTTACAATTATTTAACTTGATTAAAAGAATACGTGTAACAATTGTGTACGAGCCAGATGGGTTTTTGTTGGCCAAGGCTCAGATGATATCCCTTGCGTTTGTTGGACAAATTGACAGTTCCTGTTCTGAGTCTCCCGGTCAGGTCACCCAAAATATCAGGGTTAGCAGGTGGCGTTGAAATTGATGTGGCCTTGAGAATACACAGTATAACTAAGGTCCATCAACCACAATGAACTGCTTCATTCCTCCATCGCCAAATGTATCACGCATTCTGACCGTTCTGTAATAGGGGCACTGATAACCATCGGCGACGTTAGATCTTTTAGAACAAAGAAGAGGTGGTCCACCAATTTAATTCATTTCGATGCTGTTAATGGACCATAGTTCCAATGGGAAGCATATCGTATCGAAACTGCATCCGTAATAAAAATTTTGTTTTAAATTAACAAGATACGTTTGAGTCGTATCCCGTACATATCCCCGCCATATCAGAGATGTATCGATATCCAATACGTATTTGATACAGATACGATTACCTATTTGAAGTATCCGTGCTTCCTAGGATGGAACTTTGTTGGAACCCCAAGCAACTCTAAATTCGGGGGGTTTCCGCTACAGCCGAACACAAGGAAAAGATAATTTATAAGAGCAATGACAGGCCTACCCATAAAATCTATTTACAAACCTAAGGCTGGATCTCATTGATGAGATCCAGCCTTAGGTTTAACAAGACCAATTTATCAAGTAATGAAGAAACTCAAAAACAAAAATATTTGCATCAATCAAAAATCCGGTGGGCCATCAATTGAAGAAAATGGAGGGGAAGTGGTTAGACTTAGAAGCACGCACCCCAAATGTTGGCAAAGGATTAATCTTGATGCATGTCCGACTATTAACCTTGGTTAAGATTTACTCCTTGTTCATATATATATTATTTAATTCTAAAGCTTAGTGAATGTTAACCACAATTAAAGAGTCTCAAAGAGGACACATGGCGAGCTGAAATGGTGTATACATACCGTCCAATGGCACGTACACATACATATTATCACCACCTTAATGAAACACCTTTTCATACGTCGGTCAAAGAGGCTATCCCCTTGGCCCCAAAGGTTTGTGGTTTTGTCAGGAAAGCAAAGGGAAAACTGAAGCCATGGATCCTGAAAATTATTCCCTGAATGCATTGATCCTCTTCCTTGTATTCCCGTTTTGCGCCTCAAGAGACACCATAACTCCAACCCAACCATTCACAGACGGTCACATCCTCGTGTCTGAGGGAGAGAACTTCGCGTTAGGGTTCTTCTGCCCCGGCAGTTCTAGAGATCGATACATTGGAATATGGTACAACAAAGTTTCAGAACAAACTGTAGTGTGGGTTGCAAACAGAGAAAGCCCCATCAAGGATTCCTCCGGTGTTCTTATGATTAACGGAGATGGAAATCTCGTTGTCGCCAGCAGAAATCAAAGCAATCTTCTCTGGTCAACAAATATTACAGTCGCCACGAGGGATTCCATAGCTAAACTCTCGAATTCAGGAAACTTCGTCTTAATTCAGAATAACAGCAGAAGAGTTCTATGGCAAAGCTTCGATTATCCCACACATATGTTACTTCCCGGTATGAAAATGGGGCTAAACCAGAAAACCGGTCTGAAGTGGTTCCTAACGTCGTGGAAGTCGCCCAACGACCCTGCACGTGGGAATTTCTCTTATGCGCTTGACCCACGAGGCTCGCCTCAGGTCTTCGTCTACAGGGGTTCAACTCCATATTGGCGAAGTGGTCCGTGGAACGGTTATCGATGGAGCGGAGTACCAGTGATGACACACTCCTTCATCTTCAATTACAGTTATGTGAATGATGAAGATGGGGTTTACATGACGTACACTCTCTACAACGACTCTATCTTCTCGACAATGGTGCTGGACGACTCTGGATCCGTCCAAAGACTTACATGGATCGACCGTATCCATCGGTGGAACATGTTCTGGTCGGTGCCGGGGGATCAGTGCGACAACTACGGACTATGCGGGCCATATGGTAGTTGCACTTCTGGTACTGTATTAGAGTGTAGCTGCCTCCCAGGATTCAAGCCCAAGTCTCCCAGGGACTGGAACTTGAAAGATGGATCGGCAGGGTGTGTGAGGAAGAGAGAGTCAAGCTGTGGGAAGGGAGAAGGGTTCGTGAAGTTGGAGCGACTGAAGTTACCTGATACTTCGATGTCTCGAGTCGATAGGAGTTTGAGCCTCCTGGAATGCCAGAAGCAATGCTTGAGTAACTGTTCTTGCACGGCGTACAGTAGTGCAGATCTTAATGGAGGAGGAAGTGGCTGCATGGCTTGGTACGGTGAATTGATGGATATAAGAGACTACCCAGATGATGGACAGGATTTATATATCCGTGTGGATGCAATTGAATTAGGTATGATAGATTTTCTACTGTTGTCTAGCATTTTTTTTTCTTGGGTTCTTGGATAATTGAATCCTATATATTCATTTTTTTTTTCTTTTCTTTTTTGCCATTTACCTCCGGTAAGTAGTATCACTTAGTGGTTTTAGGTCTGTTTAGATGCTGAGAATTGGGTGAAAATGGAGAAGAAATGAAAATGGGAGAAAACATAATTATGAGTTGTACTGGGGAAATTAAAATTTTCATTTCTTTTTTGTTTTCAGATATTTTTTTGACAACCAATCAATGGTCTATGCTTTGTTTAGAGGGAAAACGTTGTAGAAAAGAAAATTTTTCTCTAAAATAATTTGTCCAAATTTTTTCAATAAAACTAGATAATTACTTGTAGTAAAAAATCATTTTATAGCATGTCAAACTCAAAAATGAGCTTTTCTCACAAAATTAATTCAGTGCACCTATTTTCCCTTCAAACAAATGCAACATCAGTCTACTAATTCCTGCCGCTTATCCTAATCAAGTTGCAAGACATCGATCATCTTTAATAGAGGGTTCATAGCTCCACTGCCCATCTATTATATAGGGTCAAGCATTCATGTCACTATCCTTATCAATTTCATTGTTTTAGCTGCAAATGCTAGGAGGAATTCAAAAGGTTTTCTTGGTCAGAAGAGGAATGTGGTGATTCTCATAGTCTCTATTGTTGCGGGATTGTTTCTCTTGGTCTCCTGTGGGTGTTTCTTGTCAAAGAAGAAGAGGAAAGAAACAAAAGGTAAAGCAATCCCTTTGCTTCATTTATTCATTTATTCCTTTTGGTGTTGGTCGGGATGAGTGTGTGAGGAGGGCATAGGCTCTTTTCCAAATAATACATTTATAATGAAGCATTGGTAAGTAACAGTAGGACTTCTGAATTAGTACTTATTATGTTTGTGTTCAGTCGCAATGGAACGACGTCATAAACGGTTATTCGGAGACTCTCCGGCCACAAAGGAGCTTGACCAAATTAGGTCCAATCCAGAATTACCATTCTTTGATCTAAGCATCTTAGTAGCTGCGACAGAAAATTTCTCTTCAACTAATATGCTCGGAAAAGGTGGTTTTGGCCCAGTTTATAAGGTAATCTTACAAATCTCTAAAGTAAGACCTTAATTTTCCTTTTTAACTTTGTGTTTGTATCTGCATTACTGTAGAGGGGTAGTGCAGCAAGAAGATGACTAAATGATGCTTGAATCTGTGAAGACAGCATATTCTAATTGAGTTGCCAACTTTACACATGTTTGGGCTATAATTGGCAGGGTCAGCTATCCAATGGAAAGGATATAGCAGTGAAAAGACTATCAAAGAATTCAGGACAAGGGATAGAAGAACTAAAAAATGAGGTTATATTGATTGCGAAACTTCAGCATAGGAATCTTGTGAGACTTTTAGGTTGTTGCATTCAAGATGAAGATATGATGTTAATCTATGAATATATGCCAAACAAAAGCTTGGATTCTTTTATTTTCGGTATGAATTATTTTGCGACTACTTCTGTTTGCCTTCTATTGTTTTCAATAAGTTCATTCGCTATGCATTAATATGTATCTCTGATTCAAATTTAAAACAGATCAAACTAGAAAGGCACTATTGGATTGGAGAAAGCGCTTTGAAATTATTGTTGGAATTGCTCGAGGGGTCCTTTATCTTCATCAGGACTCCAGATTGAGAATTATCCATAGGGATTTGAAAGCCAGTAATATTCTGCTAGATGCTGAACTGAACCCCAAAATTTCAGATTTTGGTATGGCCAGAATGTTTGGAGGGAACCAAATTCAAGCAAATACAAACAGAGTGGTTGGAACATAGTAAGTGCTAGACACAGACAAGTACAACATACACAAAACAATAAGTTATTTACATCCAATTAAAACATCTCTTTTCTATCTTTTGAATGCAGTGGCTATATGGCACCGGAGTATGCAATTAATGGGTTGTTCTCGATAAAATCTGATGTCTTTAGCTTCGGGGTATTACTACTTGAGATCATTAGTGGCCAGAAAAATAATGACTTTTACCATGAGGATCCCGCCTTGAATTTGATAGGGCATGTAAGTACCGCTATTTATTTACAATTCTACCACTTTTAATTTCTTCTTAAATTGATTTTATGGAACTTTATCAGGCATGGGACTTATGGAATGAAGGCAGAGCCTTGGATATAGTTGACTCCTCAATGGTTGATTCTTGTCCTGCTCATGAAGCTTCGAGATGCATCCATGTTGGTCTTTTGTGTGTGCAACAAAGTGCAGAAAATAGGCCAACCATGCCGACAATTGTTTTCATGTTAGATAACGAGACTACTATGCCACCTCCTAAGCAACCTGCATATGTTACTAGAACTCGCAATGCTGCAGACTTGTATGCGATCCAATCAGGAAATTGTTCTATAAATGAGGTTACAATGACTACGACTGAAGCTCGATAGAAATGAATGATCCTTTTCCCACTAGGCAAGTGAGGTTAATCACTTGAACTCATAGGTGAAGACGGTTTCGATAGCTGGCGTGTGGTATCTATACATGCAGACTTTACCAACTAAGTTAGTTGGTATTTTTCTTGTAGGGACTTGGATATTAAATTTCTGTTAAAAAAAGTTAAAAGTGCAGAATGTTATTATCCTTATCTAGTTATTATGGTTTTAAAGTATTCTCTTATTTGAATATGATTTAGTTTTCCCAAGAATCATATTAATGTGGATGAGGCGGCTGTACCTTCAAATCTGGCTACCGGGTCGGAGCCATAGCTAGGAATAGCGAAGGAAAGATCTTGAAAATTGTCTCTCTCCCTCTACTCGGAGGAAGTAGCCGGGTGGTGGAGGCGGAGGCGAAGGCGATAAGATTGGGTGTACAGGTGGCTCTAGATAGCGGATGGCCTAGGGTCACCATTGATTCTGATTCTCTCGAAATTATTAACTTCATCAATTAGCAAGACTCTCCTCCGCATTGAGAAATCCAAGCCATCATGGAGGATGTTCTTCTCATGCAAAATCAAGGTGGCTTTGTGAACTTTCGCTTTGCCTATCGTCAGGCAAATTCAGTAGCGCATGCTGTAGTCCAAGGGGCCCTAAATGATAGCATTCGTAATATGTCTTCCTCCTTTGTTGGGACCAACTGGGGGCCTCGACCCCCAGAGGTTTTGTAATCAGTCTTTCCTGTTTCTTAATGAGATAAGTATTTTCAACCAAAAAAATGTCATATTCTTCTCCAGGAGAATTAATAATCCTATTGGCCAATCAATGGGCCCCACCTAAGAGATTAATTGATGTGCTCCATCAAGACTCCAGATTGGGAATTATCCATAAGGATTTGAAAGCGCACCTATGATTTACATACTAAATAATGAAAGCGCACCTATGATTTCTGTACAAGGTAGTGAAAGTGCCATGCAGCACCATCTTCGACAACCTGTCTTCTTTCTTTCAAAGAAAGTTGTGCCATGACATAAAATTCATGGGACATAGGGACTTAGCAATAGGCCCACTCACAGTTTACTACATTGTGCCTTACAACTTTTAACGGGGATGATAAATCTTCTTCAATTGGAGATGATCAGCTTCATCTATAGGAGAGCTGATTTTAACTGTCTCCTCTCTTTTGACTAGAAAGAGAGCCTAATCTTTATTGTATAATAGAGATATATCACTTCCTTAAGTGTGAGAGTTGGGGCCAATTCCCTGTTTATAGGAGTTCTAAAATCCTAACCCGCAAAAGATTAGAGATCCTCATAATCAATGATGATCACTGTTGGGAATAGAAGAAGAAAGAAGATGATGGAAGGGGAATGTCGTGAGGCTGGTGATCGCGGTATGAGGGTTTTCTCCGCGACCATGTATTGGGGTGCATAACCACACCAAGATCAGTATAGATCTGCTCTATATATAGATAGTCGGATGTCCTTTCTTATTCCGGAGAAACGCCCCTCCATCAAGTCTTGTAAGCTATTACAAGAATGGGCATTTACTTGGATTGACTGCAAAAATGTTTTTGGCTTTTATGGCCACATTCCTACATCTCCCACTTGGCCATAAGAGTCAAATCTCTCCCACTTGGCCATGTGGGTCGTTACATATCATAAAACTCTTCTTAACTGAAGAAGTTAACCATTATGAATTAAGTCATTAGGTTCTCACAATATCATTGTATATATCCTTTATGCTACAATTATGAAGCTTTCTAGATGTACACGAATATGTCCTTCATGTTAAAGTCATGAGATTTTCCCAATGTACACGAATATGTCTATCATGCTCCAATCATGAGGTTTTCCCAATGTACATGGATATGCTCTGTGAGCGCGGGTTTTTTGCTAACCCTGGTTCTCTCTCACGGGAGGTTGTTTAAGTGTTAGAGTCGCCACCTATTCATTCAAAAAGAACAAGTCTCCCGACATGTTGGATAAGGTCATTGGTCTCTGATCAGAGATCAGGGTAAGAGGTTCGGTTAAGTCCGAGGAAGGGATTAGACACCCCGACACTTCCACTTATAGTGGTTCCCTACTTGCTAAGTTTAAACCAAAATTAGTCATAATGTTAATCAAATGTCAAAGTGCTTAAGTTAATACAAACCGTAAGAAAGAAAAGCTAACTAGGGTCGAACCCGAGTTGAGTTGCATACATACTCACATAGGGGTGAGATCAGACCAAGCGTAGTTCCATCACATGAATCCGTGCTAAGGTTAAGGGGTGTGTGTGTGTGCACCAAGGGTGGCTAATGGGCCTAATCCAATGATTAGGGTTTTGTTTGACTGAGGTTGGTCAATGTGCAATGTTTGGGCCCGGAGGCCAAGAGTTGGGCTTGAAGGCCAGGATTTGGGCCCAGTAGGCCAAGGATAAAGCCCGGAGGCTAAGGGGTGTGTTAACCTAGGGTTAGGGTTGCTAACCGGGGTTAAGAATATGGTTAACCATGGTAAGGGATCTAACCATGGTTAAAAAAAGTCCAGAAGTTCATTTTTTGGTCTTTTTATATTTTCTGATTTTTTTGAGATTTTTCTAGAGTTTCGTAGAGTGAAGGGGTGCTTAACCATGATTAAAAGTTAACCATAGATGATTTTAACCATGGTTAAGGGTCAAGGTAAGCCAAAAATAGGCATAGAGGGTATAGCAGAGCCTAAAATGACCTCCTACCAGGCCTGCGCCCTATACAAAGCCCATAAGTTAAAAATTTAAAAATGGAGGTAATCAGATTACCTCCATTACAGTAAATTTTTAACCAGACTTTGTGGGGTTTTAACTACAGTTAAAGACTGATCCAGGGGAAATTAAGACCATGGTGAGATAGCCTGGACTCCAGGGAATCCAATGGGCCAGGTTTGGGCCCAAGAACAGCTTAGGTGTGGGCCCCACAGGGGCCCAAAGTTGCCAAAAAAAAATGTCACTGTTCTGTCGGTAAAGTTATTACCGATAGATTGTTAACTGTAGTTTAAGGCCATGCTAACCATGGTTAGGCTTAGGCCAAGGGGATGAAATTTTGCATGGGCATAGCTGAGGGTCAGGGCTATCCACTGGGCCTAGTGTGGGCCCTAGGGAATGCACGGTGTGGGCCCCACATGGGTCCAAAGTCACTGCAAAAATTAAACTGTATTGGCATTAAATGTTTTACCACCAATCTGGTCACACCAGTTTGAAGGCCAATTAACCATGGTTAGAGGAAAAGTCAGGGGCTGAAAATTTACAGAGAGGTAGCTAAGGCCCAAGGGCAACTAACCATGGCCCTGGAACTGACCAGGGCACTGACTAACCCTACTTAAGGAGCAGTTACAGTGGAAAGTCAATAGTGGCGGTTAAATTCTACCGCCACCATGCAGTTTACCAAAAAAACTCACTTTCCCCTATGGGGGCTGTACCAATTGGGGTCCAGGGACTCCTTCATGGGCTGAGGGGCCCTCAGAACCTACAAGGAGTGGTCATGCACGCTATGGGGTGGGTTATACCGGTAACACACCTAAGGGAGTTCCCCCATGCATACGGTTAAGGCAGGGGAACCCCCTATCCTTGGTGGGAACTGCTGAAATGGAAAGAATAATAAGAAAGGACCCCTTGGAGTAGGACCAGGGGGTCTTACACTGATTTACAACAAGAAACAAAGGGTAGGGGTGGCCATACCCGACTACGGCCTGTTACAGTGGCTGCACGATGGTGGTGGCTAAGCTGCGGTGGTGCAGAAGGTTAGTGGAGCCTAGGGAGGTCTGGGACTTCGACTAAGATGGGTGTAGGACACTTGAGTAAGGTTCAAATGGACTGGTTTTATTTTGACAGAGGTTTTGTGCCAAAAACATGGAGTGTGGAAGCTGTGGTGGTGCTACGAGGTGGAGCAGGGGTTGAGGGGTGTCTGGGGATTCTTAGTAATAGCCTAAGGCTTGGCTGGAAGGTGGGTGAGGGCTGAAGAGGAGTTGGCTGCAGTGGGGTTTTAGTTTGAAGTTTGGCAGGGGTTCTAGTGGCAATGGGCCTTGAGCCCGAATGGTTTGCCTACGGTTTAGAGCATTCCTAGGGTTTAGGGTTTAGGGCACACCTAG
The DNA here is from genome assembly GCA_015143295.1 of Tetracentron sinense. Lineage (NCBI taxonomy): Eukaryota > Viridiplantae > Streptophyta > Magnoliopsida > Trochodendrales > Trochodendraceae > Tetracentron > Tetracentron sinense. The sequence goes on from CM026553.1 coordinate 53,696,767, forward strand.
GGTTTAGCTAGGGTTTAGGGATTAAGGAATACCTAAGGTTTAGCTAGGGTTTAGGGTTTTCCTAGGGCTAGGGTTTAGTTCTAGGGTTTAACTATGGTCCAGGGTTCAACTGGGGGATGACCATGGTTAACTGCAAATTAACCCTAGTTAAGCATGGTGTAAAAATTGGGTGCTTACATGCTCTTCATGCTATAATCATGAGGTTTTCCCAATGTACACGGATATGTCCATCATGCTCCAACCATGAGGTTTTCCCAATGTACATAGATATGTTCTTCATGCTATAATCATGAGGTTTTCCCAATGTACACAGATGTACTCATCATGACAAAATCTCAAGTTCAGATTATAGTAAAATATACTTATGTATCTCATAAGATTTACTCCCACTAATCATTGGATTTACCATTGTGAACACACACACCCTCATGAGATTTTACACACTTTTATGGTTATCTACTCGTGATAAAAATAATAGGGTGTCAAATAAATATACAGATATATATATATATATATATATATCAATGGATTTCCCATTATGACCATATACATCATCATGAAGTTTTACACGCCTTTGCGGTTGTGCCTCTCATGATAAGTGTCTTGGAATTCACCGACTTAGGCGTCCCTAAGTCCTATAAAGCCAATAAACTTTAAAATAATTCTGCACTTTTATCCTTATCAAATAATTTCTCAATTATATCAGTTTAATGTAAATAATTTACATCACACTTTTTCTCAACGAAATACATGTGATTTACCATCACACTTTACCTTTTCAATATATGACTATTATTATTTTATATTATAGGTTGCATCCTATATTTCAACATGAGGTTATTATCATATATTTTCCTCTATCAAGTTTATCATACTTGAATTCAATATCCACAATAATTTAATACAGGAGTTCTACACTCTATGATTCCACTATTCTGTACATGCTTATGTTGAGAGTTCATTAGTTAAAAGTTAATCTTACCTGTTAATTATCAAATAACATGAATTTAAAGCTAAGATTGCTAGCCTTTTTAACCAATGTCATTAACTATATATGTTATTTATACACTCTATTTTCATACTTGTGTCACCTTATTTCAAGTATACTCTATCTAGCCATAAAAATCTTATATGACTAACTAACATAGCATGTAATATGTATCACAAATAATTAACAGATAATATAAAAAGTTTGGGTTTCAGAAATCTAACATATAATTTGTAGTGTTGCCGTTGCATATATGCAACCAAGATTTCTTGAACTGCAACCCATTCTTTATTGTGTCCTCCATGTCTCCAAGAGCATGCCCAATTAAGATGGATCTCAAATCGGAATTATAACAAATCCAATATTGCCATATGCCAAGTTAATACACAACTAATAGTGTACGTGTTTAACACCGAATCCAAACCATCATAAGGTTTGATTCCATTAAAAATGTAATCTTTGAGTCAGCTTGACTAAGTTGGCTTGGCTTAAGCTCAGGCTCTTTAAAGGACTAAAACTTTGTCTTTTATAGAACTTCACTTCTCCAAATGCAAAGCTAATACAACAAAGCTTTGTATAATTGCTCAGCATGGTAGCAAATCCTTTTATTACAAAATAACTTTTGGGACCATAAAGGGCCGAGACCACACCAAGACCGTGCATCACATGGATAGATCTCAAAATTTTATTAAATCTATTTTTGAAATTTTGAGATCTGTACATCACATGCACGGTCTCGGTATGGTCTCAGCCATTTGGGGTCTCCCTGGCATTTTCCCTTTTATTAACGTTTATCTATTAATCTCCTTCAACTTCTACCAGACGAGAAAAAAAAAGCGTTGGAGAGTAAAGACTTCGGTTACGGTGACCACAAATACTCATCATATAATCCGAGCAATTCCTCAGCCGGAAACTCACCGTCAACAACCTTGTGTACCATGTCTTTTATTCAACCTCTCAAGCGTCAAGACTCCCTAGATCCGCGCATCTCACAGAAGAAGAACAGTCTGTCAAATTCTTCATATATATTTTTTATTTTTAAGAAACCCCAATTTCTGTAAGAGAAGAAGACCAACACTGTTGAGGGAGTTTATCGGAATCTCAGGCTAATTCCTCCTTATGCGGCATCCAAATCGACCTCGAGATAACAAAATCATCATCCCTGTGAAGCATTCATAATGCATTCTCCATGCTAGCACTAAGGTGCAATATACTAAGATACACCCTAGTGTAGTATGTTATCAAAACTTCATAACAACCCCATTTTCTTCCTCACAAATCACGTCTGTAAATACTCCAAAGATTTCCTTCCAACCTATTCTTTGTATATACTATTCCCCACATCAAGCCTTACTTTTTCTTTGCTGGACTTTCTTTTAGATTGTCATTAAGGGACTAATGACCATGTGTATAACAGAACACTTTCCTGTTTCTAATGAAAGCTTATATATATGAACGTCACACCAAAATATGAAGCTAATACATTGAAATCAATGTATTGGCACAACACCATAGAAAACCCTTTTAAACATCTACATATTCACCTTTCTTTAACCCTAGGACTTTCGTATTCAACGAAAAAAAATCTTACTGGGTCTCTGAAAGCATTTGATGTGATTCTGCCATGAGCGAGACACGCAGGGAGGGAAATTCAACAGCCACAACACTCGCTCTGCGTTGCTCGTCTCCAAGTCGAAACTAGCGCCAATCTGAATTAGTTTTCGGCGATTCGAGACAGTTAGAGAGGTACTCACTAGCGCCTGGCAGCCATGGTCTGCTAGCTCCAGCTTTTCTTTGCTGCCAAGCTTACGATCTCCTTCAGACCTTATGGACGGCATTTCCAGAAATCTCTTCCTTCCCCTTTTCCTCTTCTTCAATGAAATACTTCCTATGTTGGCTCTGATACCACTGTTGGGAATAGAAGAAGAAGAAGAAAAAGAAAGAAGATGATGGAAGGGGAATGCTGTGAGGCTAGTGATCCTGCTATGAGGGTTTTCTCCACGACCATGTATTGGGGTTATTGTATAACCACACCAAGATTAGTATAGATCTGCTCTATATATAGATGGTCGGATGTCCCTTCTCATTCCGGAGAAACACCCCTCCATCAAGTCTTGTAAACCGTTACAGGAATGGGCATTTACTTGGATTGACTGCAAAAACGTTTTTGGCTTTTATGGCCTCGTTCCTACAATCACGCCATATAAGGATACAACAACACATATTTAGGTTACATTAGGCACATCAATGTCATGATCGAATGGAAAGATCAATCCATGGTTTTGAAAATTTTGAAACAAGTGATCCCAACTATACAAATCTACCATATAAATGATTACTCATATGAAAAAGAAAACATTATACAAATGATCTAAATGTTAGTGTAATTGAAAGGTCCATGTTTGTAATTGGCAAATCCCGTTGTCAAAACCCAATCAAGTTAGAGTTATAAGTCAGTCCATCAGAGTGTCAAAATGCTAAAGAGAAGATGCAGAAGCTCTGGAAGAATTCTACTAAAGACATCATGTCGGTGTTGTGATCTCTCACCTCAGACTGACAAAAACCATCATTTAAACCTTAGGTGATTAGTTACTTGACTTATGAATTAAAACTCAGTTCAAAAATGAGTTAATTGGCTGTTTTCAAAGCTAACTTGCTCAAGCGAGGTTTCTGGTCGCTCAAACAATACATGAAAAAATACTCAGATGCCAATAGGTCAGTATCAAACTCGTTGGAAGTGAGATTTTTCCTACTCAAGCAAAGTTAAGAAAACTCTCAGTTTAAACAATTCCAATAGCCAACTCGCTAGAAGCGAGGAATATCGGCTAGAGCGAGTTTGGGAAAAATCTCTGTCTGAACCTTCAGTAGATAACTCGCTGGAAGCGAGAAATATTTGGTTTGAGCGAGATGGAAAATTTCCCTTCTATATATATACCCATTTGGAAGTTTCTATCCGAGTTATTGTTCATAGCTTGCTCAAGCGAGAATAGGGTTGTAAGCACCCAATTTTTACACTCTACTCAACCCTGGTTAACCCTCGTTAACCGTGGTTATTCTCACCTAAACCCTAGGACTAACCCTAGGTAAACCCAAGACCTAACCCTAGGTCTAACCCTAGCCTAGCCTAGCCTAGCTTAGCCCTAGTCTAAACGCTAGGCTAAAAACCTACGGGCTCAAGGTCCATTTTAAGCCCAAAACTCCAAAAAAAAAATGGATAAAACCCTATGTTTGGGCCTAAACATGGGCCCACTAAGCCCTGTGGGACCACTTCACTCCTTTTAAAATTTAGATTTTAGAGCCAATTCTTAAAATGGCAAAACCCTTTTTGCCTTCCCCACATGTGTGGTGGTTAGGCCTAAAAAGTAAAAACAAAAAACAAAAAAGGGAAAAAGAAAAAATTTGAAAAAATAGTATAATAATAAAAAAAATAAACATATGAAAATAAAAAGTAAAAACCAAAAACAAAAACAAAAAGGGAAAAAGAAAATTTTGAAAAAATAGTATAATAATAAAAAATAAACATATGAAAATAAAAAAAAATAAAAAAAAGGAGGGGGGATTTGATTGGGCACCAATCCCATGTGGCAGGGCCCACATGCGGATTGGGCCCAATTCAATCAACCGGACAATTGAAGTAAGCACCAAAAAAAAAAGAAAAAAAAATTCAATTTAGAGGGCATTGTTCATCGTCCCTGTCAATGGGACGAGTGAACAGGCCACGCCTACTCCTGCTCCCCTATCGCCCTGCCCTCCTCCAGGCCGTGTCCCCCACGCGTCCCTCACCCTTATCCACTATCCTCACCTTCCCCTTGCCCTTATAAAGCCCCACTGTGACTGCTGTGTGGAGGGGGACCGGATTCGAAAAAAAGAAAGGGCAGACCTCCAGCTCTCGTCCCACCCTTAGCCTCTACCTGAGAGCAACTCCGGTGATCCCCAGGCCGCATAGGAACCTTATCCATCCTCCTTCCTCTCCCATAAATACCCACAACAGCCACGGTTTTGGGGCGAATCCAAAAAAAAAAACTGACTTTTTTTACTTTACTATAACCTGTCAAGCCTTGTTCCACTTCACCTAGGCCCCTCCACTACCCTTCAGGTGTTCCCTAGGCTAGCCAGGACCTATTCCCGTCTCTCCAAACCGTGCTCGGATCATCCCTACCACCTCACGCAGCTGCTACCATCGATCCAACAGGGTATACGGCCTCCTCTCCTCTTGCTTCTTAAATTGTGATTATCATTGTAAGGGACCCCTGGTCCCATTCCAGGGGTCCCCATTTTGTTTTTTTAGTTCAAGTAGCTCAAAAAAAAAAAAAAAAAAAAAAAAGTAGACATAGGTGGTTTTGTTTTCCTTGCTGCGTGGCCACAAGCAACACCACCTCCCACCATGGCGGTCACTCCCAGACGTCTCGGGCGTCCTCAATCCATGAGGAACCCCCTGGACCTTCCCGAGTTGAATACCACAACCCCAAACAAGTGTTTTTTCAAAAAAAAACAACTCTGGAAAAACAATTTCGGGCAGCCACCTGTAACTAGGGTTTAACCCAGGTTAGACCCGGGCTTGGTCAAAACCAAGGCCATGGTTAGACTCCCCATATATAGGGCTACCCCCCTGTAAATTTTTAGCCCTTAATTCGCCTGTTAACCATAGTTAAATCGACCCCAAAGTGGGGTCGACAGTATGAAAATCTGTGCAACAGGATGACTTTGGGCCTCTGTGGGGCCCACATCCTGCCTCTCCTTTGGCCTCAAAAAGGTCCAAATTGTTCCCCTCATAGCAGGCTTCACGACCATGGTCTCGGATCCCCTGGGGATTGAGCCAATCAGTGTAAAAATCACCGCAAACTTTGCCAAAAAATCTGTTTGGTTGTTTTTAAAAATCGTCATTTTATGTGATGTGCAACAAGGCAACTTTGGGCCTTTGTGGGGCCCACACCCAACCTCTCCTTGGGCTCCACAAAGGCTTAAAACGATCACTGGACTTCAGGCTACCCACTGATAGTCTTGGTTTTTCATGGTTCCCTCGTTAATTATGGTTAAACCCTCCTCAACTGTGGTTAAAAATGTAACTTTTTTTGGGTTTTTTTGCATTTGCTGGACTTTGTAGGGGCCTAGACCGGGTAGGAGGCCATTCTAGGCCCTGCCATGGACCCTGAGCCCATTCTTGACCCAGCCGTACCTTTAACCATGGTTAAACTCACCCGTGGTTAACATTTAACCATGGTTAATCGGCCCATGACCTAGCAAAATTCTGGAAAAATCATCAAAAAATTATAAATATTACATGAAATCCAAAAATCTCTTCTATGACATTTTTTATCTTGGTTAAGACCCTTAATCAGAGTCAACCCAATTTTTGACCCTTAACCATGGTTAAAAAATCCTTAACTGAAAAAAATCTGGAAAAATGTTTAAAAAATCCAAAATATTAGGAAAAACCTAAATATAGTCTCTTTTGTCCATTTAACCATGGTTAGTACCCCTAACCATGGTGACCTCCCTCCTTAACCGCAGTTAAGCATCTTTGACCGCTGGGAAAAATCTGAGAAAATCCCAAAAAAATCATAAAAATTCAAAAAGACCAAAAATACTGACTTTGGACTTTTTAACCATGGTTAGCACTCCTAACCATGGTTAATCACATTTCTTGACCACGGTTAGCAATCCTAACCCTTGGTTAAAACACTCTCGGGCTTACCGGGCCTCACCCTTGGCCTACCGGACCTAATCTCAGCCTACCGGGCCAAACCTTAGTCTCCCGGGCTCACCCTTGGCCTACCGGACCCAATCTCGACCTACTAGGCCCAAACTAGCCTACCGGGTTTCACCCTCAGCCTATCGGGCCCAATTCTAGTCTATCGGACTTACCTTAGACCTACCGGGACCAATACCAAGCACTTGACCAACCCGGTCGACCACCCCTAGCCTCCCGGCTAGACCCTAAGCCACATTTGGTGCACACACACACACCCCTAGCCTTGGTACGGGCTCATATGTCAGAACTACGCTCGGTCTGATTTTACCCCTATGTGAGTACGTAGGCAGCCTAACTCGGGTTCGACCCTAGTCTAGGGTTTTCTCCTTCTTAGATTAGCATTCTCTTAAATACTTGAGGCATTTGATTAACATTGAGATTAATTTGGCTTAACCCTAGCAAGTATGGAACCACTGAAAAGTGGAAGTGCCAGGGTGCCTAACCCCTTCCCCGGACTTAACCGAACCTCTTACCCTGACCTCGGACCGCAGACCAAGATCTTATCCAAATCCCGAGGACTTATCCCTTCCGAATGAATAGGTGGCGACTCTATACTCCCCGTGAGATTTAAACCAGGGTTTCCCCGAAACCCGTGCTCACAAGGGTGGCTCGTGCAAGATTCGCACATAATTAATTTTAGAAGGTGCTATCTTCCAATTCCAAGATTTTTTTGAGATTCCTATAAATACTAAGATCCCTAAACTCAATTTAAAAGGTTTTGAAGCTACAAGAACACACTTTGTTAAGGTCCTCTTGGAATTCTTACATTCCTTAGTGAATATCCAATTTTGATAAATCCTTCTCTTTCTTCCTAGAGTATGCAAGTGTAGTAAAACTGAAATATCTTCTTTGTTGGATTATTCCTTTGTTGTGCAATCCCTCTAGTGATTAATGGAGTAATTGAAACTCCAATTTGTTACCCTTCTTTGTCAAAGACACTCGGTCGGTGTAAAACCCGGAGCCACTGCGATGGAAATTGAATCTGCAGATTCGTGGTTGCTATTGAAGCATTGTGGAAGAGAGAGTCAGGTTGGTGGGGAGCCAGAGCCACTGTAGTGGTGATCGAACTTACGGGTTCGTGGTTGTGCTCCATTTACTAGCTTTGGTCTCGATGCGTTGAGTCCAGTTATAGGTGAGGTTCAAGTTTGTACTTATTGCTCATTCTCTTATGGATTGTTATTTGGTGGACAAGGTCCCGTGTTTTTTCCCATGAGGGGTTTTCTCATAAAAAATTGTGTCTTGACTTTGTGTGATCGTCTCCTTTATATATTTCCGTACTTTAATTGTTAAAATTAAAAATTGGGTAGATAGACCTTAGGAGACATATCCATCCCCCTCTAGGTCCATTGAATTCATATCAAGGGAAAAAACACTGGGATTAAAAATATTTATTATTGAGTAAAAAGAATGAATTTGGGAAGAGTGAGAACAAATAAAGTAAAAAAAAGAGATTGCTTCACTGGTCGTTAAGAATTTGCTTTGCATAAGGCATTTCATCCCAGTGTTTCCTGCAAACTATATTATAGTGAAGCGCCTTTGGGATATAATTGAAGCCAAGCAATACACTGTCGTTGATACATACGTTAGTTGCATCTAAGACTGACTAGAAACTCTTCAAGCAACAATCCTTATTAACAAAAAATTTGATGAGCATGAATGTTCATGTCGTTCGTTGCATCAACCCTAGGAATTAGTTTCTTATATTGTGGTGATCTTTCCGTCATTATTAAATGATTTTTTTATATTATTTGTCATGCCTTGTTATGCTTGATCTTTGATCCCTTTGAGTTGATCAGCTTCAAGAGACTCCTAGTTCACCATCTAATTTAATGGTTGGGCAATTTTGTCGAATATCTTCTTTAGATTGTTGGCAAATAAAAATGAGTTTAGGAAGAAAAGAAAGCCAAAATGAAATTTCTTTAAGGAATGTTACAAAGTCATTTTTCTTCATATGTTATTTGTCCTAGTACCGGTATGCAAATACGGTTTTAAGATTCCTCCTCCAAGATTGAAAGAAGTCGAGCAAACATTGGTGTCCATCTATTTTTGCAGTAGCGCGCATGCAAGGTTCCCACATCAAGGGGTCACCTAGGACTGAACCTCAGTAATTGAGAAGCCTTCGGCTACTCAGGTTCTGCAACCCCATCATCCCAAGGGTTAATCGCCGATGCTAGCAAAAAGTCAGTTTGGGCTGAGCTTCAACAGCTGATATGGAGTCGCTTTGCAAAAGAACACCCTGCCGCAACGGGGCTCACACATCAAAAGCTTACCTCCTACGGGTGGTTGGCATGTGTTTATTCCGTGAGGAGAGTCCCCACTTAAGTAAAGATCATTGATGATGATCCCTTCAACAATTCAGAAGCCGACTACTAAGTAGTCTACTATAGAGAGAAGGTTTAAACCTGCAATTGTAATTCAAGTTTCCAAATACAAAGTTGTGTCTCAATGCAATCCATTCAACAGAATATGCAACAAAACTTACATTTCTTGTCAAATTACAATCACATGAGAAAACTAGAAAATACAAGAACAAAGAACACAAATTTACAACAAAAAAAGAGAACATCCAACTCCCACCTCTTAAATTTTCACCTAAATAATCTTCAAAAAGAGAACTCGATCATAGTTTTCTTAGTTTTCTGCATTCCTTCCAAAAAAACAAGATAAAACCAAAGAAACTAAATTTTTAACAATTTTACACCAACTATAACAAACTGGTTCTCTCTAAAGATTGATTCTGGTGTGTTACCATCATCAAACAAGGTATCTGTTTGATCAACATTTCCAATGCCGACAGCTTCCCTCTCCAGCCTACCTAGGTCAAAGATTGTTGGGAGTAACTCCGGATCTTCACCCAGGTCAGATCTTAATGTCATACTGAATGTGGAAAAAGTTTGAGCAGAAGAGCTTTGCCCATGGATATTCAGAGAAGTAAACTGCATTCTGAATAATGAGCTTCCAAATTTTTTAATGTAATCAAACTGATCATGGAAACAATTAGTCTGAGTCAAAACTGCTAAAAATTGTAGACTCACAATAATTCTTTGATAAATAGAGATGCAATTAAAAGAAATGGAGATGAAATCCCGTAGCAAGAGAGCTATACAAAATAATAAGTAGCTAAGAGAACTCGTTTGTCTTATAAGTTGTACATTGTGTGTGTTCGCACTCGTGTGCTTGTTACAAGAGAGCTATAAAAGAATAACGAAAGCGCTAAGAGCACTCGTTTGTCTATAACCTATACCGTGTGTGTTGTGTGTGCGTGTCTAGAATCTATATACATATATTAGCATATATACATATACATAAGAAGTACCTGCCACTGCGACTGGATAGTGATGCACCACGTGATACGTCTCCATTTCTCCGCCGTGGTCCCTTTTTCTGTCCATTTTGGCATTTTATAATTAAGAAATAATGTCAATTTTCAGCAATAACTAATGTAGTTATTGAGCTTGTTCAACTGAGTAAGTTGTATTGCTTGGGGAGTAGTTAGCCTCCATAATAAGGAATTGATTTGGGTCATCTTACTGCATTTCAAAACCTTCTGATTTCTGGTCTTGGAGGGAATATGAGAGACAGATGAGTGAAGTGATCCAAATGAAAAACTTTCCATTGTTTGTGATTTTCTGCCAACTTTGTTTGACTTTTGTTAAGGACTTATCTCAAATTCAAGAAAATTAAAGAAAATATATTAATTTTCTTCTTTTTTTCTCTTCCACTACATGATTTATCTATAACAATCTGAGCACTATCCAATGTAATTTCTACAATACTCTTGAAGTTCAAGCCCCTTTGAAACAGTTTGTTTGTGTTGAGATCTCTTATGAGCAAGGGCTTGCCTTTTGTTTTTTTTCTGCCATACCTCAACAACCCCCTGAAGATAATCTCTCTCTCTCTCTCTCTCTCTCTCCCTTTCCTCGTTTGAATTTAATTTGTTTTTTCAATTCCACTCTGTGCAGGGGATATTACAGGTGTAGCACATCAAAGGGGTGTTCAGCCAAAAAGCAAGTAGAGAGATGCAGAACAGATGCTTCAATGCTCATAATCACCTACACCTCTAGCCATAACCATCCAGGTCCTAGAAACTCTGCTAAATTGTTCATATGTAATATATAACCCATGAGTGGTCTTCCTCCATATTTTTCTAGTTTTTTTTTCTTGATATAAAATTACATTTTCAGTTCCATATTTGACTAGAATAAGCTGATGTTCAGCTAAATTGCACCAAACTAACTGTAATAAACTGGTGAAACCTTGAAACAAATTCGACACTATCGATCCAGATGATCAAAAAATTCCATAACTATTAAACCAAACCATGATATAAAAACAATTACAAATATAAACCTCACACATCAAATCAACTAAAGTCATAATCAATTCATATGCGGTGGAACAAATAATTGCAGGGGAAAAACAAAAAGATGTCATAAATATTCAGGGCTTCCGGTTCTTTTAAAACAATCAAACTCTAGATGAAGAAGAACACTGTTCCAACCACCATCCCAGACCAAAAAAAAAAAGGAGATACTCATGGACGGTTTTCAACATAGCCAGATCTATTTACGATTATCCAAAAACTGAAATCAATCTTTAACCATGAAGAAAGAGAAAACTCAAGCAACCCTAATAGGAACCAACCTACAAAAAAATCCATTTCACAAAAAAATTGAGGGTTGAAGACGACCATGAAGGGGGATCCGGATAAAAATTTATGCGGAAACTGGATCCCCTATATCTTAACACCATAAAAAGCATCAAAATTATCTAAGAGTTTTAGTCATATCACCTCGGTGAATGTTTTTCACCGGTGAAGCTTAATCCACTCGAACCGTCAGAACTCTTTGTAGAGATTTCTCCGAAAAAATACTAGAACTCGATCCTTATTCGTCGCTATCCCCACGAAGTTTTAGAATCTCCTTTGAAATTATAGAAGCAAGAGGAAGAAGATGGATCAATGGTGTAGACCTTCTATCACCAATAATATTAAGGTTCAAAACCATACATTTGCAAAACCCAACGAGGACTACCAATATAGCTCACGAAAATCCCTAGGGGTCTCCCCTAGGGCTCACGGTTTTGAGAGAGAGAGGAGAGGAGAGAAAAAATTCTGAAGAATTCTACTTAATGGTCTAGGGTGTTGGGGTATTTATAGACTAGGATCTTATCCTAATCCTACTCCAACTTGATCTTATCTAGTAAGATTTATTAATTAATAATAACTCTTATTATTAATTAAATAAACTCCTACTTAATCTATAACTACTTTAGTTATAGTAATCATATTAATTAAAGAACCCCTATTATAAGAGGATTCCTTAATTAAAAGGAATAAGTCAACATCCTACACCAAAGTTGGAAACCTAGTCAAACTAGGAATCCACAAGGGGGGTCGTGAGCTTATATGGGGCGTGGGATTTGAGGAGTTAAAACTCCTTATTGTAATCTAATAACAATAACATCTTAATCCTAATTACAATCCAACACTTGGATTTTAATTCCATATTAAAAGGAATTATATTTCAATAATTATTCAATTAAACAAATCCTAATCCAGTTAGGATTCCTCAAGTAGGCGTCCCACCCTAGTGTTTAAACCTATGGGCTTTGGCCCATATTAAAGGTCCATTTTAATGGGTTTATAGATATAGGTCAAACTCATTTCCCCTTTAATTATGTTAATCAAATAATTACTAAAATAATTCCTTAGTTTAAATTAACAATTAATTTAAACAATAGATTAACTATTAATCTATTTAATTAAATGATTAACTTTTAATCACTTAAAATAATTGATTAACTTTTAATCAATTATTGAGCTTGTATTTCTTATGTGAGCACCTCCACAGATTGCTCTGAGACATTCTTACCCTGGCTTATCCAATGTTATCTCATTGACCCTAAATGGGAATTACATCAGAATTGCAAGTGACGTGAGATATCCATGTTGCAATTGAATCCCAGTGTATGAACATTAATCATTACGGATCCCGTTATATGAACTTTTAAATTCGATTTATCCTTCCAAATACATTATCCCTAATGGCCCTTCGAGATTGACATACTATCTAACCCATAGCCCATTGCAAATCATCCGGGTTTCCAAGACTTATGATTAAGTCATGAGAAACAATTTCTCATAAAAAACATTTTGAAAAAATCTTTTTATAAGTATAATACCTTTTAATAAAAATATATTTCAAAACTTATTTTGTTTTCAAAATCACCTGCACAGGATTTGAACATGAAAAACATTTTGAAAAAATCTTTTTATAAGTATAATACATTTTAATAAAAGTATATTTCAAAACTTATTTTGTTTTCAAAATCACCTGCGCAAGATTTGAACTTAATCAACTGTCTTACCCGGAACTTAGATAATCTCTCAAATTAATGAGCATGGATTTCTTGTTTGAAATTCATCATAACTCAAACAACTTTCTGACTATCCAACTGTCACTGTATTGTATTCCCTAAGTTAGAAAATACTTTCGTGGAATCAAAACAGTCAGATCACTGCCCAATCATAGATGAACTCATCAGATCTAAGGATCATCGAAACCATTCAATGTGAATAAGAGACCAACTATCTGATAATATGTTTATGCAAGAAGTCTCTCATTTAATGCAATCAGTCAGTGTACATTTAAGCACCCATATACTGATGTGTAATCTCCACTACAATAGTTCGAGATAGAACTAAATCTCAACTATTGAGAACATCTTAGCATTCTGGCAGCCATATAAGTGAAGTGTCCAACTTTACTCATAGCTGTGACTATATAAGATATAAGGAACCGGAAAGTCATATCTACCTATGATAATCTAATCACATAACTTTCCTACAATATATCCTATGGACATTTATCGATATCTCATATCGTATAGATCATCTCATGATCATGGTCAATTACCCATAATGAATATACAATAAATTAATAAGAAGCATTTATTGATCAAATTAACAAGGTTCTAACAATCTAAATGACTTTTCTGAGCATCAGACCAATGGTTGGGGTTCTGTTCGAAACCCCTATTGGGGACCACTACGCTTCTTTGGGGGTGGGGTGATCTGTAGCTCACATAAGAGAGAGGGGTTGAGCTTGAAATTACAAAAGTTCCATGAACGAGCAAGAACATTGAAGAAGACGAGAGAGAGAGAAAAGGAGGGAGGGAGAGAGAAGACTTACTCCAAGTATGAAGACGTCTGTTGGATGAGCAGCCGTGGTTGAAGACGACGAGCAGAGGTAGCTTGCGTTTGGGGGTTCTGTGAATGTTTCTTGGGGTTGCTATTCTGTCTACAACGTTAATGGAAGAGTTAGTGAGCCCCACTCAAAATGCAAGCAAAAGTTTTGGTTTCCTGCCTATAATTATGGCCACACGTCATCGCCCGCGTCCCAACCCGAGAGAATCTCTCAAGTTCAACTCGAGAGGATCCAAAAAGCCAAAATCTAATCAAACACCATTCACCTTTTTGCTTTTTGTTTTGATAAAGCAACTATATTTAAGATGGCCTTGGCTTGTCTCTAGCGAAGCCAGAAACTCCTCTCCGGGTTCCATACATTGTGTGACAGTTGGCAAAAATATGGGGAGAAGTCATTTTATTTTCTCCCCATTTTTTTGACTTCTCCCCATATGATATCTCTCCCATTTATTCTCACACACTTATCGCCATATGTCTTATTATAGTTGGAGAAGTCAAAATCATGTGCCCCATGATTTTGACTTCTCCACCACTTGTCACCTATTCTATGGAACCTTGAGATAAGCCCTTTCTGGCTTCGCCAGAGACAATCCGAGGCCATCCAGGGCTCTCGGGGTTCCATACAGTGCGACAGTTGGCAGAAAATGGGGAGAAGTCATTCCATTTTCTCCTCATAATTTTGACTTCTCCCCATTTGATATCTCTCACCCTTATTCTCACACACTTATCGCCCCATGTCTTATAATGGGTGGAGAAGTCAAAATCATGGGTCCCATAATTTTGACTTCTCCACCACTTGTCACCTATTCTATGGAACCCCGAGACAAGCCAAGCCCTTTCTGGCTTCGCCAGAGACAATCCAAATCCAGAGCCATTTAGGATACTAGGGTAGCACCGCTCTTGGGGAGGTCATCGATGACATTAGACAAAGACTTCAGATTTCTTCTGCACTTGTCAAAGAAAACCCATCGCACTCTAAAAATCGAGGTTGGGCTATACAGCTTTAATCCTTGCCATTGAAGGCTTGAAGCTGTCTAAAAGCATCTCCAATGCTCCGTGAGCAATGAAGATTGAAGAACTTGTACAGATATTTCCAAGAACAAAAGAAATAGATGGAGATAAATTTTAGAATTTAGAAAATATAAGGAAATTTTAATAAAGAAAAAGAAAAAATAAAGCAGATGGAGATCGAGGCTTACCTCGCTTAAGAACCCATGATGCCATGATCTGGTGAGCTCATAATGTCGTGATTCCGTGAAAATTGAAGAGGAGAAGGTGATTAGGGTGAAGACGTGATGGGACTAAAGCAAGCTCATCCAACAGGAGTAGAAGGTATATGGTATGAGAATCAGAGAGACATAAAAAGGGATCTTAAAATGGAGAAGGAAAGGGAACAGGAAGACTAGGGAGGAAAAGGGGGAGAGAGGAGCTAAATATACCGTGATGTCGTCACCCATGATGCGCCGTGAGCAATGAAGATTGAAGAGGGTGAAGAGAGCCAGTGAAGAGATGCAGTAAACATTAGGGATTTTGGGTATAGTGGTTATTAAATTACATTTGTCTCCTCCATAAGTTTTGTATATTACGCTGTTATTAATTAAAAGTTATAAACTTAATAGGGGCTTAGTTGTCTTTATGTATAATAAATTAAAACATGAGTAATCGGTCGGATAGCTAGGGGATCGGATAGAGCATTCTCCGTATCCGATTTTAAACGGATACACAAAACAATAACCGAATTCAGTTCGTCGGATACTATAAACGGATAATATCAGACTAATCGGATACGGATGCAGATATTATCCGTTTACCCTATATGATTTGCTGGGGTGTGTGAATCCTAAGGGATTAATCTTTCCATGTCAGAGTTGAGCAGCTTGCACGATCTCGGTGGTCTCGGCCTTTTTATTGTCTCAGTGCTTTTACGGTCACAGTAGCAAAGTCTCATATGATTTGCATCCCAGAGGATTAAACTTTCTGCTTGCACCTTCTCGGTGGTCGCCCTTTCATTAGCAAAGTCTTGTAAGATTTGCCAGTGATTGTGGGCATCCCAAGGGAGATTAATCTTTCCTTGTCAGGGTTGAGCAGCTTCCCCGTTACCCCGATATATATAGTCAATCAAATGAATGGCGTCGTCAACAGGTGAGGGATTAATCTTCTGTCTGGGTTGAGACACCTTTTTCTGCATTACACTAAAAACAGAAGACACCTTTTCTGCGTTACATCAAAAAGAGGACACCTTCGTATGAATGCTCGGTTGCATTAAAAGGGATTTGAGTTTTGGATTCATTGAGGTGGGCCATCGTTTGAAGACAAATGGAGGGGGAGTGATTAGCCTTAGAAACAAATGTTTGTGGTTTAGTCAGGGAAAGCAAACGTAAGTCTGAAGCCATGGATCCTGGAAAATGGTCCCTGAAGGCACTGCTCTTCTTCCTTTTATTCCCGTTTTGCAGCTCAAGCGACACCATAACTCCAACACAACCCATCACAGACGGTGATATCCTCTTGTCTACGGGAGAGGACTTCGCGTTAGGGTTCTTCAGCCCCGGCAGTTCTAGAGACCGATACTTAGGAATATGGTACAACAAAGTTTCAGAACAAACTGTAGTTTGGGTTGCAAACAGAGAAAGCCCCATCAAGGATTCCTCCGGTGTTTTTATGATAAACGGAGATGGCAATCTCGTTGTCGTCAACAGAAATCAAAGCAGTCTTCTCTGGTCGACAAATATTACAGTCGCCACCAACGATTCCATAGCTAAACTCTCGAATTCAGGAATTTGGTTTTAATTCAGAATAATAGCACTACAGTTCTATGGCAAAGCTTCGATCATCCTACACACAGGTACCTTCCCGGTATGAAAATGGGCCTAAACCGGAAAACGGGTCTAAACTGGTTTCTAACATCATGGAAATCGCGCAACGACCCTGCACGTGGGAATTTCTCTTATGCGCTTGACCCACGAGGCTCGCCTCAGTTCTTCGTGTACAGGGATTCAGCTCCATATTGGCGAACTGGTCCGTGGAACGGTCATCGATGGAGCGGCGTACCAGTGATGACACAGAACTTCATCTTCAAATACAGTCTTGTGAACGATGAAGATGGGATTTACACAACGTACACTCTCTACAACGAGTCTATCTTCTCGACAATGATGTTGGACGACTCTGGATCCGCCCAAAGGCTTACATGGGTCGACGGTATCCATCGGTGGAACATGTTCTGGTCGGCGCCGGGGGATCAGTGCGACAACTACGGACTATGCGGGCCATATGGTAGTTGTACTTCTAATACTGAATTAGAGTGTAGCTGCCTCCCAGGATTCGAGCCCAAGTCTCCCAGGGACTGGTACTTGAAAGATGGATCGGCGGGGTGTGTGAGGAAGAGAGAGTCAAGCTGTGGGAAGGGAGAAGGGTTCGTGAAGTTGGAGCGACTGAAGTTACCTGATACTTCTATGTCTCGAGTCGATAGGAGTTTGAGCCTCCTGGAATGCCAGAAGCAATGCTTGAGTAACTGTTCTTGCACGGCGTACAGTAGTGCTGATCTTAATGGAGGAGGAAGTGGCTGCATGGCTTGGTACGGTGAATTGATGGATATAAGAGACTACCCAAATGATGGACAGGATTTATATGTCCGTGTGGATGCAATTGAATTAGGTATGATAGATTTTCTACTGTTGTCTAGCATTTTGCTGTTGGGTTCTTGGTTAATTGAATTCCGTATATTCATTTCTTTTCTTACCTTTTTTGTTTTTTTTTTTTTTTGGCTGTGGGATATCATTTACATACTGTTAGTAGTATCACTCAGTGATTACTGGTAAGGACACTCGAGCTCCTGCAAATCATCATCACCCGATGGGAATGGATCTTAAGACCACTCGCATAAGAGAGGTCACACCCTACCATTGGAGCAAGCGAGGGTGGAATATATTCATTTCAGTACTATACTTCTTTTAGCCGATAAGGTTTCATAAGGGGAGAATCTGTTTTCCCTTACCCCCTATTTGGATGCTGAGGAAATGGGTGAAAATGAAGAAAAAAAAATTGGAGAAAATATAATTTAGTTGTACTAGTGAAATCAAAAAAAAAAATTCTTTTTTTTCGTTTTCACATAGTTTTTCGACAACCAAACAATGGTTTATGCTTTGTTTGTTTTGAGGGAAAACGTTGTACTAAAGAAAAAAAAAAAGTCAAAAAAAATTTCTCCAAATTATTTAAAGAATTTTTTTCCCTCAAAACATAAAATATAAATAGAGAAATGCTTGTTTTAAAAAAATCATTGTGGAGCATGTCAAACTCAAAAATTGGCTTTCTTCACGAAATTTTTCCTCCAAAAAAATGCAACCTTAGTCTACTAATTCCTGCCTGCTTATCCTAATCAAGTTGCAAGACATTGATCCTCTTTAATTAGAGGGTTCATGACTTGACTGCCATCTATTATATAAGGTCAAGCATTTGTGTCACTATCCTTATAATTTCCTTGTTTTAGCTGCATATGCTAGGAGGAATTCAAAAGGTTTTCTTGGTCAGAAAAGGAATGTGGTGATTCTCATATTGTCTATTGTTGCGGGATTTTTTCTCTTGGCCTCCAGTGGGTGTTGCTTGCTTAAGAAGAAGAAGAGAGAAACAAAAGGTAAAGAAATCCCTTTGCTTCATTTATTCATGTACTCTTTTTGGTGTTCGTCGCGTATGAGTGTGTGTGTTTGTGTGTTAGGAGGGGTTAGGTTCTACTTCCGCAAATCTTTTACCAAATAATACATTTATAGTGAAGCATTGATAAGCGACAATAAGATTTCTGAATTAGTTATAATGTTTGTGTTCAGTCGCAATGGAACGACGTCATGAACGGTTATTCAAAGACTCTCTGGGCAAAAAGGAGCTCGAACAAATTAGGTCCAATCCAGAATTACCCTTCTTTGATCTAAGCATTTTAGTGGTTGCGACAGACAACTTCTCTGCAGCTAATATGCTCGGACAAGGTGGTTTTGGCCCGGTTTATAAGGTAATCTTACAAATCTCTAAAATTAAAGTTCATTTTTTATTTTTGCCTGTGTTGTACTTGCATGACTGCATTCGGGTATATAATGCAGCAAAAACATGAGTAAATTGTGCTTGAATCTATGAAGACAAAGCATATTCTAATTGAGTTGTTAGCTTGATGCAAGTTTGGGCTATAATTTTTAGGGTCGGCTATCTAATGGAAATGAGATAGCAGTGAAAAGACTATCAAAGAATTCAGGACAAGGGATAGAAGAACTAAAAAATGAGGTTATGTTGATTGCGAAACTTCAGCACAGGAATCTTGTGAGGCTTTTAGGTTGTTGCATTCAAGATGAAGATAAGATGTTAATATATGAATATATGCCAAATAAAAGCTTGGATTCTTTTATCTTCGGTATGAATCCTTTGCAACTATTCTATTTGCCTTCTTTTTTTTCAGTAAGTTTGTTCACTATGCATTAATAAGTATCCCTGATTGAAATTTAGAACAGATCAAACTAGAAAAACACTATTGGATTGGAGAAAGCGCTTTGAAATAATTGTTGGAATTGCTCGAGGGATCCTATATCTTCATCAAGACTCTAGATTGAGAATTATCCATAGGGATTTGAAAGCCAGTAATGTTCTGCTAGATGCTGAGCTGAATCCCAAAATTTCAGATTTTGGTATAGCCAGAATATTTGGAGGGAACCAAATTCAAGCAAATACAAAGAGAGTGATTGGAACATAGTAAGTGCTAGCACAGACAAGTACGATAAGCAAACAAGATACACAAAACAATAAGTTATTTACATCAAGTTAAGACAATCTCTTATCTATATTTTGAATGCAGTGGTTATATGGCACCGGAGTATGCAATTAATGGGTTGTTCTCGATAAATCTGATGTCTTTAGCTTCGGGGTATTACTACTGGAGATCATTAGTGGCCAGAAAAACAATGGTTATTATCACGAGGACTCCTCCTTGAATTTGATAGGGCATGTAAGTACAGCAATTTGTTTACAATTCTACCACGATTAATCTCTTCTAAATTAAATTGATTTTATGGAACCATATCAGGCATGGACTTAGGAATGAAGATAGAGCCTTGGATATTGTTGACTCCTCAATAGTTAATCATGTGCTGCTCATGAAGTTTTGAGATGCATCCATGTTGGCCTTCTGTGTGTGCAAGAAAATGCGCAAGATAGGCCGACCATGCCGACCGTTGTTTTCATGCTAGGTAACGAGACTACTCTGCCTCCTCCCAAGCAACCGGCATATGTTATTAGAACTCGCAATGTTGCAGACTTGTATGTGACCCAAACAGGAAACTCTTCTGTAAATGAGATTACAATGACTACGATCAAAGCTCGATAGAAATGAATAATCCTTTTTCCACTAGGCAATCGGGCTAGTCACTTGAGGGCTCAAGGTGAAGACGGGTTTCGACCGCTGGCATGTGGTATCTATACATGCAGCCTTTACCAACTAAGCTAGTTGGTATGCTCATATAGGGACCTGGATATTAATGATTTAAATTTCTGTTAGGTGCGAGGCTACACGTATCATCATCACTTATAGCTATTCGGTTTTGCTTTATTGCCGATCCATACAGTCATTGGAATACAAATAAATCTTCATTTTGACTTTTCCATTATCCAATTGTTTCGGTCAAACAATCAGAGTCACTTGTCACTTGTGCTTATCTTCATTTGATTTTCAAATAAACATTTGAACCTAGCTTGAAATCACTTATTGGAAAAATACCCTCCACTTGGCATAATCAACTTAATAATATAAATATCATAATAAAAGTGATACAACACACAATTTTTAACAATGGAAACTCTGGTAAGAGAAACCTACGGGACACCTATTGCAAAAAAGTCCTCCAACTATGATCTACTGGTATTACAATGGTGCTCTCGACCCCTACAATGAAATTCCCCTTCAGAAATAGCACTCTTAGATTACAAAACTTCACATATAAATGAACATACTGCAGTAAAAGGCCACCTTTTTTTTATGTAGATTAAACCTCCAAAACATTACTTTCTTCTTACAAGTAAAAAAAGTCTTCTTTCTTGTCACACCATGAGTGGTTCTCTCCTGGTTGAAAAAAAAATCTCTAACCCTAGTAATTTCATAAAAAAAATCATTAAAATTTCACCAGACTACCCCGTATTTCTCATTTATACTAAGACAATCTCATCGCCAAATGGAGTACTAAAGACATTTGTTGTGCCACCCTCCGCAAAAACCATCTCCAACTGATAATGGTCAAATCTAATCTCTGTATACACTTGGTTGAAAACCATAACAAATTGTCAGTTGTTCACAAGGTGTCAAATCATTTTCCCGCATTAAATTTTAGTGGCCCCACTCTCCCTTATGACATATTCAAACGGTAAAAAGGATTCAACGTCTGTTTGAGTTATTTTAGATTTGAAAAAAAGTCATTTGCTACTTACCCTTAGTGGCAATTTTAAAAATGTCAAATAGTTGTAACAAATATATATATAGGTTACAAAAGGCAGATCTTTCCTACTTAATTGTACCATCCTTAGAGATGTTCACCGAACATTTTCCAAAAAAACATGAAATGTTGCCTCTCGTTTCCATACTGGCCCTACCACCTTGAAACGGGACAGCCCACACATATTTTTCACTAAGGCACTTCTCTTAACAAGAGAAATGTTAGAGGGAGCGAGAGACTTTCTCTCTACCCCATGGCCCCACCACCTATTTTGAAGGGAAGCCCACACATTTTCTACTGCACTTGTTAACAATGGAACTACATTAACAAAGCCTTTTCATATTTCTTCTGCACTCGGTCAATTTCTCTTGCACTCGTCAAGAAACCCGCCAATCTTGAAAAACGAGGTTGGGCTAGGCAGCTTTATCCTTTTCGCTAGCAACCTTTCTGCCCACGTGTTTGTTAAAAATAAATAACCTGGCACAATTGGCCTTGCTACTAAGGTTAAAGTTATTTAACTAAGAATTTAGGGCAAAAACCAGTGGAACTGCGTTTAAACTATATATGGTTAATGTTAAGTTTAATTACTTTAGTTAGTTTAAAAGGACACGTTGGCACAATTGTGAACGAGCCTTAGGTTTTGCTTGGCCAAGTGCCTGATGAAATCCCTTGTGTTGTTAGACAAATTGACGGTTACTGGCCCGGATGAGCCTTTAGTTAACCCCAATATCAGGGTTTGGCAGTGAACGTTGGCATGGATGTTTGAGATTCCACTGTGTGACAACGGTCCATCTACCACAATGAGCCAGCAACATTGCCTCCATCGCAATCTCCAAATCAATACAGCAACCTGACCGTTCATTTTCAATTGACATTTAAACATAAGAGTACGTTGCAATTGTGTTTCACTTAGGTGGTCCAGCGTTTTGAAGACACGGAGGGGAGTTTTGTATCTAGAATTAAACCTAGACAAACAAATGTTTGAACACAGTGACCTATCCAGAAAAGTGGTCCTTAGCTTCACACATCGTGCGATATGTGGGCGATAACCAGGAAGAGAAGTC